>CM063503.1:100276192-100298692 GCA_032207245.1 Pardosa pseudoannulata
CAGGACACATTCGTTATTATTCAAAAACTATCGATCAGAAATTCAATTCTTGTCATTTGCCATTGTTAGAAGTACGTTTAAAGAAAGGGGAATGAAATGCCATTTGCGATGATGATGACAAAATTATGGGTAAAACAAAAATCATTTTCCCCTTTTTAGTATCATTAGGAAAGAGGAAAAAAACGGGGTAAAAATAAGTCACGCATTAGCAAATGAAACTAGTCGTTCCGCACTACTTTTCAGATAATATCATTGCATTAGTACGTGGCAGTAAAATGAAATCATTCCGATAATTGTCTCGGACCGAACCGCTATCTCAACGTTTTAATCACAATAGTTTGCATCGGCCTACGTTAGCTCCCCATTCATAAAGGTGGAGCTCGGAGGGCAGTGAATCACCTGAAATAGACGCCAACCTAAATACCCACAGCAAGCAATTTTCATGATAGCAGTGATCATTTTTGCACACCCCAAAATACCAGTTACTAAAGAAGATCAATTGTGCCGTTGCAATTATCATCAAACCCCTGCAAGAATCAGTAACAGGTCGAAAGAGAAACAGACAGGTTAAAGCGGAAGAAGAAATATATAAGCAGAATTATCGATGAAGGCGGGAACAGAACGGGGCTTTATTGTATGTCATTAGTGTATTACTTACAATGCTCTCTTCATAATAACTCATTACGAAAAGGGAAGATTGGAAATAATTGTTAAAGCATAAATAAAATACATCAATAGTCATTGATTTCCGCTCCTCTCTTTGATATGTGTACTGATTAATGGATTGCATGCTGTGATAAATTACAAATCTCGAATACTAATACGCAAACACTCCATTTCAGTGAACATTGTACTGAATACTGTTATGATAACTTCTTTAGCTATATTTGTCGAATAAGTTTTATTCATTTCAGAATAGTTCTCCAAGTGATTTCTTAATACAGCAACTATCTATTTAAACCTCATTAGAGTTGAAACTTGAATTAAGAGAATATATCAGTGTGTTTCCAGGGAAATTCCCAATATTTTTTTTTAAATATTCACTAATTGTAAATATTAACACCACATAACAAAGCCCTCATGTATAAAATGTCAGATAAAATGCATCAACTAATTTCTTTATATTTCAAAATGTAACAAATGTTGGATAAATGAAGATTCAGCTAGCTATTAAATATGAAAAAGCATGAATATATTCCGATATATCTGTAAAAATATTAGAGTTCACTTATATCTTCATAATCTCTCAAAAAATTGTAACAGAATAAAAACATTGCATTATTTATATAATACTTACGTATGGTAAATATGAAATATGAAACGCTTTTAAAGTGTAAAATAACTACCTAATAATCTGAGAAAAATTTTGTAATTTGTATCCAATACATAAAGCAGCATAAAATGTATTCTGGGTATTAAATAACTAATTTTATTTCTATTTTGTACGCCAAAAAATCCAAATAAGTTTGGATTACAATTTCAGAGTTAATAATTGCTTAAAGGTATTTACTAATTTTTTTAAACAGAAATTTTGTATTTTTATACAATATTACCTATTTTCCTTATATATCAAGGTCTCAGTAATTAATTGCCTCATTATATTGAACATAATCCTTTGAACATTTTACCTTGTATTCTTTTTATACTCTAAACAGCTGCAATAGTCACTTAACTATGAAAGTAATTTGTCTAAGTTACTACACTTTAACTTCCCTTCGGTGTAAAGAATTTACAAATTTTGCAAACTATACTTTTCTACTTTTTCGATTTATCTATAACGCCAGCTGATTTAACGAGAGTTTTTCATGCTGTTGATAGTGATTGATATTGTATGAAACGTACTATTATACTAATTTTATTATTAAAACAGAAACAATGCAAAGATTATTTTAGGAAAAGCGGTATTAAATTCACACTAAAATACCTAAAAAGAAAGGTACATTTGGTTTACTGTTTTTGAACTAATAAATATTTGTCAAGGGTGATATGAAATTTTCAAACATCATCACCTGTTATTTTGAAATTCCAGATATTTAAAAAAATATTTAATTGTCCCATGATGTTTATCCTATACGTTTCGAAATCCTATATTTCTTCATCTGTGTAATTAAAAAATTACCATATTCCCCTAGAGGATTGACAATTATTCCAAATTAATTTTATATTTATTATTTACTTTTATATGAATAAATAACCCTAGCTGAGGTATACGGAATTGTTTCTTAGTTGATTTATCAGAGAGACATGTTAATTTTGTGATTAGAAAATAATTCATATTGAGGTAATCATTATTTGAGGTAAAAATATTACGTTTCAGTATATTCAGGCATGTATTAATGCTAGTACTACCTTTAAAAAGATTTTAATGTTGTAATTTATAAAATATAAATCTGAAAGTTTTTTTATATACATTGAGATAGCCAAGTACTTTAGGCTTAATTCTTTTTTGAGTGAATAAACATTTTAAAGGTAGCTGTGGCAAACTGGCTGAATTTCATCCACAAATTAAATATTTCAAGTAGTTTAGAAAATATTTGATTCATTGTTTTCAACATATGTCTTTGAACATACCACTTTTCTTAATTTTTTACAGTAAATTACAGCTAAATTCACCTAAAGAATTAATGATTAAAAAACTCGGGGATAAAAATGATGTCCTTCAATAGATTAGTTTGTTAAAATTGCAATAAATATTGATTTTATTACTTTTATTAAATGTGTTACTTTTTAAGGACATTATTAAGAAGGATATTAGGCACAAATATACATTTAAAAATTAGTTTTTCAAATTGAAACATAAAATATTGTATGAAAATACAAATCTGTTCATATCTAAACCACAATAATATGAGCTACCACTTTTTAACCACATAGTCTTTAATTATTCGAAACTAGTTTTTACACACATTTGCTTTTCTATTAATATATAACATCAGCTGAAGTACCAGGAATTTTTCATACTCTGCGCAATTGAACTTTCAAACATATTAATATTATTATCCTATTGTAAAGTATACGCAGGGTATTTTGCGAAGAGGGGTACTGCATATTGGTTCATCCAGATATGCACTCATTTCAATATTTTCTTCCAAAATTTTGTAATTTTCAAATCCTAAAGCTTTTACTTTTAAATTAAAAAATCTGAATAAATTTGTCTCTTTTTTGAGTAAATAAACAGTTTTAAAATTAGCTATTGTATTATTTAAACAATACAATTCATAATTTTAATATTTCAATGTATTTTTGACAATATTTAATTCATTCATTATGTTCGACATGTCCCTTTAAATAATGTACCTTTCTTCATTTTTATGTAAAAAAATTGTTTTATTTAAGTTACTGAATTCAAACATTTACATTTCATATTATTATATTTATTTACTCTTATATTTTTACATTACACCTTTTAAAGCACCCGGCATTGTTCATGATATTCATAGCTTAGCAATCAAACAGAGAACTATATATATTATAATATTTAAATACAATCTGAACACATCATTATTTGGAATGGGGGTATTGCATTAAAGTACATTCATGTACCCCATGTATTTATGGTACATTCATGTATGAATTCAATATAGAATTTATGTTTGAGTCATGTGCACTTTTTCTTATAAAGAATTAAGGGTATACATCTTTAGTGCTACATTACACACGAATAATTTTTACTGTTTCATAAAAGTGTATACATACAAGAGCGGTATTCAGAAAAGAAAAAAAATCTTTTACGAAATAAATATTTCAATTTCTTTATATCAGTACTGTTAAATTTTTAATGTACACGTGATAGTAACTCTATTAATTACTTTAAACTATTTACCTCTTCTCAGTATATCCTTGCCTATTGTACCGAAAACTGATGTATAGTGAAGTATCTTGGAATTAGAGTTAAGTCATTCAGAATTAGTATAGTATTCTTTAGGTACTAGAATTGAGAATTAAAAAATGAAGTCGTCTGAAATATGTTTTTTAATTACATTTGTAGGCGGATTCATTTTATCAAGTATTTACAACTTTATAATCTGGAAAGAGATTTGCTTTTCAAACTTATGGTTACTACAATTTACGATATTTTTCTTAAAAGAAAAGGTAAGAGTTATACAGGAGTAAATAGGTACTTTCTAATAAATATTGTAATGAGGAAGATACATAAATAAATGTTGGAAAAAGGTAAATGTTTTTCATGCACAAACTCGCATTGCTTCCGAATCATCTCAACCCTAAAATAAGCCATGCGCATGTTAATACTTTCTTCTAAAACATTGTTTTCTGGAAGAAATACGGGAGTAAGAGTTACCTTAATTTACTAGGCAGGATGCCAGACAAATTCAGCTAAAGGTTAGTAAAGGGTACTAAACTGGGATTCTAAAACCGGAGCAATATCAAAGAACATCACCAATGCTTTCTTTGAATTTTTTTATATTAAACAGAAAAAAAATCTCATTTACTTTCTTAAGAGAATAAGGTAACTGAAATTGAAGTTTTTAAAACATTCAACTTTTAACTATATTTTTACAAGGAGCATAAAAGATAATGTTACATAAAAGATATAAGACACTAAAATATATCAGAAAAGAATAACTGTATGAAATACAAGACGTTTTCATAGAAATCGAATTATCTAACAATGTTCAGTAAACATATTTCTCGTGAGCAGTATTTCCACTAACTACTTTTAGTTTTCACTATGTATTTTCTCTGTACATTTATATGCAAAAAAAATTGGGTCTATATTTTAGGTGAAGTTAAATATAATTTATATACAATGAAGTTAAATACAATTTTTTAAAATTTTATAATTTTTTAGTAGTTTTTTTCATTAATTCCTATTACTTGAGAAATTTTTTCTTCTCAGAAGAACATTCTTATACACTGTACACGATTTACGAGAGACTGAGAAAAAGCATCTGGAACATTTTCAAGCTATTAATTGGATACCAAAAACGTCAAACTGAAAAATATGATTTTTAAATTTTAGAATAAAATTAATATTTTTGTTAAATAAAATAATCATTCAGTTAGAAAACTTCTATTTAATTATGCACCGTATGCTACCTTGCCAATTTTAAAACAAAAATATTCTAAGTCCAATTTTGTAATTTTGAAGATCTATTGTCACGTTAAATTAAAACTAAAAAATAAAATATAAATTTTCTTTTTTAAAGGCTCACACTACATGTCAACAAGTAATATGGGATGATTTCAGCTATATACTTATACTTAATACTTATTTCATAACACAAAGAGGTATTATTACCAATGTATATTCATGTGCGTGCGTAAATTAATTTTATATTTTGAACTGAAAAGAGAAAAGACATCGATTGTTTGATTAAACTTAATATTTTAGGAGGAAAAATAAATAAAAATAATTATCAGACTTCTCTTGGTTATTCTGAATGCCACTGCATCGAATGCTTTTTTTATTTTTGATGTAATTACACAGAAATATTATTTTTGCAGCAGAGGAAAAACTAAATACTGTATCCCTAACAGCTTTAAATAATGATTAAGTAATAAAATGCTTTTTTAGAAATATAAAAAGTTTAAATAAATAAGTATTATATTGGTACTCATGGTATTTACATTAAAAAATGTTTTTGAAAGTAATACTCTTGATATTAATTAATTTTGTTCCCTATTTCGACAATAATTTGAATATTACTCCACGCACACACACACACACACACACACACACACACATATATATATATATATATATATATATATATATATATATATATATATATATATATATATATATATATATATATATACATATATATATATATATATATATATATATATATATATATATATATATATATATATATATAATATATATATATATATATATATATATATATATATATATACATACATATATATATATATATATATATGTCGGGTTTAAAAATGGGGGTTAAGAATTAAGCGAGTTATAAATAGAAATAGTTAAAACTCATTAACGATAACGTAATAGGAGAAAAACACACTCTCGAGGGGAACTATACAAAGTAAAAAAGCTGATGCGGAAGTAGACATAGGAATTTTGCTTAGGTACCAATACCAAAAAAGATAGTTCTGAGAATAGTTCTGGGAATCCGAGTTCATAACATTCTCCAAGCTTGTCATGGTATGATATGAAAAAAAGGATATCTAAATAGAATAGCCATGGACAGAAGGATTACAATGAATAAGTGTTTATATCTGAAATCAAATGTGTCTTCCGTGCCTTAACCACTCGTCTATGTCATATATATATATATATATATATATATATATATATATATATATATATATATATATATATATATATATACATTATAACTATATATATATACATATATATATATATACATATACATATATATATATATATATATATATATATATATATATATATATATATATATATATATATATATATATATATATATATATATATATATATATATATATATATATATATATATATATATATATATATATATATATGTAATGAGACTGACTTCTCGATGGGGGGTTGCAGTCATGGCCATAAAAATGATACCGTTTCAGCTAAAGACCTGTATTAAGATAACTTTGAAGGACGGGTTCCCACTTCATCATAGGGACAAACTGAAGGGTCAGCTAGCATGAAGTTCTATGTACAAGACAAGGAACACCTGGGTCAACATCTGTGGGAAAATATCTCTAGAAAAATCTGTCTCCGCTAGCGTGTATATCCTTTTTATTTGGAAATTTCCTAAATTGTCCGCTAGGGCCATGTAGGTTTATAATTGACCAGGCCCCTTCCCTGAGGGCGTAACCTCTAGCCCCAGTGGTCAATTTAGGTTAGGGGTTAAAAAGGGAAATGGAAAATGACGCGGGAATTTTTACCCTTGATTTAAGTTTTGAAAACAACTGAGAATTTTCCTTACACACAAACACACACACACACACACACACACACACACATATATATATATATATATATATATATATATATATACATATATATATATATATATATACATATATATATATATATACATACATATACATTATAACTGCGTACACAATAGTTTTTTACGAAGTTTATTTTTAAGCAATTTGTAATATAGATTTGCATTAAATGCTTATAATATTAATATTTGAGAACAAAAGGAACTATAAAAACTGGAAGCGTCACATTAACAATGAAAAAGGTCTAAACCAAAATTGAAATCTCATATTTAGTCTTTCTTTTTAAAGATAATTTGTAAAAAAATTCAATAATGTTCATAATCATGTTCAATTCCAAATTAATTTAGGAATCATAAATAATCATAACATAAAGTTTAAGTCATACTGTAATGGGGAAATTGATAAGTACCTAGAATTACCTTGAAGAAAAAATGAGCCTTTACGTTATCGTTATTACAATCGTTTCTTATAGAATTGACTTAACAGTAATTGCGATAATCATATGTAATACCATTTAAGTATTTTCTTTACTTTTGGGACATTAATGCTCCTTATGATCTCTCATATCTTATACAAGAATTCCTTCACTATTTTTTCTATATCTCGTAATTATCTTGCTAATAACTATTTGCAAACAAATTACCTCCAAGTAATAATGAAATTTGTATTCGTATGAATACAATCGGTTTGGTTCAATGCACAAATAAATGCTTTATTTCGTGTAACAATTTATTCAATACCAGACTTTCACAAATATATCCGTACTGAATCTTTATTACCAATTTTTTTTTATTGTATCTAGAATATGCGATTAAAATAGTAGAAAAGTAACTATTCGAATAATTGAAAGAATTTAAAAAAGCCCCACAAATGTGGCAACAAATATTTGATTTTAAAGACTCTCCTTAACTCACAAACCATCAATAAAGTTTTAAGTAAAAGGAATTTTGATAAATTTGACGGAAAAGTTTAATTTCTGTTACATTTAAGAACCCATTTGCAAATGAAAGCCGTTTTGTTAAATGAAGCCAGAGTTTATTTAATCTATTATTTAACCGGCTCTTTTGAATCTACATTAAGATGAAATATCTTGTTCGAGTCAATAACGCTTTTGAAACATTCGCACTCTATTTAGACAAATTCTTTGCGCACTTAATTAGAGATCTACCTCCCTATGAATTATCGCTCTTCAGTATTAAAAGGAAAAATATCTAATGTGCAAATGATGTTCTCCCTAGACAAATACATTGACCGATTTGATGGGAGCGCACTATTTTACAGTCTTTAATGAGTTAGGCAAGAAGTAAGAATTCCGAAACGCAGTAAATTCATGGAGGTCATTACTTGAATGATTTCATTATTACAGTAACTAAGATTGACAAACTCGTCAAGTGATGGACATTACTTGCGAGTCCCCATTTCTTCTTTATTCGACAAAAAGAAAACAAATTTCCTGGATGGTGTAACATTTTAAGTCATTAAGAATGTTTCTTATTTAAATGCTTGAAAATTTTTAAGGAAGAGAAATTCTTTCAAAATTCTTTCAGATATGTGATTGTCTAAAGAGAGCAATTTCTTTTATTGAGCTTTATTGTACTTTATTTTATAGCATAATGAATGAGTCAAAGAGTTTCTTTTAAGTTAAACTTCTTATTATTTCCTGAAATTGATTGCAATATTGAATTTAGAGCAAGGAAACTTAAATTTATAAAATCTTAGAGTTAAGATTTCAGTTCATATTTTTGCATTTGGCTCTCTGTTTTAAACTAAAAATACATCTAAATTCTATTTTTTTATCTATTCAGAATAGGCAAAAGTAGTAGAGGATGAAAGAAAAGTATAAATATGAATGACAAAATTAAAAACACATACATTGAAGTGTCAATACATTCTGATCTCTTTAGAGTTTAGACATCTGTTTAAAATTCTAAAAATATTTTGCAATGGATCATCTAACTATGGCCATGAAAAGAACATTCTTAATTTACTATTATATTGTAAAGAACATTCTTAAATTACTATTATATGTAGAAATATATATATATATTTCTACATATTACTTTTCAGTGAAGTTTTGGGGACTTATTCAGTTAAAATAATTTGCAACGTTTTAAAAGTATTTTTATCTTCTCAAATATATAAGCTACATTTTCAAAAAATCATGTAAATATTGCCATCTGAATAAATTTTAGTTAAAATTTACGTAGAATTTCCAGCTATTAATGATGCAAAGTCCCTAATTTTTTTCGGATATCTATATTACATTAACTGTATAAGTCTTCGAAACTTCAATGAAGAGATGGCTTGAGAAAGTTTTTAACATTGCTGAAGTTAGGGAACTAATCATCATGTGTTATTTAGAAGTGTAAGTAAATAAAACTTATTGTATAAATCCCAAAGTGGCCATAATGATATAGCACTTCGGTGAAAAATATATATTGATATACTTCATTTAAATATTTTATAACAGTTATTAATCAGCTTTCTGTGAATTTCACTAGGTTTTATAGGTCAAGAAACATCTACCAAGCTTCAGTGTTAGTATTCTAAAAAAATTGATGTAGAATTTTAGAGAAAAAGGAGTTAAATTTTGGCATTACCTTTTTGAAGTTCATTAGTCTCCTGAATTGATAGTAAAAGATTTTGGCAGCTTTCAAATTTTTTTTCTTTTTTTTCTAATGTTTTGATGTTTTTGAGTTCTTGATAAATATCTCAATCACGTTATATCTAGCCTTTTAAGACGCATTAAGTGTTAGTTGTTGCATCATCCTTATCTAATGTCAATTCTAAAAAATGCTATATGAACGTACTATTTAAATTATTTCCTACCCTTTTACTTCTAAAATTTATGCTTTGGAATAATTAGAAATATTACTTTTGTACATTATACTTTTAAAAGTGAATCTTTGGAGAATATTAAAACGTTTAATTAACCTGGTCTTTTGCATGATGCTTTCACATACACGCAACTACTTTTAGCTGTAATACACCGACATTTTATCCTAATAGGATGTGGGACATAATCTTAAAGTATTTCAAATTTTGTTAATCTCTTAAAATAAATTATTTTTATTAGTTTATAATATCATTTAAAAAGTTTTAGAATGATTGTACTTTTATTTTTTCTATTGCAATATGCTAAATG
The DNA here is from genome assembly GCA_032207245.1 of Pardosa pseudoannulata. NCBI lineage: Eukaryota > Metazoa > Arthropoda > Arachnida > Araneae > Lycosidae > Pardosa > Pardosa pseudoannulata. The sequence goes on from CM063503.1 coordinate 100,286,289, forward strand.
AATATGTTTATTCCTGTATATTCTAACCTAATCTGTTATTATATAAGATACTCATGATTATTAATATTGACATATTGAAGTAATGTCGTTAAATATGATATTTTAACACTATGTTACTGTAATTTTAAAGGACACAGATATTATAAAGTTAGTTTAGGAAATGGTTTATTTAGCAGCTTTGTATTTTGTGATAAAGTTATCTAAATTAAGATAGATAATGTACTACATCGGGCAAAAACAAGTTAACAGAAATGTTGATACTGAAAGTTTTACATTGTTTACAGGTGTAATTACAATTATAAAGTGCTAAAATTTTAATCAAACATATAAAAATTAATAAATTTGTATTCTAAGATTTAATAAAACAAGAGATTAATATTTCAATCAGTATTTTAAAGTTATTTTCCTTATTGATAAACTGAAATAAAAAAAAATTAATTTTATAAATTAAAAGAATAAATTACAGCATATATGTACTTACAGACATGTATTATAAAATGTTCAAAAATATATAATAGTTCAACATTTCCATACAAGGTATACATTATGTTTGCATCAAGAACAATAAATCGCATAAATAGTTTTTTGTATAGCTGCTATATTTATAATTAAGAATACTTTGAATAATTGCGTTTTGAAACTTCAGTTAAATATTTTAAAAAATATGATACAAAATATATTGCTTTTATGAAAATCTGTTTCCCCTCTTTGAAAATACTTTATTTTAGAGTATACAGTCAAAAAAATTTATTTTTTTAAATGGGCGTGATTTCATTTAACGAAGAAACAGGTTTCAAAAGATTAATGACAGTTTCTGAGAAAAATAACTAAGTTACATAACACGATTTGAAAAAAGCATGCATTAAAGTGCATAGTTAAATATTTAACATAGCCTACGTAAAAGTTCAACTGATACAAAATTTACATTCAAATGAGGCATGTTTGCAATACTATTTCATCTTTATTCCTATCTCTTGAGGAATGGCGAAGAGTATTGAACGTTTTTCTAGTGGTATTCCATGGAAACGTGTATTATCCAAAACACATTTTGAATATCATTTAGTGGTATACTAAACTCAAGAACTCAAAACTTGTCAAAACGTAAGATTTCACACAATTAACCAAATAGATATTATAAAACAGAGGTTGTGTCTTCAAGGAATTATGTGACAATACTCTTGAAATACAAGTACATGGGAAGTAAAGTTTGTTACAAATTCCTTTGCTGATTCAAACAGTTTGTGCTTTATTTTCGCTTGCTTTTCTCATGGAGCATATGATTTTCTTTATCTCCCTTAATGAGAAATTTCATTTTTTATCTCTGCTAATGCTGTCTAACGCCATTCTGTCTACGATTGAAGTCTCATATCACTTATAGATGCGAAGCATCAAACTGGAGAAATATTTCACGACCACAATCCGTAGTAATCAGGGTAGAAATATTCCTTGCATCTACCGAAGGGAATTACAGTCTGTTCCATTTGGATAAAGTCCAAAATGTAATTCAAAGCTTATGCATTGGATAGTTTTTCATTTTATGCTTCTTCGTTCAATCTTCGTTATAACTAAGCTTCTAATGAAGAATGACTCAGTGGGAACATGTAATTAGATTCGCTTACATGCTTAACTGCTAATTTATCACATAAATAGGTAAGTACATTTATTATGATAATTGGGAAACATTAAATGAACGCTGTAGATAAAAGCAAAGCGTAAGAACATTAATGATTTGGTAATGAATTGAAGTCTTATGTTTTATCGTATACTTGGGAGTAATTCCCTTTCTTTCTTCTTCTTTGTTAATTACATCATATGTTTATAATTCCTAAAAGGCTTTAACAACTTTCAAAACAGTAAACTTTAACATCTGATTAAAAATACTATCTGGGTTAATTTCTTGTTCTTGTACCAGATTAATTTAGAAATATAAACTTGTTACTGACAATACAAAAATACCCAAATTTATTCATGCTGCGATAAATGCAGTAAAATCGACAAGTACTTCTTTTATTGATAAAAATTCAGAAAGAAAGTAGCAAATATGTTTATTGCATGAAGCAAAACAAAGACATACATACAAATATGAAATCAATATTGAAAATTCCTTGCATCTACCGGATGGAATTAGAGTCTGTTCCATTTGAATAAAGTTTCATTTCCATAAATTGTAAGATTAAGCCATATCAGAGACATTAACAAGAAGAAACTTAAAGAAAAAAAAAATCTACACTAATATAATAGCTCTTCTGTCTACAAATTTTACAGCTTCGGACCAAGGTATTAATGGGGTGATCAAATACTGCACAGTCAAGTAATCACCAATCCTCCTGCGGAACACATTCCAAATCTATGAAAGTTCTTTGTGGTGAAAAACATGTACACACCGAATGATGGCACCTCAAAGATTTCCAATGGCGTTAAGGTCAGGTGAGTACTACGACCACTCCATACTAGCAATTCCTTCACTTTCCAGAAGCCGTCAACAATGATAGATCTATTGGGGGACGAATTATCATGTAATGAATTGGAAGCAGAACCAACTATTGCACATTATAGTCTCCCAGTGAAATTTAGGACTTCCTTCTAATGCCTGACAACAGTCACAGAAACCGGTGTAAAGATGTATAGGCTGGAAGGATATTCTAATGAAATCCCTGCCCACATTACTTCCATCAGATACTTCCCCGGAATGCGTGATAACAGTGATGTTCTAGGACTGATAGTATGATTCAACTTCATTCTAGTCCCTCACCACATGCTTGTCATCTGATAGCAGATGTCATCTTGACTCAGGCATAAATATACGTTTTCTTAATCAGTAACAGCTCAACTGACAACAGGGCGACAGAACTTTAAACATGCCGAAATAGAGTGGCGAAATAGAGCAAACATTCATGATACCAGAAATGGTTCATTCATTGTTTCAACTGTGTGCCTTCGTATCACAGTTGAAACAAACAAATATCGTCTTGTTTATGAACACAGCATGTATAGTTGCTACATGAGTGGTGTTCAGTTTTTAATTCTAACCAGGGTAAAAATACAAAGATTTTTCTTGATCATAAAAAAAATACACTGATATTTCGTGGGGAGGGGGATTACAACCCTTAGACAACTGATCACATGTATTTCTATGGTTATAAATAGTTTTCAAAGTTGTAAAATTACTGAAAAGTGAACTCATAAACAAAAATCAATATCTGTGATTCATTGTTCTTCGCAAAGCATCCTATAGCGGGACAACATCCAGATACTTCCATTGTGCTCTGAATACCATAGAAGCAAGTCTGGCATGAAAACAAAACGTCTGAATCTTCTAACCACATTTCATTATCAGTAACACACAACTCCTGTAATCCTTCACAATTTTGATTTCTTATACTATTACGTTTTTTGCATATTTCTTGACAGGAAACAGTTATTGTTGTTAAATAAGATATTTTAATACTGCCAACTTTGCATCGAATTTCAGCACCTCAGATTGGTTTCTAAAAATTAATATTTTCCTCTATATGATTTACTTTTGGTAAGGAGTCTATTTCGTTTTGAGGCAATTTTTTTCTTTCTTTTACAGATACAATGCTCATTCTCTTGAAGAGAAAATGAAATTGAACTTACAACTAAATGCAATTAAATAGATTTTATTATTCCTTATTACGATAAAACGAAATTCTACAGTTGCTTCAAAGGAAAAATTAACTCCTAATCATATTTATAGAGTTACTTGTTGATCCGACAGGTTATATTCTCTTCTTCATGAATAGTTCTCCACTTATTCATGCATTCTATTTAAAATTTATAAGAAACTTATTTATTTGTAAATGTTTTTGAGAATCCCTCGTGATTTCCGGCACAAAAAGCCAAAATTTATTTTATTCCCATTGAAAATTTAAACTCAAACGCGTGTTCCTTTTGCAACCAACTTATTTCTTATAAGCAATTTAATAATTACAAATTCGGCTTCATTTTCTGATAAAAGTTTTAATATTTTTAAGTATATATTGAGAACAATTTTATCAGATTTAGAACTATTAAAATAGCTTTTTCAGTGAAATTTACTAGATAAAGAAAAATTGCAATTTCATTTATAGAGAAATAAATTCTTGATCCCATGTTCGGAAAAATTGTGCATACCTCTTGGTATAATATCCACTCATTCAAATTATATTTATGAACATGATAATTTTTGGTTTCTAAGTTTGTGTGGAGTAGAATCAATCTGATAAAATTTTAATTTCTGGTCGCTAATAGATTGTTATATGACTGTACAGGGAATTTTTTAGCAATGTGAAAAAGAATATAAGGATTCTTTTCCAAATTTATTCAAAAAACTCTAAACATGTTTGATTATTCCAGCATTTTTGAATACACCAACAGATTTAAAAAGGTGAGTAACCAGAAATTGATTTTATTAGTTTTATACTAACTATCTAAAATAAGGAAGTAGTTTTTTATTTTCAAGAAAACAGAAGAAAATTTGTAGAAAAAAATTTTTTATAACAAAATTGATTTTTATAGTTGTTGTACCTTAAAATAATGACATTAATTTAAATTAAATGTATTTTTCTCTATTACTTAAGATAAAATTAATTTAGATATTTTAAACAGAATTCGTAGTATTAAAATAAATATTATTATTTTGTTGCAGTAGTAGAGAATCTTAAGTACATTCATAATTAGAAAATCTTTTTAATTTAACATTCTTCCTTTTTGAAACACTATAATGATCTACAATGACGTAAAAATCATCTATTATTTAAGTATATTTTTACAGAATAAAAAATGGTTTAAGAATATAAGAAATATTATCAAACTATAATTTTGAGCTAAAGTAACTGAATAACCAGTATATTCTCAATGCTACCATGAAAATAAAATTCCTAAATACAGTTCTTACATAGTGTTTGAAACGAATATTAACTATCTTCAAATGATATGAAGGGTCATATCATTTGAAGATATTTAATATTTGTTTAAACTATTAAATGTCTTCAAATGATATGCCCAACTAATTCGTTAACTATATTCTTTTAAAATATTATAAAATTATACCAAACCATAATTTTATAATATTTTATATAAATGATGTATAGTTATATACTCTAAATAAAAATTATAAAGAAGCTATATAAAATAAATGTATAAATGGGAAGAAACATTTCCTTCTTTATTAATCATTTCTCATTTCTTTTATATATAAGAATAATAACATTAGTACGCATAGTAATATAACATTATGATATTAAAACTATTAAATAGTTCTGAACACGATGAAAAATTATAGATGGTATTTAAATATATTTTAGAATTATATGTTTTTTATACTTTAAATAATTTTCAATATTAGTTCTAAATAGGGTAATCCAGTAGTAACAAAAAACTGTATAAAACTATTAATAAAGAAATTATGAATATTAAATTTATAGAAATTCTAAAATAGGAGTTAGTAGTATGCTTAACGAAAATAAATACTTTAAGAAACTGAGTTTAAACCAAAATATTTCAAAATCTGCCAAAATCTTCGATCGAGTAAACCATCATGCTAAATTTTAAATAGTATATGTAAAATTGTATATAGAAAAAAATTAGAAATTCAAATACAATTCATATAAACTGAAGAAATAATCTAGAAGTTTCTACAAACTTTAAACTGTTACATTTTTACTCTTTTCCGTCAACATTCTTAGCAACATTTCTAGGATACTTTGTTCCAATGAAAAAACTCCTTTGTTAAAATAAATAATGTAAACCTTTGTAAAAACACAAATAATAATATTGTAATTTCTGATCATTGGATAAGCAATAAAATATTTCTATAATTATTCATAAATTTTGTTGATAAAAGATTCAATGAATAATACTTAATGCAAAGCATCCTTATTAATCAAATCATACTTATTAGCTAAGTAAACAGTTTTATTCTCAGGAAATGAATGATGAGTAGTCAATGAATTTTTTTCAGATTTTCATTATAAAAAGATATAAAAATTTATTTATATACGATTATTTATAAAAACAGTCATTTCTAATGATCTACGTTTCTTTTTATGAGCAATCATTCAAATATTTCAACATATCTATATATTTAAAAAATAATGTATAAACAAATTTTGCTTTTTGAAAATATATACAGATATTGCGTAAATTTATATATATAAATACAAATACATATTAAACATAAATACCTTTAATCATTTATTTATTATAAATATATTTAATGAAAAATTACTTTAACTCAAGTTGATGCTTTTTCCCCATAAATAAATGGTGAGATCTGAAAAGTTAGAGCGTGGATTTTCCTTACTATAAAGTATAGTTATTGGTTGTAAAAGTCTACATCACTGTGCTTACCTCACGACAATGTTCATTTGAGATATATACTTTATGGAACGTGAAATATTTTTCTTCATTTAATGTTCGACAAAAGACATAAAATTGCCGAAGTCATTTCTATTAGGCTCATTAGATTATATAACCATTCAACCGATTTCCTATTATGACGCATGAGTAACAACATAGCTCGGTAAAAAATTATTTTCTGAGTAAGGTTTTCTATTTAATATATATAATACTCAATCATCAGTAAATTCCCTCATCAGTAAATTTGCTGATAAAAAAAATCTTTTAAAAAGGAAATACGAATTGAGGTTTCTATTGCTGAATTTTAGGTATTTAGAATTGAATACATGTAGTTAAGTATCAAACAAAGCAGGTATAGAAATTTATCTTTTTATCAATGAAGTTGTATATTTCAAGTAAAATGACATTCCAGAGTTTATTCTTTAGGTAAATGAGGTTTGTTTTTGGTTGAGGAGTCATACGACTCTTAAAAGGTTAAGGTTAAGGTTTGAAGCTCTACGGTCTACTGTTTTGCACATGAGGGCTAATGAGACCGGGACCTATAGTTTAAAGCCGATTCCGAACGGCTACAAACATCCATGCCATCAGCGGGATTCGAACACTCGAACTCCGATTCCGAAGAGCAGTGCTCTACCATTCGGCCATTGTTCGGCTTTACAACTCTTAAAAGTACACACAAAAAATTAAATAATTATTATTTTAAAATTCTTATACCTTAAAATCTACCAGTTTTACAAACATATTTTTTTAACACAGATACAACAAATAATTATCTTTACAAACGATTGACATTTATTTTTTAGAAATAAAAAATAATTTTGTTAGGAAGTTTTAATTAACAGACGCTTTGTTGTTAATTAAAAATGATATCAAGGCTAACGCGCATAATTAGTAAATATATAATTAAGTTTAAGATGAACTTATAATTTTAAAACCTACTACAATATCTCAAAACAATTTTGAACCTAAATCCGTATATATTTAAGATAAATATATATTTTGAACAAATATTTGAAAGAGTCCTTATTTTCCTTAAAAATTAAAAAAATATATAATTGCAAAAAAACATATTTTGGGAATATATACAAGAAAATTTACGTTCCATTTGATGTAAATTATATTGTATACAACCTGTAAAAATTTCATGAAAAAAATCTAAAAATTTTTTAGATAACATACGCATTACAACAACAAAAAAAACAACAGAATTTGAGAAAAAAATAAGTTAAAGATTTGTAAGTTCAAATTTGTTTTAAACAAACAGATGACATGCTATTATTCATAACTCCTCTCAATAAAAAAAAATTACCCGGATTATTTTTAAATGTTCAATACTGAATTCCTTTTCACATATATATTTTCTGAAAAATTGAATTTTTGTCGATTTAAGAGCTGTATGGCCTCTTATGAGTTCTTTATTAGGATATATCATGACCAGAAAAATCTGATGTTCAAATAATAATAATATAAGAAATGAAAAAACTCTCCTGCAAGAAAACAGTATGGAATAAAAAGTCAGCCTAAGTAAGGCACAAACACAGAAATTATTAACCCTCTGACTGCTTCATCCGCGATTTCCAAGGGCAGTTCAATGTAGCAAAATTTGCTCATCTGTATCTGTTTGTATCTTCATTTTGTATCTGTTTTTCTTCCTTTATTAAGAAGTGGAATAAATTATATACAGTATTACAGACGTTTAATTAGGTAATAAATAGAATTATATGATTGGAGTCAGTCTTAGGGATGACAATCATTGCAGTGCTGAGTCCAGTAGAAATAAATAAAAATTCCTTTAAATTAATAAAATTTATTTTTTTTCATCTTAAGAATCAATGGGCATGTCTTACACAGTTAAGCGATAACTGTTAATTTGGGAAAATGCCGTGCTTGGGGAGCGAAAAAAACTTCAGTCATATTCTCATGAAAGACATGTTAAACGGCTATTCTTTTGTGATTTGTTAAAACAATCATAGCCCTGAAAATGCATATAACGTCATAAATATTGTAAAGATATATGACTTTATCTGGGGGCATCGACATTTGGTCTAAGAAAAGATATCGTATAGTGACTATTAATTCAGGCTTATGTTTTGTATAGTGTAGAAGGAAAACAATCTCACTAGTTCCTGTCCTTGATTTAATTTATGTAATTGGGGAAGTTAAGATTAAGAAAGTTAAAATGTGAATTTAGAGAATTTTGATTAAGGGGCAATATGTTTTGGCATAATACATAAATGTAATATATGAGGTCTCAATATGGTTGATCCAATGATTTTTGATTACACTGATGATGCATCTCATACTTAGCTGCAAAACCACTGTCTAAGATTACTGTTTATCTATTTATGCCTAATTTACGTTAAGTTTGTACTTATTGTTATAATTACAATAAGGCTCCTTTTAGGATAATTTGGACTTCATTTCACTTTACTAAGGAATTACTTTAAATTAAAAACTATTTAATCCTACTTCTGTCCAATTACATTAAGCTTTAGAAGGTTTATTGGTTAATAAGTTAATACGAAGACTGTTTTGAAGACAGAGACTTATCACATGTTATGAATAGGTTGGCAGTCGAGGTGTTTAAGCCACAAAACGAATAATGTAGAAATTTTAAGTTAGTTGCAGAGAACACTATCCTTATTTAAGGATATGAAAGTAAGTTTTACCTAATCGGTCTAATACAGTAACCCAAAATATTCCCTTTCATTGAACAAGTTCCATTTATTTACACAAAAATGAGCTTTCAAAAACACTAATTTAGATTTCAGTGTAAATAAGCAGAAGGTTTCTAAATGCCATAATAATATATGTTGTGTTGCAGTTTTTAACTTGTTCAAATATTCATAATACTTCTAAACCTTTTATTTGTATAAACTTTTCCTTCGTTAAAATTATGTTTCAAAATAGCTTAGTTTATGTTCAATAAATATGACAAAATATCTTTTTAGAGCTTAAAATAAGAACAAATGGCAATTTCATGATTTGAACAATAGAGAAATTATAAAAAGATTTTTAAAGTGGATTTTTAAGCTCGACAGAACTTAACAATATATAGAAATAATATTTTAAAAAAAGTGTAATAGAGATACAGCCGTTTTATCAAAGCATTTGAGTTCTTGTGTTATTTACTGAATTAGGAAAGTAGAATCTGAAATTATACTAATTACGTGATCTGACGAGATAAATAAATCTAATGAAAAAAAAATAACATCCTTTAAATCTACTAATACATACGTGTTGTTATTTTATAGTTTGAAAAAAATTAAATTTAAAAAACGGAATGCACGCAAGCATACAGATATATATATATATATATATATATATATATATATATATATATATATATATATATATATATATATATATATATATATATATATATATATATATATATATATATATATATATATATATATATATATATATATATATATATATATATATATATATATATATATATATATATATATATATATATATATATATATATATATATATATATATATATATATATATATATATATATATATATATATATGTATGTATATATATATATATATATATATATATATATATATATATATATATGTGTGTGTGTGTGTGTGTGTGTGTGCAATATATGAAGTTCTTTTAAATTATTCCAATACACATTCTACATTTCTTAACTTGTCAGTAAAACTAAAATAAAAGATATCATTGGAATTGCATCCCTTACACACTAAATACTAAATTAATACTAAATACTAAACTAATAACTGCTACAAGTTGCTCTTTCTTTCCGTTATTTAACTTACTTTTCAACATTCACAGGAAACCTTGCAGATATTTGCAATCGTTATGAGGTTAATTGGTGATTTTTCACTACAGGTGTTTTAACTAGTAACGCAAGAAACACTTATTTAAATATCTTTTGAATGAGATGTTATTCACGTTATTTTAGCAGCGGCATCTAAAAAGTCATCAGATGAGCATTTGTATCTTGTTTGTTCAAGACGCATCTGTCAGTTCTTAGTCATTGCTATGGTAAAAATTGTAATTTCGTGTAGTGGGCAATTAAAAAAATATTTAGTTTATACTGTGGTCAAGCTTTTACTATCAACAAACTTATAGTTTATGTCATTGATATCACTCCTTGCACAAAGGTCGTCGTCCAGTAATAAGTCTTCCACCTCTGTAATTTTTTAGTCTTTTTTTGGTATTATCCGGTATTGCATTGTGTCTTTTCGCTGTTCCTGAGTGGTCCTTTACACAAATAAAGCAAAAGCAATTCACAAAGTAAATAAATCCAAAATTCAAGCTCGCTAAATCAACGAATAACTAAACAAAATTGTCGCCTTGTCCAAATAACGCCACGTTTAGCATTGGCTAACATAAACAGTAGACAATGGCTGGAAACCGTACCCACTCCACGAAAGCCGATCTTTTCCCTATATAAATATTACGTATAATGCGATTAATATGTACCACGTTATATTGAAACCGTGCTATGTGAAATTGAGAATTATTCAATCATGTAATGTATTCAATAGAAAATCGTAAAGAAATCAGATTAACTTTTATTGCATTAAATGGAAACCACTGCCATGTTTTGTAGAAATCGCACTATAAAAAAAAACTAGAATAAATAAAAATAAACGAATTCCTGAAGTTTCAGAAAAAAAATGTACTTAAAAATACACTTATTAAAAACTGTATTCTCAGACTATTAAGTTGTTGTTTATATGTCTAATCAATTATAGTACATTAGTGATATGGAAATGGATGTATGTAGAGTATTGAATATATAGGTAAAAGAAAAAAGCAATATTGCATTTTTTGATTATTTCTGCCGAAATTGAGGAAAAATTGGAATTGAGAATACAATTACAGACATATAACACTAAATAATTGCTATCATAGACAAGATTTCCAAGTCGTTATAGTTGTTTGAATAGCGAGCAAAAAATGGTTACATGAAAAAGGTGCTATAAGAGAGCTATCTCAACTTTCATTGCTATTTATATGGAAATCAAATAATAAAAATACCACTTAATTAGAAAATTGGCAGTGAAACAACTTTTTATTAAAAATTATTTCAATTCACCTTCACCACAGATTGCTTTCTAGGAGAAATTTGACACATTATTTATTGTATTTTATTGTATGCATCCCTATAGATTTTTATTTGTTCCTACACATCAGCATTGATACTTGAATTATTAGGAAACTTATAAATAAGAAGAATTCGATTATTAATGCACAAGAAAGAAGAGCGATAGAATCCTTTTATATATATTGATTATTAGTAAGGAATATTTCGAGGATTTACTGCTATATGCTGCTAGAAAATACTCAAAAAGTAGAAAGATTAAAAATATCTAAATACATATGCTATTATTAAAGAGAAAAGACAAAGTATATAAGAAAAAATAAAAATGTGAACCATAGATAATAAGATTTATAATAAAATAAAATACATTTTATGAAGCATTTCATCTGAATAAATATTAAAATTTAATAAATGACTTGTAACAGAATAAAGTACATAAATATTTTCAATATATTACAGAAGTACTAAAATCTGTACAATTCTGCAAAATTCCATCCAAATCATTATAAAATCATACAAAAATATACAGAGGTTCTAGAAATATTTTAAATCTTATACAACCAGTATAAAATCCTTGGAAAGTTATTCTTTTGTTAGAAAACTTACATTTCACTGTTACCCTAAAAAAAATAGCCACTTGCGGAATAAAAGTGCCCTGGTGAACTAACTTTAATCTTTTCAAGTAACCAAAGCAGATTCCATTTTACTACTTTTACCAACATTCTCATATTATAGTGGCAATTTTTTGTTATTTTACAGTTATATAAATTTTTCTCACTATTTAATCTCAAAAATTTCTTTTCCTAAATAGAAGATATAAAGTAATAATTCTAATTACTCTCGCAGATTAAAATGAACAAAAAAATTCTTCAAGATCTTTGAAATTGATCCCAACAGCATAAAAAGATAAACTTTGAAATCTGTGTCCTGTAATACACACACACACACACAC
>CM063503.1:100308692-100351192 GCA_032207245.1 Pardosa pseudoannulata
GAATTTTGTATGTAAGTTTAAAATTTTAACTGTACTTTAAATTATTCTGAGATCTAGACATTATGTAATATTTAGATTCCTATTTTTTAATAAATCATTTATTAAAATAAAGTTTTTGAATGCTGTCACACTAAGTTTTAAAGAAGTGTTCTGCTGAATTCTTATTGGATAACTTGTTACATTCGATAACGATCGTTTTAGAAATATTTAGAACACAGTTCAAGGTTAAACGTCAAAAGTGAGATTAAAAGTAATTCATCCACAACAAAAAATCAAAATTAATAAAATAAAAGACATTTTGTTTTTAAAATATATAAAGAATTTTTAATAAGTTTTAACGCTAATTTATATCCTACTAAACTATACTGATTGTGTCACAATTAGATTGCATTTTTTCTTTATAAATCATTTATTAAAATGAAATATTTATTAATGAAAATTTATACGCATTTCCATTACCGTTAATTTATATGGGAACGACCTAAATTTTTTTTTGAAAATTGATTTATATCTCCAAATACTGTGTTTTTATACAAACATTTATATTAGAATACAATTCAAAACTTCAAAAGGGAAATACAAAATAAGTCACAATGTCAAAGTAGCACATCAGCAAAAAATGTAAAATAAGTTCAACTGTATTTTAAATCTTAAAGTAATCTACTGATAGTGTGAGTTTTAGATTTCTTTTTTAATAAATCAATTTATAGAATAAATTATATCCTTTTAAGTACTTTTAAATTATCATTAAATTATAAAGAAATGCTTACAAAAATGTTTATTGGAAAAAGAGTTATATCCAATAATATTGTATTCGTTTTAGAATTACAATCTACAAAATAAATTTATTAGTGATTAATTTATTATCTCTATTATTATTTTTTATTCATTAACACAGCTGTCTCTTATAAAAGTATCTGTTTTCACAAATTATCTTTCCTCAAATTCCAAAATGTTTCTTACATATTACGTTTTATGTAACAGAAGGTGAATTATTTATGTTCAAAATACATGGATGATTCAATTTTTCTACTCATAGACGTAAATGACATAGATATTTATTTCTGTTACTCTGTGATAAATCAGACATTATTGATATTAACAGTAGTAAATTGGTTGTGTGATTTGTTAAGAGAGCTAATGAGTACTAGTTTGCTACACGATGGCTAATTTTTTCAACGTTAACAAAGTTTTGCCTAAAGTTGTCAAAGTGATAAATTTCATAAAGTTCATCATTTCAGCTGTTTTTTAGTAACTGTAGCCGAATTAAACCGGTTAAAGTGGTAAATTTGTTGGAATTAATTATTCATTTACTGTCAAATTTTTCTCTTGGTTGGAATGAATTACCTTAACCGATAAATATATAAAATATTCAACGTGTTTTCATGCACTTACATCCTTTATTGTTGATTTCATATTTCTTTAACTGCAAATGACGAGTACATTAATTTTTACATAAGGTATAGTCAATGTTTTTAAAAGGTTATTATTAATAATAAATAACTGCTTCTAATAATACTCCCTAACAAATAGTTAAAAGTGAGTTGTTCTTAGAAATTTATCACATTATCTGGTTGGTATTATCGATTTCCAGCTTTGTTATCTGAATGTTATAGTATTTTTTAGCTTCATTATTAATTTGGGTTATTTACCAGTAATTTAACAATACTACTTGCAATCTGACGTAATTATTATGTTATGTAATTGAAGATTATTGAATTGACATGAATTGATATTTTACTCAGGAATGAAATTTGTATACTGTAAAAATCTTTATAATAATGATTTCTATTATGAAATATATTGTTTATAATTGCGGGCAACAGCAATGTTTGGATGAAGTAGCAAAAAGCTGCCTCGAATGACAGGCTCTATGCAATCATAGGCTATGAAAGTCCTAACCGTACAATTAACTTTGGAGGAGAGAAGCTGAAATATTCAATGTATTTTAATGCATTTGCATCCTTTATTGTTGATTTCAGGTTTCTTAAATTGCAAATAATGGGTACATCAATCATTATATACGGTATAGTCAATGTTTTTAAAGGGTCATTATTAATAATAAACGACTACTTCTAATAATACTCCCTAACAAATAGTTAAAAGAAACTTATTTTTAGAAATTTATCACATTAACTGGTTGGTATTATTGATTTCAAGTGTTGTTTTCTGAATGTTATAATAATTTTTAGTATCATTAGTAATTTGGGTTATTTAACAGTAATTTAACAAAACTACTTGCATTCTGACATAATTACTATGCTATACAATTGCATGTTATTGAATTTACATGCATTAATAATTTACTTAGGAATGAAATTGGTTTACTATAAAAATCTTTATAATAATGATTTCTTTTATGAAATACATTGTTTATAATTTAGGTTAAACTACATTACAAATAAACACTATAAGGTACTGGAATATACCCAGAATTATAATAGATACCATGAGGTATAAACACTGTAAACAAGTTATATTACAAATGCAACATTATTACTTTTTTCAAAAATTATTTATTTAGGCTGGAAAAGTGTGGTATTTGGAGTTACATAACAATTTTTAATCTTTAATTTTCTGCGACTTTAGTTACAATTGCAATATTTAAATCTTTGAGCACCTACGTAGGAGTCCTTACAAGCACATAGTTTTTGACTTATCATTGGAAAACATAGATTTAAACGCAATATTATATATGCTGTAGTAAGGATATATTAATTCATAAAATAAGTAATTCTTAATCAGAATTTAGAAAACATATAAGTCATTGAAATTTTCACATGCGATTGAAAGCGTTTAAAGAAAGACGTGAAACAATTATGTTTATGTGTAACATAAAATTTAGCTTATTCTAAAGAGCGTATAAATTTCCTTAATGTTTCATTCAAAATCATTTAAAATTTCTTAATAAACATAAAATGTTTCTTATAAAGGGACACATAGTATTTATACTTTTAAACTGTTTCTGAGATGCGTACACATTTTTGATTTTATTCACTTTCCTTAGTAGTCTCTCTAAGGTTTTTAAATTCATTTTTTACTGATGTTATTTTTATTCCTAACTTCTAACAGTTCAGCATAGTCCTCTTTTATAAATTGGTTCCTAAACATAGTAAATTGATTTTCTAAACTGATTTTCCTCAGTAATATGTCCCAACAAATCGATAAAATATATATTTGTCCAGAAAATTACTTTTCAGGAAAATATGTTCACATTATTATGAATAAAAATCTACTGAGCAAACACAGCAAACTCAAATGTGATTAAATGCTGTACTTAAATTTGTTGGGGATGACTTACTTCGAAGTCGAACATTTTTTACTTAACTTCAAATAGTTCTAAGTGGTAAATGCAATTTTTGTAAACTAATAAGAGAAAACACACCTACATTCCAGGTATTGAGTAAATCTTAATACTTTTTCGCTTTCCGTCAAAGACCTTCAGGTCTCCTGGGGATTTTGTAAAAAGAAAATCCCCCTCAAACGATCTGTTAAATCACAGACGTTTTCTCTACTCTAGTAGCAAGATTTTCTGATCCCTAACATTGTATTTCTGTGTAATATCTTTTTTTTTGAATTGAAGTGATGAAAAATCTAATGATTTCTACTGACTGCCTAGGCATGTATCATGAAATAATTAAATTGTGTCAGATTAATTGATTTCTTTTTTTATAGGATATGTTTCAGCTTATATGTTATAAAAAAACAATTTTGAGCTTTGGTCTTGAATTATATGAACGGAAATATAATAATTGAAATAAAACATAAATTTGTATAAAAAAATAAAATATATTTAATTTATTAGTTTCTTGTTTAATTAAAAAAAGTATTTTAATTGTAAACATTTCGATATGCAGAGTTCATTAAAATATTCATTTTTACCTTACCTGCATCCAGTCTCAGTGCAGCACTGTGTCTCTACGAACGTACACACAAGAAAATCTTAAAAATTCCTTTTGATTTTATTGAATAAATTTTGATTATTTTCGACGCATGTACGTGTGTATAAGTGTCCCATAACTCAATAATTATTAAACGTAGAATGCTGAAATGTGATAGTTAAGGATGTTGTACTATCTAGTTGTGAACCTTCCTCTGTGGATGCAAACAGCACTTTGTGTAACGAGAAACTTTAATATAAGGGATATTAGAACAGTGTACACATGTACAATAAATTATTTTTAGAGACTGGTTTTAATTTTTTGTTGTTTTATTACTTTTTAGTAGGAAGTAAACAAAAGAATATAATAGTTCATTTAAATCATTTTAATTTGTCATACCTATATCAATATATAAATCATCAATGAAACAGATATTAAAGCTACCGATAGTCGCCAGATAATAGGTCTTGAAATTTATTCAGACAACCCTGTGAGCTCGAAAGTCGAAAAACGTTTATAATTTTATAGATTATAACATATAACGTCCTCATAAAATTTTGTACCATTGTAATGTATTCTTTATACACAGTCATAAACATTAATGTGACCACCTGTCAAAATCCAGAATAACCTTCTTCCGCAAAGTGGACCGCTCCTGGTCGTTCAGGAAGACAGTAAATTAAGTTCCTGGAAGTGTTCACTGTGATGTTGAGCCATGCGTTTACTCAGGTGAGAATCCATGGGTCGAACAACCCGATCAAGGTAGTCTCATAGATTCTCGACTGGTTTCAAGTCCTGGGAATAAACTGGGCGAGGGAGTACGGTAAGCTCATCCTGGTGCTCTTCAAAACACTAATGTGCTCTGCGAGATTTATGAAACATCGCAAAGTCCTGATACTAGATGCCATCACACTGACAATAAAACAATTCGCATGTAGGGATGCACAGGGTCTGCAAGTATAGATCCATACTTGTTTTGATCTATCCCATCTTCTACAATGATGAATGAACCCAGAGAATACAACGAAAACATTCCCCAGACCATGCTCTCTCCTCCGCCTTGGACCTTTCCTGCAATTGTTGCAAGGGTTTGCTTTCAGGCGTTTCACGTCATATACAACAGCGTGCATCTCTCCAGTGAAGTATAAAACGTGATTCATCGGAAAAAAGCCATGTGTCTGTATTAAGTGGATGTTCAGTTGCAGTACTGTCGAACAAATTCCAGCTATCGTCGCCGATGAACAACAGTCAGCATCGGTGCATTAACCAGGCGTCTGCTGTGGAGGCTCATAGGCAGTTACGTTCGTTAAACCGTCGTTGATTAAACACTGTTGATAGCCCCTTGGTTTATCGACGGTTGTAGCACGTCTATTCACCCGAACACATCTCCGCATACGCCGTTCACCTCTGTCATCTATGTCCCATGGTACACCACATTTTTCACGTCGTTGATTTTGGATAGGACCATTTTGCCCTGCACGGTTATACTTTTACCCAGAACGAAAAGTTTACAAAATTAGCTGTTTCGGTAATTCTTACACACTTACCCCAAAAACCAATTATCATGCCCCCTACGGACGTCGGATAGATTGTTCCGTTTCTGCATGACTACAAGAACTGAATTTTTTTTCCGAATTACTACAACACACTTTATAATATTCAATAAATTTGCTGATTGCACTGACTTCTGCGATTGGTTATTTAATGTTGACATCAAAAGTAAGCGGTGGTCACATGAATATGACTTGACTGAGTAGACTTGATCTTTTCTAAAATAATTTAATAGTTTATTATTCTGCAGTAATGTGTACAACTGCTGTGGATATATCAATAACGGGCATTACTTTCTCTGTAGTAGTTTACAAATTATGCTCGAGAATCTTTATGAGGTGGGGTGGTTTAGAAAAATAGGACACCATTGGGAACTATAACTATATTTATCACAAATGTTTTATTTTCCCATTATAAAAGGTTTATTGCATATATCAGCTATTTTACTAGCAACTTTTATCAACACAGTGTAAAACTATGAGGCAAAATGAATTCAGGATAAGAGCAATTTTTGGGATGAAATATCAAATGCTGCCACGAAAGACAGGCTCTATCCAGTCATAGAGTATGAAGGTCATAACCCTACAATCAGCTTTGGAGGAGAGGGGCTATAAGTAGTTGCTGGATACTAAAAACTGTCCTAAGTAATAACACCTCAAATTAGAATCATGACCACCTACTGTTTAAGTTAAGGTAAAATTTATTTCTCTAAAATTATATCCATAATATGAAACATCTACACAAATCAATTAATTTTCCAAATTTAGAACTCCTGTTTATACTAGACATTTCCAGACATTTTGAGAACTTCTTCAAGAACAAAATTACGAGGATGAATCCTTAAAAAATTACAAGAGTAATAATATCATTTATTAACAAGAAAGAAAGTACAAGAAGAAGATTTGGAGACATACATTCCAATTTCTTCTCCATAAATCCAAGAATTTACCATTTGTGTAAAAGGACTAACTTATTTAACCACATTTGCTGAATTTTACGTCCCTACCACTGAGCTAGTTCTCGTCAGCTCTATTCACCGCCATTGCTTGAAGAAATCTTCGTGCGTTATAGGTGTTTAGAAAAATTAATAGTGGGTGCCAAATCTGGGCTGTGTTGGTCGTGGCTCAAGCTTTATCACTGAAATTTTACAGCAATCTTTTTGATTAGAGAGAAGTCTACAGCCTGGCATTTTCATGAAGGATGACTTGGCTTAGTACCTTTTTCACTTTTCAGAAATTAGAGAAACGCTTACATAGAAGCTTACATTCTCTTCAGACAGCATTATGGACAGAGCTGTCGAGACCTGGTTCAATAAACAAGGACATGATTTCTAACAAAACGGGTTTATGAAGTTAGTTCTACTTTCTAATATAAAAATAGATAGACTAAATAGATTTAGTTATCATATAAGAAATACCATAAAGTAAATTTCTTAATTCCCTTTTATATTTTTCCTCTGTTATAACCCTCTAACGGGCTTTTTTATTTGTCTTCGAATATCTTATAAACATTTTAAAGATAAATCAACTTTTTTTCTTTTCTTTTTTAAGAAATACAGCATCTGAGAAGAATTCATTTAATAGGATATTAATCTAAAATCAACTTCGAATATGTTTCCGTTTTTCGTTTTAGACAAATTTTAAAATTTATAACACGAATGCCTAAATCGTGTTTCCAATTTAAAGAGGCCACATTTTAATTTGCTCTCAATGCAGAAAATTTTACTCGCACAGGATTCGCTTTTATTTGGATTAATTTTCCATGCTTTTAATTCAAATATTAAACCTCGTTATTAGAGAAAATTTAAATGCATTCCCATTCACTGCATGGCTGTGACTTCCTGGATGATATTTTTACGAGTATTATCATTTCAAACCAATAAGCAGACATACGCAGGAAATTGTGCGAATTTTAAAAACATAAAACTTCATGAATTGAGGTATAAATTATTTAAGGATACTAAATTAGTTAACTTAATAATTAAATTCCAAGGGAAAATAGAATTAGCAAGCTGCAGATACCTTATAATAAAACTATTTTAAATTTAGAAATATATATTCTACACTTTTACATGACATTTCGAACATTCCGTTAAATATTAATTTTGTTAAACTAATTACTAATCCTCATTTTAACAAAAATAAAGTTATCGCTTTAAAGCTAATTTATGTGGCGTCTAGTGTGAACCATTTTCACTGTAATTAATGATAAAAGTGTAACAATGTTTTATTCTTGTCACTTTTGGAGCTTTAAAATATAATTCATTACTATGGAACACGTTTATTTCATACCTATGTTTCAAGAGTAAATATTTTCTCATCTTCATCTATTACTCCACATAAATAGTTATAATTAACACTTTATGTTATAAATGAACTGCAAAATTATTTTTATCCGAGTACAATCTGATGTATGGAGTTCTGGTTTAATTCCATATAAGATTAAAAAAAATCAAACTTCAATAAATTCCTTCTTTTTCCCCATAAACAAATAATCGGTACAGCTTTGTGTATTAATACTAAATCACCCTAAAAATTTATTTTATTTTGGTTTGCTAAAGAGATTTTTTAAGAGAAAGTTTGGGAAAAATAAAAATTCCAAATGATCCGTTGGATCAGAAATCGTTTCTACTTTCCGAGATACATTTTGACCTTTAAGTTTGTTTTGCCTCGTGGTTTAGCCGTTAAAAGGAAAAGGGGTACTTTAAGATTTTTATGCTTTTGTCACGAAATATTTCAGCAATTTATTTTCAAGTGATACATCAGGGGAGTGAAAGGGATCTTTAGTAGGAATTTTAAAAACATATATTTAAGAAACTTAAATTTATAAAAATGGATATTTAAGCTAGCAGCTTTTCGTTTTAATTAAGATCAAAATCAAATAATTATGCATAATTAATTAACAGATTTATTTCAGCAAAATCTGATGTAGTTAGTACTGGCTTAGTTAAATTTAATTCACTCCTTCCATAAATTCCTTTTCTTCTTATAAAATAACTAAATGATACAATTTTGTGTACAATTTATTTTATTTTGATTTGTGAAAGGGCTTTTTAGAAGTTGTTTTTTTTTAAAAAATTCTAGATGATCCTTTGGATCAGAATTCGTTTTAGTTTGCGAGACACATTTTGACCTATGAGTTTGTTTTGATTTGTGGTTTAGCTGTTTAAAGGAAAAAAGGGCATTTTAAGACTTTTATGCTGCTGTTCACAAAATATTCTACAATTTACTTTCAAGTGATACATCAAAGAAGAAAAATAGAGACGTTGGAATGAAATTCATAAAACATATTTTAAGAAACCTATATTTAAATACACACACACACACACATATATATATATATATATATATATATATATATATATACATACAATATATATGTATGTATATATATATATATATATATATATATATATATATATATATATATATATATAAATATACATATATATATATATATATATATGAATATATATATAAATATATATATATATATATATATATATATATATATATATATATATATATATATATATATATATATATATATATATATATATATATATATATATATATATATATATATATATATATATATATATATATATGTAATATATCAAAATTATTTAACTCTAAAAGTTCTTTAAAAACATCCTCTCTCCCGTTCTAATTCCTTTAAATCTTTTTCCCAGCTTTTATATAGTTTAAACAAAGGGGTACTTCCCTCTTAACATTCTTTCTAAAGCTTTGTATCCTTAAACTGTAAACTTTCTGTCTATTCAGCAATTTTCCCAGCTGTTGGTGGCAAATGGTGTTGCGTTTCGCTGATATCTTATTTAATTTGCTTATTAAGTTGCTTTTTACCGTGGGAAAATTCTTTCTGTCATCGCTCTTGGGTACACCTCTTTTCGATCAGTGTGATCTCTGTGGCTTTTTCTTTATCTATCGCGAAGTGGAAAAGATGTGCGCTGTTGCCGCTCTGGAAAAAAGTTTCAATTAGACTTCTGCCGTTGTCTTCAATATGAGGCTCGAGTGCATTTTTATTACTGCTAGCTGTTGAGCTTTCTCCTTGTCAAGCAGTTTTATAAAAAATGGTTTACATATATATATATATATTTATTTATCTAAAATCACTGTTCTTTAATTTAAGTAGAAAGAAAATTTTAGGCAGGATTTATGCTTTAATTACTTACAGGGTTTAAAACTGCTACATTACAGTCTATATATGAGTCCTATGAGTCTATATATTGATTTCCAATAGTTTAAAGATTAAAGTACTTTCAAGACAAAAACTTTCATTATAACAGATTTCTTTTAAATTCATCATAAAATTTAAAAAGAAATCTGTTCTTTTTAGAAAGAATGTTTTAAAAGTTGTTTAATATTACTCTAATTTTTTAAAGTTACTTTCTTCCGTACAAGAAAAATTTTTAAATGTACGTATTAAGAACTATACATATATCAAATTGAAGTAAAACATATGTTTTATTCTGTAAAATAAAACTGTATAGATAAGTGGCAATGTAATATGTAAAAATATTAAACCTTTAAAAGATTGAAAGTTTTAGAAAGTTAGTTTTTATTCTGATATAAAATGTAATGTATTGCATACATTAATATAATTTTAGTTCACAGAAAAAAGGATAATTATATTATATTATATAAACAAACTTAGTCTGTAACTCACATATTTCAAGCGTTTATTTACAAGTAAGTAGATTTCTATTTCTTCATTTGGTGTATATAATTTCTTATTTTTAATATGACTTCATATAACAAAACTAAGTTTTTGTAAATTAAATCCTTATTAAATATCTAGGAATAATTATTCCTAAACAAAGCAGCAAATTTTAAATGATTTAAAAAATGACTAAAAATTGATAGTCTCCAATCACATATTTCAACAGTTGATTTACGAGTAACTAGATTTCTATTTCTTCATTTGGTGTATATATTTTCTGATTTTTTTAAATATGACTTCACATAACAAAACAAAGTTTTTGTAAATTTAGATCCTTATTAGGGATATAGGAATAAGTATTCCTAAACAAAGCAGAAATTTTTTAGTGATTTAAAAACTGGCTAAAAATGGATAGTTTCCAACTCACATATTTCAAAAGTTGATTTACAAGTAAGTAGATTTCTATTTCTTCATTTGGTGTACATATTTTCTGATTTTTTAAAATATGACTTCATATAACAAAACAAAGTTTTTGTATATTTAGAACCTTATTAATAATCTATGAATAATTATTCCTAAACAAAGCAGAAATTTTTAAGTGATTTAAAAACTGGTTAAAAATTGATTTTAAAAATGAATAATATGCTTATAATAGTTAGCTCTGGATTGAAATTTTCTTAACATTACTACTTAAAATTTATACAACAATGAACTCATTAGAAGTTCGAATATTAAGCTCTTAATTATATTGCAAATAATTCGCTCATAATATACACTTTTAAACATTTTTGCATTTTTTATAGGCTACAGTTCCCTGAGTTTTAAAGCTTCAAAAATCATCGGGTACATTTATGGTATGTATCAAGTCTCTCGCTTAATTAAACTAAAAGTCTTTTTAACGTTAAAACGTTAAACTTAATTTCAAAAGAAAGTAAATTTCAGCAAAGGGGAAATAGTTTGCAGATTTCCATTCAAAAAATGAAATTTAAAAATGATTTAAAGTATAATGAGGCGTTCCTGTTAAAGCAACAAAATTGTGGATTCTTCCCTCCCAGGTGTACTGCCATGTATACACCAAAATTGTGTTTTTAGGGGAAAAGCAATTCTTTCCGTGAGATCTTGTACAGCGAGGACGTTACCATTTTTTATTATACATTAAGAAAACCATAAAATCCGATATATATCATTTAAATGGTTCTGACGAGGCTAAGACTCGTAAGAAAGCAGATCGAACTAGTTTTAGAAAGGCCTTCTACAGCTAACTATGCATTACCTCTTTTCGAAGTATTGATCATCCCGGAATTATAGGGTTTTCGCAAAGAATCCAGTGTTATAAAAATTAATTAAGATTTACAATGTAATAATTTTGAACGGTATTTTTTTTTCGTTCCTGTTCAACTGAAAAAATATATATCGGTTCAGTTCCATTGTTCGTTCCGCCAAAAATAACGGTTTTCTGTTCAGTTCCAAATGAATAATTTTATTTTATGCATATTATTATTTGTACTAAAAATATGATTCTATCATAAACATAAAATGCAATTCTATGAAAATTTAGAAGATTTTATTGGTTTTTTGATTGTTACACTATGTGAATTAATTTTATATTAATGGTTAAGATATCCGTCTACGTTCGGAGAACTTTTTTCTTTGAACGTAGAAACTAGTTCATGTTTTTACATTTTTAGATTTATTTTTTATATTATCATAGATAGTTGCTCTTAAAAAAATTATTCCTGGAGAAGTTTTTATAAAATTTCTAATAACCGAAGAAAATTTAGTAAGAAAATCGGGTTTTTTCAAAAGGTCTAATTTTTTAATAAATTAAATTATTTCAATATTTTTTTATTCAACATATTTCTTATACAATAGACTAGTGAATAAACTAAAATCTTTGCTTAATTTACATTTGGTAAAAATTTTTGGTCCTTCAAAATCATACACATTGATTTTTTAACGAATTTTCATTACCTTTATATTGAACTATGAGTGTAACACCATTAAAAATTATACAAATTTAAAGCTTTTAGGTCATTCATTAGTAATTACTATCAAAAGCATTCATAATAATTTTCAAAAAAATATTTAAGAACATTTTGAGAAATCACATTTAAAGTTTCAACATTTTATTAAAAATACCGTTCTGAGAAAAACGCATTTGAAGTTTATGAAAGCTACATTAACTGTTAAAAAATTAAAATACATGTTTAAAATTCCTCACACTTGCTTCAAAATTTTCTAGTTCCCAAGTTGCTAAATATTAAAAATACTAGAAAAATATTTAAACTAATCTTCATGAAAATTGAAAAAGTTTTGTCCAAAAAATGCTCTTTAAAAGGCTTTAAATTCCCAACTTCCGGTTGCGAAGTCGCTACTTCCGTTTTGTTTTGACAGCTGTTACTGATGTTTAAACAGCTGTAATTTTTCTTTAAAAGGCCGTAGAGACAAAAACAAAACATATTTAGAAGACTAAAAGTTGAAATTTTACAATAAATAAATTTAAAAAAATTATGATTTTTGGCAAAAAATGACGTTTACAACGTAGACGAATACCTTAATTGTATATTAATCAGTATGTATGATATGAGTGGTAGCAGAGAGCAGCGAGCAGTGGCGTTGTTATCCCTTATCAAAATCTTATTTGAACAATGAACATTTAGTTGAATTAAATCTACTTTCTAGAAATAGTTTCACGTAAAACTGAAACAGAAAAATACAAGTGAATATCCAAACAGGAAATTGAGAAGAAATGCACATGTAATTTGATGTGGAGAGCTACGGTTTACTTTTCTGCATCACGAAGGGTAATGAAACTGGGACCTAATGCTTAAAGTGGCTTCCAGAGGGATAACAACATTCATGCCGCAGTAGGATTCGAACCCACGAACTCCGGTACCGAAGATCAGTGTCCTAACCATCTGGACATCGTTCGGCACAATGTACATGTAATGACAATAATTATATGGTTGACGTCAAATTAAAATACATTGCAAAATAACAGAATATATATCGACCCGAAATAAACCGATAATTCTTTAGGTTCAGTACCGGTTTTCTTTCCGACCAAAATAACGTTTTTTTCCTGTTTTCAGTTCAGACCTGAATCTTAGTAGGCTTTGTTAATAGTTTAAATAATCAAAGTTGTCTGAAAATCATAGTAGTTATTAGATAAAAAATTAAAATATACATTTGCAGCTTAACTACTGGTTAAAGCGTATTTAAAAATGAATACATAAGCTGAACTGATATGTTCTCAATCATATTGCACAGAATTCGCTGTTAATACTCCCTTTAAAACCGTATACAAACTGTTAAACAGCCGAACGATGACCGATTGGTTAGAGTGCTGACTTTCGGTACCGCAGTTCATGGGTTCGAATCCCTGTATGGCACGGATGTTCGTATCTTTTCGGAATCGGCTTTAAGCTGTAGGTCCCGGACTCATTAGCCCTCGTGTTGCAAAACAGTAGACCGTAGCACTCCAAACCAAACAAACTGTTAAACAAGAGTTTATTCATATTCTTAACTTCTAAAGCTTTATGAATATTAAGATATACTTTCTAGTACATATTATGGCTCGGTTAATCAAACATAAGATGCATGTACTTTTTGAACCCTAAAATGTAACGTAAATAAAAAAGTAAATTTCAGTAAAGGGGAAATACTTAGCAGATTTCCATTACAAATTACATTTTAAAAATAGTTTACAGGATACTGAGGTTTCCTATTAAAATAGTCAGTATTGTGGATTATTCTCATCCAGGTGTATTGCCGGGGACAAATTCATATTATATTTTTAAGGAAGAAAGTTTTCACTCCTAAAAGTATGGTAGAGATAGGATACTCTCACCATCCTTATCCTTGAAGAAACCAAGAGGGGTTAGGACACTGATCTTCGGAACCGAAATTCATTGGTTCGAATCCCACTGGGACATAGATGTTTGTAGCATTTCGGCTTGAAGTAGTAGGTACAGGAAATCCATGAGAGCCAATATGCGTCATTTAAATGGTTCTGACAGGCTAAAACTTTTTATGAAATTAAATGATCTAACTTCAAAGGGACATCCTGGTTGACATCCTTTCAAAATATCAACTATCCCAGTTTAATAAAGTTTTTCAGTGAATTAAGTGAACTAAAAATCTATTCAGATTTACAATATAACTTCAGCATGCTTTGTTGACTTCTCGAGGATTCGAAATTAGTTGAAATTTGCAATAGTTATTAAGGAAACGTAATAGCTAATAGGAATAGTTATTAAGGGTAGCTTTAGGAAATATATAAATTATAATATATGTTCACAGCTTAATTGAAGTCCTATAATATCATCCTAATTGCATTTTGAAGTGAATCATGCTTCGTTTATATATTAAAATTTAAAAACATGTTATGAGATTGTGAATTTCTATTAAGATAAATATATTTTAGGCAAAAGTATTTTACTATGCTCTCGGTTAGACTGAATGTATTGTATTCATAATTTTACATTAAAAATGATACAAACATTTCCATGATGCATTTTAAGGCAGATTATAGTCGTTAATAATTGAATAAGCTTACTTATTATTTATAATACATAATTACTGAAATAGCATGCTTAATAGTGCAAATTTTGATTCTGGAAGAGTTACTTATACTGAATTAATTCAACATATATTAGTTGAATTGAAATCGTTAATAATTGATTTTTTCTCATATTATCTATGGACTATTTTATCTAATTGAAAAAAAATCCGCTATAGCTAAATTTTGTAACAAATCTGTTGAGTACACTTGTTTTCTAAGAATTAATATTTACCTTTGAGCATATAATAAATAATTTTACGTTGCTAACATTATAAATCTCTCGTAAATAATTTAAGGTAAAATTTAAACAATTATGTATGTAATTAAACTTATTAACTTATTTATAAATCCTGTAAGCCGAAGCCATCTAAATAATTGAAATAAAATTCAGTTAACTAGTTAAAATAAAAAAAATAAGTTTAATCACTGCATTTCGGAAATGTGTTATAGTTTGGAAATATGCTAAAATTGAAATTACGTATGATTTAATGAGATTATAGAACCACTCATTAATTTTATAATTACTTATTAGTATTCATTACCCGGTCTAATATTGTATGAAGAACTATTTTTATTTAATTTTTTTTACGAAAGCTTACCTGAGAGAAGCAATTTCACGAAACATATCGTCTATGATCTGCGCTAAATATCTAAATACACTTAAAAATCTATAAAAGTATATAATGTAAAATTATATTAAAAATAAAGTATTTAGGAAAATTGTATTTGGATTCAACGCATTTTAATCTATATTTTCCTTAAAAAGATATTTTGCCTTAACTACTAAACAATGGGGAAATGTGTATATTATATAATCATATAAATTTTATATTGTAGTAAACATTTGTGTCGAATTTTCTATGAATAAAAGAAAAATATTTTCTTTAAAATTCTTTAGATTGAGTATGACTTTAAGGTAGCTCCCATTAGAAAAGTATGTTTTAGTATATTTTTTTAAAAAATTTATTTTAAAAAAACGAAAATTTTTACTAGTATATTGATATAGACATTCTTAAAAATAAAAATCATATACTTCAAATATATTTATTTATATCTTGTAAACAGTTTTTTGTGTATTGAATTCTAAAAAAAATAGTTGTTATTGAAGTACAAAAAGACATTTAATGGGTTGAACTTATGTTATCTTTCAAAAACATTAGGCTTATGTTATGACTTGAGTATATGTCTAGACATAACTTATATAAAATAAATCTCTTGATCACCTTATTCAGTAAAAAAAACATGCCTTACCAACTGTATAATTGTTTTGATAGAATGACAAACTGGAGTTATCTATGTATTAACTTTTCTCTGATTCCGTAAGTCTTGAGCACATAAGAAAACTTATTCTTCTAGCTTACATTTGTCCCTGGCTGTTATTTTTTATCACTTTTACATGACAATTATGTACTACTTGAAGGGAAAGCAGAAAGTGCCTTCACAGGATGGATCTCATTTCCACATTATTTTTCTATGACGTCGGAATCAAGAGAAAAGGTTATATGATGGGATTATTATTCCCATTTTTAGGTTTAAATTCCCTTTTCCATTCTGAGATATATGACAGACAAGGATTTTTTTTCCAAAAAGAGAATCCTTTGCGTAAATTGCTGTGGCAGCAAATAGTGTTTTGATAGAAACATCTGGAGTATGTGGGATAAATGATGTGTATCTTTGTTAATTGTGAAAGGTGTATCTTTAAATTTTTAAACAAAAAATTTTCCAATATTTAAAGTATATGAATTAATAGCTCAATAATTAAGCACGAAAGTTTCGTTCTGTCCGTCCTGCAATTCATAATGTTGTAGTTTGTCTCATTAATCGTATTGTATAATCCACCATTGCAGTAAAATTTACGACGATTTACTAAACTTAAATTATTTGGTAAATAAATTTGTACAGAGAGTTATAAAAAAATTATTATTCTTAATAGGTCTTAAGTGTCGTTGAAATTTCAAATACGTTAAATTTAATCAAAGTTGATTCTTCAAATCTCTTATTCCGTCGTATATTTCATCTACTAAATGAAAAATGTAAACTCCAATAAGTATTTTTCCTTGAGAGTCAGTTTTTTTCTGCCTTTATAATTGTTAATTTACAGTCATAAAAAAAGCATTGTGTTTTTCAGCAATTAAGTTTATATACCTACCTTTTTTTCAAACTTAAAAATTTAAAACTCTTTCAAAATTTGTACTTTTATACAATTGTAACGTGAGTTACGCTGTTGACCGAGGGACTGTCAGGGACCCTCCCCCCTCTTCGACAACATTGGACAGGAGGGGTGGCTGACGCGGGTCAGTCGTCTTTGGCCTTGGAAAAGTTTTTGGATTTTCACTCAGCAGATTTGGAGGCCCCTTCATCGACTTCAGCAGAGGCAAAAAAAAATCTCAGTTTATTTGTTCATCTCAGGAAAGCGGCATCTTTGGGAGTTTCTTCCATAGTCCAACTGCTCCATATTGAGATTGGATATAGTGGCATCTGCACTCTAACAGCTCCATATTGAGATTGAATCTTTTTATGTGCTTCACCAGATTGTAAAAAAAAGGAATGAAATTATAAATAAAAAATAGTCTGACAAACGGTAAGTCTTCGTTCATTTTGTATCTGGTGTCTTAACACTTTGCATTATATCAACATGGCCTGGTATAAGGCATAGGTACGCAATAACAATAAAACAATTATATAAATTTAACTTTTCGTATTTGATCTTACTTCAAAGAGTCATTTGGAATTTAAAAAAAAAGTATTCAAGATAAAAATCATTTGCGCATTCCAGAGGTTGAACTCGACAGTAAATTAGACCTCACTATATGCTATTACAACCAACTTATAAAATTTAAAATATCTCTGAAGGGTACGGATTAACAGATTTTAATTCAACTTCCGTACTTAGATGAAAAGGGTGATGAATCAATATATATTGTCTCTCTATTTATTTCAATTGACTTCAAAATTACTGATCATAATCTTTGCAGTCATGATCAGTATTTTATGTATATCCAAATATGTATATATATATATATATATATATATATATATATATATATATATATATATATATATATATATATATATATATATATATATATATATATATATATATATATATATATATATATATATATATATATATATATATATGCATAAAATTTTTACAACAGGGAACATTAAAACAGGGTTTAAAACTGCTACATTACAGTCTATATATGAGTCCTATGAGTCTATATATTGATTTCCAATAGTTTAAATATTAAAGTACCTTTCAAGACAAAACTTTCATTATAACAGTCTTTTTATAAATTCATCGTAAAATTAAAAAAAATCTGTTCTTTTCAGGAGGAATTTTTTAAAAGTTGTTTAATAATATTCTAACTTTTTAAAGTTACTTTCTTCCGTACAAGATAAATTTTTAAATGTACGTATTAAGAACTATACATCATATTAAATTGAAGTAAAACATATGTTTTATTCTGTAAAATAAAACTGTACAGATAAGTGGCAATGTAATATCTAAAAAAATTAAACTTTTAAAAGATTGAAAGTTTTAGAACGTTAGTTTTTATTCTGATATAAAATGTAATGTATTGCTTGCATTGATGTAATTTTAGTTCACAGATAAAAAGGATAATTACATTATATTATATATACAAACTTAGTCTCTGACTCACATATTTCAAGAGTTGATTTACGAGTAAGTAGATTTCTATTTCTTCATTTGGTGTACATATTTTCTGATTTTTTAATATGACTTCAAATAACAAAACAAAGTTTTTGTAAATTTAGATCCTTATTAAGGATCTAGGAATAATTATTCCTAAACAAAGCAGAAATTTTCTATTTTTATTATTGTTAATCTGCAATCATAAAAAAGCATTGTGTTTTTTCAGCAATTAAGTTTATATACCTATCTTGTTTATCAAAATTAAAAATTTAAAACACTTTCAAAATCCTACTTTCATGCAATAAAACAATTATATTCATTTTATTTTTTCATATTTGATCTTAGTTAAAGTGTCATTTGGAATAAAAAAAATATTATTCAATATAAAAATCATTTACGCATTCCACCGGTTGAACTCGGGAGTTAGTTAGACATCAATATATGCTATTACAACCAACATATGAAATTTAAAATATCTCTGAAGGGTATGGATTAACAGATTTTTATTTAACCTCCGTACTTAAAAGAAAAGGGTGATAAATCATTATATATTGTCTCTCTATTTATTTCAATCGACTTAAAAATTCAGACCATAATCTTTGGAGTTCTGATCAGTATTTCATGTATTTTCCTCTATATCAAAATATTATTACATGAAAGATATTTTTAAATATTTTAATTAATTTATCTTTTGTTTCTTTTTCTTCGTTAGTCAAATATGTAAAGAAAAGAAACAAATAAATGATATATAAGCCTTACATAGATAATCACACACTTTCATGCACACAGTCAAACCATGCAACTGACCTGACCTCTTAACACAGTTGTATCACTTCACTGTTAATACGACTTTGTATTGCAACCTTGTTTAAAAATTTGTACGTTCTTTAAAGAAAATAATCCATTAGAAAATGAAAATCTGAATTATATTTCTTTAACATGCATGAAAATAAAATTTTATCATTTCTGCTAAAAGGCATTACTTCAAAAAGAATCGTGAGAAAAGTACATTTTTATTCTAGTCAAAGTGTTCATTCTTCATTGCCGAGCACTAAAAATAAGCACTGAAAGATATGCCTTTGGAAGGCAATTTGCTACTCTATATGTTCTACTCTGTTTACTTAAAATAAAAAGGAAAATTTTCATTTCGATGAAGTGCAAATTTTTAAAATTTTTCGTAAGTGTTAAACAGAAAAAAGGATTATAATTTTGTATTTTATACCTTCATTTTTTGCAAATTTTGAAGAAAGTTATTGGTAGTAAATTTATATGATATTTTACATCAGTTGAAGTAAGACTCAGATGCATTAGAAAGTTATTTTATTCGTAGAAAAATATATAGCTAGGCATTGTTATCGTAGAAATCCTATAAATTTTCTTCATATTTAAAGAGAATAATATATATATATATATATATATATATATATATATATATTTATACACATGTATTATATATATATATATATATATTTATACACACGTATTATATATATATATATATATATATATATATGTGTGTGTGTGTGTGTGTGTGTGTGTGTGTGTGTTTCTGTGTGTGGGTGGGTGAGAAACAGAGATAGAGAGAGAGAGATTTGAAAACGTAAAACTAATAATTTAGTGTTTTGAGAGCAAAAAACTCAGCTTACTGTTATTATGAATTTTTAATAATCCATTATAAAAGCACTTGACATGTCAGGATTGAGAGAGAGCGTCTTGGAAAATGGTTGGTGCATGAACCTTACCAGAATAGGACTCTATTGTTTAGCCAGTTAATGGAAAAATATAGTTTATATCTGCATAAAGATTGTACAGATCTTTGGTGTTACTTTGAAGAATCGCCAACTGGGTAAGAAAATGTCAAAAAAGCCATATATAGTATTTAATAATTTAGATTGTAGTCTTGAGAATTATGAAAAGAATGCAATATCAATGAATCACTTTTTGATCATATCGCTGTCAAAGTTATGACCGAGAAAAAATAGAATGTTACTTAGAAGAATTTTGAAGAAATTTAAGGGCACTAATTATATATATATATATATATATATATATATATATATATATATATATATATATATATATATATATATATATATATATATATATATATATATATATATATATATATATATTGTATAATATAAAAATGTGTGTGTATAAAAAATTAAGCTGAGTATGTATGTTAAGACGTTTCCAGCTGTACGATAACACTGTTATTACTTATACAAATGTCATTGTTAAACTGTCTTATCAAAATAAAGGAATTCTTCTACTGTTGTTCATATGTTTTATCAGGAATTATGTCCTCCGCAAATGCCGTGAAAGTTTTTCAAGAATTAATGTACTGGAATTTAGTAAGAATAGGAAACTACAGTCTAACAGGAAATAGGTCATTAAACCATTGCTCTACTGTTATTACTGATTATTAAAAATAGCGAGATAGTTGATGTCATATATTCATCAATATGTGGAAATATTACGTTTAGTATGACATCAGTAAACAACTTTCATCATATCCTCTAGCGCACGATTAACAAGTTTCTCAATAACAAGCTCCTTTGTGAAATCTCAACTGTTTAATTTTTAAACTTACGAAACAGGCCTAATGTTATTGTTTTCTAAACTTCATTTGAGATGATTCGATACCATGTTGGTTGATAACTAGATATTAATTAATGAAAATGTTACTTGTATTATATGTTGATCTTTTCATATCAACATATGAATTTGAAATTCACTTATTTTTCGGCACCGTTCTACGAGACATTTTGTGAAACATACTTTCCGCCTAAAAAGAGTACTTCATTTATTAACGAAATAAAAAACTTTGTTTCACTTGCAAAAAGTTAGTACTAGCCTTATTTTTATCCTGTAATTTTTAGTGTCCTTCCTCTGACTGACTTCTTTAAAAGCCTGGTTAAATAGACTGCACTTCTAGTATAGGCATACGCTCGATCTTCAAACATTCATTTTAAAGCTAGGAAAAAATTACCTAAGCTATACTACCCTACGACTTTAAGCACATTTTTCATGGATTGAACTTAATAACCACTTTTTTAAAGGTTGTGCCTAATCTTGAAACAAGTGTAATAAAAGGAAACTACCCTTATGCTGTATGTTTCGCAGCTGTAAGTTAGTGAATTATTAACTTAGATATACAAAACAATTTTAATATTCTGGATTTTTGAATAACATAACTCATTTATATGATTTTATGAAACGAATAAAATAAAGTGTGTTTTAACATATTACTTTTTTATACAAAATGTTAACAATAAGGACTTTTAATTTCTTTTTAATTTCTAAGATTACTCAAATATATCGTTTGTTACACTCTCTGGCTTGATATGTATTCATTATTTCTTACAATACTCAGCGAAAATATGATTTAGATACTGAAAACGCAGAAAAATAGAATTGCTATATACCTTTTGAGTTATCTTACATTCTAATTAAGTGCTTTGAACGGTAAATTTAGAAACAAGGCTGCTTAAGGCTGTCCATAAAGATTAATAATCTTTAGGGAAAAAGTCTTAATACATAAAATGATATGATTACTATTAATGTATACTTTTCTAGGTGTGGGAAGGTTTATGCGTTATTCATGTAGAAGGCGGTTTGTCTGTTATCGTGCTCTTTGCTCATATTATTTGGATTCATCGCTCATTAATCTTTAATATTGAAGCTTGTTATACCTGTAAATTAATGCAAAAGAAGAGCAGAATCGAAATTATTTGGCAGTAATAAGCGTTTTATTCATTTAGTAAGAGGTACGTTTAGATTAACATTCATAGTCTTCACAGGTTAAATACGCTAAGATAGGTAATTTTTAACAAATAATACGATCTTTTTAATTTAGAGGGATGAAATAAGATACACTGGTATAATCAGGTTACCTACTTGCAAAACTGTGCAACGGAAATCTTTTTTTCATTCCTCTTTATTTTCATGAACAATTGTCAAAGTGTGAAATTAATAAAAAGAGTGCGACTAACACTAATAAGTTCTTAAGAAATGTTTACATAAACTGGTGGTTAGTTTTGCAGTCATATAATCAGAGAACTAAAAAGTATTTTTGGAGGTTATAAAAACTAAATGACGTAGTAATAAATTTCTCAATAATAATGTTTTATGTACTAAATGGAAATATTTAATTGGTAGCAGTTTATTATTTCTTTACACCAATGAATCTTTGAGTAAAAAAATGCAAAAAGACGTTTAAACATATCAAGGATGTATGAGAATAAGCACATTATCCCTAAACTGTATAGTACAAAAAAAGCTTCATAATGTTAGATAAACATAATTATCTAGTACCCTGTTACTAAATCGTAAGTCAATAATAAAATATTCCAAAATACAAGAAACATAAGAAAGATTTCTGGAAACTGATACTTTTAATTAGTCTTGCAGTCTTTGTCTAAAAACATTCATTTTTAAATATTTAAAGAGATTTTTATTATCTTTTTAGTTTTGTTTTTATGGAAAATCAACTTGGAGATTCTTAAAAATTCTGAAAATTTGTTCGTATACAAAATACTATACATTTACTTTTTAGAGAAACTGGCTTCACCAGAACAGAATCTATACTGCAATAACTATTCGAGACGTCTCCTTATATGCTTGTCTTAAAATTTAAATTTAAGTAACATGATTCCCCTTTGAGAATATATACAGTCATTCAAATATGAGTCAAGACATTGCACCGATCCTTTATAATTAATGAAATACTCTATTCATACAATTATTGCTGAATTTGTCTATTGAGTCACATTTGACTTTATTCTATCTTCGATATTTATGTGTTTGTCCTCAATCTTAATTTTGGGATTGACTATACAATGTCTTCATTTCCTTTTCTAAGCTGTTCTAGTGAAATTAATTCATTACATAGCTATTAAAGTATAGAAAAACTCTTATCGAAACTAAATCAATATTTAATTGTTAAAAGTTGATGACTTCTATAACTTGTGAATGCATAAGTAATATTGATTAAGAAGAATAAATTACTAATCTTAATATTATATACTTAATTTTTTTTATGGTTTTAAAGGCATAGAAGAAATACTCTAAGAAACGAAGAAGCTATACTCTATGAAACGAGTAAAATAAGTATGCACAACCACATAAGATAATTGGATGTACCTCCCTGCTATGCTACAGAACTAAACAAAAGACATTATCGGAATTCAACCTCAGAGGAAATGAAGACCGTGGATAAAAGACGATTCACCTAATGACCTAACAAAAAATACTAAAGTACTGGGAACTACGAGTGTCAATAAAGAGAAAGAGAAGACCGAAAAATGACAGAGAGATCGCCTAAAATACCATCAGAATGAATGAAAATTTATACAATTCCATTTAGACCCTATTCATATTCTTTTCAGTTTTCTTCCTCTCTCTTCACTTTATGCATGTTAAATGAAGTCAAAGTCAGCTTCTCTTCTCTAGGTTGCATATATCTTTTACTGCATTTTTCCTAACCTTTCCTTCTGTGCCTCTAGAGAACCTTTTTTCAAATCTAATATTTTAGGATTATCCGGGATTTGAAGGTAAACATTTGAAATATACATAAATTAATGTTGTTGAGGTTTATTCTAAATGTTAACTCTTTTATTCTTTATACCATAAATTATTAGACACTTAGATCTATATTTCCCGTTAAACATTCTGCTCAGATACTAAGAAAATATTTGATAGGTTATTATAGTTATTATATAAGAGTGGTCATAGGTTAGTAATATATCTATATATTAAATTACTAATATTTTTAATAATATATATTTTTAACATCTTTTGAAATGAGGATGCAAGTCAAAACTTTTTATTAGGAGAATTATCATTATCAACGTTTTGTCATTTAAAAGTATAATTATCAACATGAACTTGAATTCGACATTGTCTGAATCTATAGAAACTTAAAGTGTTATGATGGAAAGTTGTAGTGTATATATATATATATATATATATATATATATATATATATATATATATATATATATATATATATATATAATGTCAGGTCTAAAAAAGGGGTAGTTGTACATTATGTGAGTTAAAAACGATTTTAAAAAGGGAACTCTTTTATAATAATAAAATAAATGAAAAAGACCCACGCTCGCGTAAGCTTTTGGGATCATACGGTCAGCATTTTTAAGCTATTTGATGAGCTTGGAAACATATAAGTTTCAATCAGCGTGTGGACATGGAGCTGTCAAGAACACTCTACGCGTGTCTTCGGCGAGAAAGTGAAAATGGCTCAAGTTTTACTTTAACGATGGTTTAATAAACTTATTATTATCAAGAGGACTGTTTTCCATTCGCTTTAACTATGGATCACAACATGTCATATATATATATATATATATATATATATATATATATATATATATATATATATATATATATATATATATATATTAAGAGAGAGAGGTAGGGAGTATCTTATGGTTACACAATAACAATAAAAATAATAGCATAGTATCGGGACTCATGATTGTCTATCCAAGAGGGAGAACACAAAGCAAATATTTCTTAATATGGGATATGCCCTCTCCTAACTCCTAACTGCAATGGTTTCTTCGCACCGTTTCCGCATACTCAGAACCAGATGGTCCAAAATTTCTTGAGGTAGGAGTGCCAATTCCGCAATCAGCATCTGTTTGAGTTGTTGGGTGCGGAAACGGTGCAAAGCAACCATTAAGGGAGCTGTTTTTGTTTAATTCCATATCGTATGTATTGTATTCCTTTTTCAGAGCCAAAGATTTCGTCATCTTCTGCGTACATAATACTATCCCTCATTTCTGAATTCCATGTCTCTCAGATGATTTCTGGTGGAGGTATGGCAAAAAACCCACCTGTTGCTTAAGTTTTGCACTCTAGTGTATATATATATATATATATATATATATATATATATATATATATATATATATATATATATATATATATATATATATATATATATATATATATATATATATATATATATATATATATATATATATATATATATATATATATGGAGGTTTTAGAACCTTTTCACCGTAGTGCTATTGAAATTGTCAAATTCGAAGAAAGTAAGAAGTTTCCGACGAATAATTTAAATAATTAAGATGCATTAACATTATCGAGACCATATATGAAGAATTGATGTTGGTAACTAAAAGCTAGTATAAAAAATTATTTGCACGTGTCACCTTTACATTATTAAATGCAACATATTTTTAAATAGGCTAAAATCTTTCGTATGTTTAAAGACAGAAATATATTTTTATCTAAAGGAAAGTGAATAAAATGAATAAAATACTTTAACACAACATTCTTAAAACTCTGTGAGACATAACCATAACAACTAATCCAAACAGTTCTTAATAAGATTAGTCTGGATATTTTTCTAAAATATAAATCCCTCTAAAAATAAATAGTAAGTGTTACAACTTTGTGTACATAAATTTTAACTTCCTTTCCAGTCTCACACATATTCATCCCTTTCCGCTACTTGTAGAAAGCCACAAAATGCTAGAGAAACTATCATAAATCATTCCTTTTTTTTCAGCGTTACTACAATGCACCAAAGTTCCACAAACATTTTCTCCATCGTTTTGGATTGAAATTTTCTACTGGATTAGTTTGGTGACACTTTTGAGTATGTATAAAAATGTATGTAGAGATGTTATGGATTGATTTATTA
Organism: Pardosa pseudoannulata; assembly: GCA_032207245.1. Taxonomy (NCBI): domain Eukaryota; kingdom Metazoa; phylum Arthropoda; class Arachnida; order Araneae; family Lycosidae; genus Pardosa; species Pardosa pseudoannulata. The sequence goes on from CM063503.1 coordinate 100,334,726, forward strand.
TAAATCCTCACTTCGAAAAAGGAAGATATTTTCTAGCTTCGTGATCTCTTATGTTTCATTTTTTTCTATTAATTTTGTTTTCTGTAAACTAAGCAGGCTTCACAAATATAAATATTTTTATCACTGGTTCTTATTTGGGTAAATATAAACACAGGGAATAAAAAAAGGATAAAATTGAAAAAAAGCATTACATTTATTCTCAATGAGAAAAATGTTTATTGCTCCAAAATTAAAATATTTAATTTTTTTATTAAACGTTTAAAGTTTTAAGTCTCAAATACGTTTAGTGTAACGCAATGTATAACTAAAAATAAATCATTACTAAGAAAAGTTAAAAAAACGCTCATACAGATGTGTAGTTTTAATGACTGTTAATAAGTATAACTCAACTAATCCAGAAACAAATAAAATTACTTTATTTCATATAAATTAATTAATTTTACAACCATTACAATAGTAATTGGTGTTCATTAATCATAAAAGCTATATCACCAACTTTTATATTTTTATCCCAGAACGAAATATTTGCATTTGGATAATAAAAAATTATAGATAATTGTTACTTTTATTAGTCTATAATAAGATACTAAATACATATATTCATAATTCATGTACGTAATTCGAAATATTAAGCTTTCTGTTGCCTTAATTTTAATTTCCATGTCTTACAATTCCTAACATATACCCCTTTCTTTAACTGTCAGAGCTAGTACAACTTTTCTAATCAGGCAAATATAAGTATTTATTGTATATATATATTTTTTTCATATTCTTATAAATTCAGTCAGAAACAGTCAGCATCAAATTGTCAAAGATTTTATCACTTGAGCATTTAATAACTCTTTTTTTCCTCCACAATTAGTTAATTAAATAAACATATTGTAGTACCATATGTGTCTCTTCCCATTTTGATGGCGTTTCGAGTTATGATGCTATTTTCAGAAAAGTGTTTCCATCAACTAGTACTTGGTGGTGATCTCTTCTTTGGTGACAGTTGATTTTCTGAGCTATAGCATGTTCTGTATAGCATGTTCATGTGAGGTACACTCCTTGAGGTGGGCAAAATGGTATTTTTTTGCCCCAAGAAGACATCTAGCGAGAATAGATGTAACTGTAAGGGTACTGAATCTTGCATAAGACGCAACATCAAGAATTATATTTTTGAGTGTTAGTATTCGGCGAGTTAATAATTTAATTATTTTATAAACTCTAACTCTGAGAGAACTTTTTTAATAAAAGACAGCCAAAGCATAACTAACCTCACTTATTTAATATATTACATATACTAAGAAGTGTTTCCTTTACTAAATACAAATATAATAATAAATTAAGACAACAACATAAATAATTGCTTAAAAAAGATTTTAAACTAGGAAAATACATCTACCTGAGCAATTCCCCTAATAATTTGGCTACTTATCCCCCCCTCTCTCTCCCACTCTCTCTCTCTCTCTCTCTCTCTCTCTCTCTCTCTCTCTCTCTCTATATATATATATATATATATATATATATATATATATATATACACACATATATATATATATATATATATATATATATATATATATATATATATATATATATATATATATATATATATATATACACACATATATATATATATATATGTGTGTGTGTGTGTGTGTGTGTGTATAAAGAGCAACTTAACAAAAAAGATACAAAGAGTAAGAGATCTAATGTAAATCACATGTAATTAATTTTAACAACAAAAGTGTTTTTTTCTCAGGAATAAATAAAATAATTAGGTTTAGTAATAAATCAAATAAATATAGCTACCTCGTATTTTTTGTGATTTCTTTTTTATAATTTCTAGTTTTGAAAAACTATCACCCAGTTTTGCTATACAAGTATGGCACATGCAAAGATGGAAGCAATAAAAATAATTTTTAGTAGAAAATCAACTTTTTTCTGAAAATTTGAGGGTTGAGAATTTTGTAAAAAGATATTTAAATATTCAATGTTATTGTCAAACCATTTATTTTATTAGTAAGAATTATTTATTTTAAATAAACATTACCACAAATTTGAAAATTTCAACTGGGTCAAAATACTTAGAATTTGTGTATAAATAAGTAAATATAAAAAAAATGTTAGTTAAAAATATAAAAAATAAATACTATGTTAGTTTAAAAGGTTTGTAAAATGTTTTAAAAATCAGCAATTTTTAAAATAAATAGTACATTATTTTTTATATATGAGGATCTAATAAAGAATTAACAATGGTTTTCATTTAAATTTTTAGGTAGTAAAGTTTCAAAATTAAACTTATATTTTGCGGTTTAACTCAATATAAAGAGATCTATCATTATAAAAGATTTTTTAATAAAGAGATAAAGTATATTTATTTGCAATCAATTTGCTGATCTAAAATGAATAAAGAGTTTAAATAAACCTATCTTTGTATTATTTTTAATACTTTTTATTATTTTATCTTTCTTATTACCTTTGTCATCATATGCATCCTCTTTTGTATTGAAATCTTTATATTAAGTACTGAAACAGAGCTTTGTAAAACCTTTATATATTACGAATATATTTAATGAATAAAAGATGTAAAAAACACTTCGAGAAGTCATGAAAATATTATCTACCTAGTTCATCATATTTCTCCAACAAACTCTCATAAGGATTATTAATAAAAATCCGTAGTGCATTATTAACAGTGCATTACTATTAACATTTTTTTCTTTACATCTCTTCAATTCCCTCAACAATAATTTACAAAACTTTTTGGCTTACCTACAGAAGACTTTCACAAAAAGTAGTACAGTTAACTTTTTATTTAAGGCCATGTCTTTCTTCTCAGGAGAATATTCTTTTTTAAGAAAAATTTAGTATTAAAAAGAGAGACATATTGCAAATTTTTGCATAACTACTATCCCAGTGGTATTATAAAAAATAACTCTTTTATACCTCTCTTCCCTAGAATACTTTTAAGTGCTTAGCAAAAAAATGTACCTTTGATAACTCAGTGGGATAATGAATCATACTCTCAATATATATTTATAGTTAGAATTAAAAGAAATGTGTGGTAAGAGTTTTACAGTAATGATACAAAATAAATAAACTAAAACTGAATTTTTATTTATCTTATTGTACACTTTACGAAAGCATTCATTATAAGGAGTATACAATTTTATCATCATATAATAGAATATACTTTGCTAATATTTTATTACTTACAAATATCATAGCATTTAAAAGTAATCCAGCTCTTTTATTGTTTTAAACAATTATCTTTACAATTAACATAAATTAGTAAAACTTCACATTTATTGTGGATATTATTACATTACTAGCGCGGGAAGTATTGAACTTTTGTAAGCATATGGTTCAGGGAAATATAATGGTAATCCCTCAAATCATTTAATAATGTAATCTACAAAGGCTTGAGAATGAAAAATCTGCTTTTTACTTCCTCGTATACATTATATAGTGAAAGTAATGTAATCGTATATAAATTCAACCTCGAGATTTTTATGGATCATTTCGTTTTAGTCCTTCTTGACTTAAAAAATACCAATATGAATTTTTGGAATTATATCTGTTTACGTGTGTGTGTATCAGTATTTGAACAGTATAACAAACCTGTGTTTAGACTAAATTTATTGCATACATTATTGTAAAATTGTAATTTTATGGTAAAATCGTAGATTACTTACTAGTTACTAGATGCCTTTCACCATACATAACGGGTTACTCTCCTCATTCCAATAAAGTTATTTAAGTTTATAAAATGTGTTACCGCAGACAAAATGCATAATAATAATTTTGAATGTGATTGTTTTCATATGTTTGTAAAAGTCGGAAAAACACATGACTCTCGAAAATTGTTACTTTCTTCTCTATGAATGTTCAAACATTTAGAAGTGAAACTACTCAGGATTTTTTTAATAATTTCTTTTTACAGAAACGAATTTTTCCCACATACAGAAGATTGCCAAATTTCAGAATTAATTTAGGATAACTTAAATCTAAAGTCTTTAAAGCTAAAGGAAGTAATCGTAATCATAGAGGCTTTTATTTCTTCACGATATAGATTTAAAATTATAGAAAATAATTTAGTTACTTATTAAGACAAATTTTAGTATACTAAACACACACACACACACACACACACACACACACATATATATATATATATATACATATATATATATATATATATATATATATATATATATATATATATATATATATATATATATATATATATATATATATATATATATATATATACATATATATATATATATATATATATATATATATATATATATATATATATATATATATATATATATATATATATATATATATATATATATATATATATATATATATATTTGTATATGTATGTGATTATATATACTTGCGTATATAAACACATTTTCAGAAAGATATAACACATACCTATATATTTATGTGTGTATGTGCATTAAAAGAAGGTTGATATATTTAACAGAGATAACGTGCATAATAGTGTACATAGACTTTAAACAAAAACCTGTATTATATTACAGTTGTTAATATTAAACACTATTCCTTCCTTTATATAGATAACTAACAATATAATTTTGAATTTTTTCCTTAATAATTGTGTAAGTCCAATAACTAGTGGGAAGACTATTTGACAATAATTTTACATTTAAAATCTAAATTAAAAAAAGAAACTTGAAATAAAGCTAGATTTTGCATCTGGGCAGGCAAATAATAAGATTACACTATATAATAAAATATGATTTATTCCTTAATATAATAACTGTCAATGACACTTCAGAAAGATATAACTCTCTGTCTCGATGGTCTTCTATTTTTTAATGACAATATTATTAGTCACCGGCTTTTGAATAATCTGGCTTCTAAAGTCAGAAATTTCATCTTCAACAACAACAAACCGTTATGTATGATGTCTTTTTCTATTCAAGATATAGATATAAACCCACCATATTATGAGTACAACCACATATTTTAAATGTACAAATAAATTTATTTAATAAGTTTCAATAAGATATGACGGAAGCTGCTAAAATATCGTTGATATATCTCATACATTTTCAAAAGCTAATATTGCTCTCTTTTTTTTGCTTATAGGAACATGTGAATTACTGGTGCAGCTCTAAATATAAAGGAATAAATGAAAACATTCATTGAGATCATAAATAAAGCTCTATGTAACGTGCTAAAATCACTTTTTACTGCTTCTTCCGTCACCACTCAGGTCAACACGGAGGCAAGAAATCCCAAAATGTGGACAATTACCAATCCATCTGGAAATGCGTCGTCGTAATATAGCGCAGAACAATAATATCAATAGGCGGCGGAAAATGCGACATATCTGCTAGAAATGATTTCTCCAATAAACCTTATATAGAGACGTCTCTTTGTATGAGCATAAGGAATGGCGAAAATATTTCTGCTTGGTGGGATATATTCTCAGCCGTTACACCAACATGACCGTTCCCAAATTCACGCTAGATTTAAGCAGTCAGGTCTCCATGTCCAGATAGGGAATAAGCTGTACTTACTTATTCTGTCGCTCTTATCCACAACTGGGTAATTTGGATTGTTTCCAATAAAGAGTGCCGTTTCTATTTAAGCAGGAATTCCATCTGTCGCGCTTTCGATCGGTTTCAAATGTGCTGAGTAAAGAAGAGCCTTACACAAATAGATATAAAAATAAATAAATATTCATATGCATGTATACATATAAATGTATATTAATATATATATCATGTGTACATGAAATAGATATAAAATATATATATATATATATATATATATATATACATATAGTATATTATATATATATATATATATATATATATATATATATATATATATATATATATATATATATATATATATATATATATATATATATATATATATATATATATATATATATATATATATATATATACACGTGTGTGTATGTGTGTGTGTGTTTACAAGGTGTAAAGTCTGTGCAGCTTTTAATCCGCAACTGTTGGTCGGAGACATGTACTTTCGCTTTCGAATATGTTTATAATTAGATAAGTATTCTTTTTATGGTATTTGAAAATTTAAAAATTTAATTTTGAGAAAATTTTAAAAAAATAAAGTTTGATATGACTTATTCCCGGTATTTAACACACACACACACACACACACACACACACACACACACATATATATATATATATATATATATATATATATATATATATATATATATATATATGTATATATATGTATATATATATATATATATATATATATGTATATATATATATATATATATATATATATATATATATATATATGTATATATATATATATATATATATATATATATATATATATATATATATATATATATATATATATATATATATATATATGTATATATATATATATATGTATATATATATATATATATATATATATATATATATATATATATATATATATATATATATATATATATTATATATATATATATATTATATATTTATATATATATATGTATATATATATATATATATATATATATATATATATATATATATATATATATATATATATATATATATATATATATATATATATATATATATATATATATATATATATATATATATATATATATATATATATATAATATATATATATATATATATATATATATATGAATGCTTATACACATACACGTATATATATGTATATACATGTATATATATGCTTTCAGATTCTCAAAAAAGGTGATTTAAGGAATCATCGGTTGGAGAAGTGTCAGTTTACCTTAACTATTTTAAATAAGATTACCGAAACAATTTCTTAAGGACGTTAAGCTGGTTTAAAAAAGGGATTAAAATTCCAACACATGCATTGTGAATTAGAAAAGCAGTCTATTAAAACTCAGTCTAAAAATCCTTCAAGAAAGCCTTATTCTAAGCCAATGTGGAGCAGTAGATAAGCAAAAAATTGCAAAGGATTCGTATTAAAATTTCTAATAGATAAGTTTTATAGAATCAGGTTACAAATTTCCTATAAATGGAACGAGTCGCTTATTGTAAGCAAGAAACAATGCAATATACTTGAAGCGCTTTGAATGAGTTAATGAATCGCGGAAATTTTTTAACAATGCAAAAGCTCAATTCCTCATTGGGTAGACTTCTAAATGCCACAATGGATGTCCATCCAATGCTGACTAAAAGCCGCCGTCTTCTGATAGTATAAATACTTTCCTTGACTATCGCAGATCTAGCAAGACTATAAAAAGCTTAAGAACTTTTAAGAAAAAAACCGCTTCTTTATAACAGGGTCGTAAGCTTTGTTTTACTAATTGTCTAATATTCTCTATTTCTAAATGTGCTCAAAACTCTTAGAGACTTACACTAAATTAAAGCGCTTCATTATCAAAACCTTTAGGACACACTCACATATTAACAAAAGAAAAAAATGTTTTATTATAAGATACCAAAATGAAAGAAATGTATGTAACTATATATATTTAAAAAATGTCGCAGATAAATACAACTTTTTATAAAGTGAAAATGTAAGATATTTTCACTAATCTAAGTGGTTAAAAGATGATAATTAAAAGCTTTAAAAATTTGTATAAATAACAGGATACGCTAACGTTTTCTTTTGCCAGCGTTATTAAAACATTGAAAGGAAAACTTTATTTACACCTTTTTCGAATAGGATAGATCACCGATTTTATACCAAACCTTCTTAAAAAGTTATATAAAAGAGCTTGATTTAACATTTTCAGATTTTGCAAACTAGGAAGGTTGCAACACAGGTTTAAGTATAGTTTTTATAAGTTTACACACTTGTTGCTGCCTGCCTTGTGAAAATTTAGCATCTTTGTCATTGATAAGGTGAATCAAGGTTGTTGAAACCTTACATTGCCATCTGGGATATATATATATATATATATATATATATATATATATATATATATATATATAATATTAAAATACCGTATTTACGTATTTTAATATTAATTTAACTTTTGTTCATAAAGTACGTTCTGGGTTTGCGCGGTAATTCTGATTTTCCAGACACGCTATAGACTTAAATCAGCCTCTGCCTGTACTACTTTAGCCAATACTTAGCTCATGGGTATTTTGTATCACGTGATCAATTGTTCTTAGGGATTATTCTTAGTCTTAGTATGTGCGGGATCACATTGTCTGTGTGCACGAAGTTGTAAAGGTTTTGCCTGCTGTACGGATTTCAAGTTTCTTACCAGAAATAAACTGTGTTGTGATTTTGAATGAGTCTCACCCATATTACACACACACACACACATATATATATATATATATATATATATATATATATATATATATATATATATATATATATATATATATATATATATATATATATATATATATATATATTATGCAATTTAACACAAGTGGAAAGAACTTATATTGCTTTGAACTTATTGAAAATCCTTAAAACATTTCATGCTAATAAACATTTTATGCTAATATTAGACATTTCTCTCTAATAGTCTTTACAAGAATTAAATTTTATACGCATATCAAACTCTAATGTACTTTTGCATGAAAATCTGATTGGACAAACCAAGTATAAGTCTTTTTATCTTTTAAATATAGGTTTTATGTACATTTATTGCTTAGATCAAGAATCCCTATTTGAAGGTAGAAATGTATTAATGATTATTAAAAAACTATATCAAAGACTTCTAATAAAGAGAAGAAAAAAATGTTCTTTTAGTCTTTAATGCATGCACGATTTCCTTTTAATAATGGCGAACTAAACCACTTCCAAAGAAGTTCTGACTAATAATTAAACAGCATGAATTAAGAATCACTAAGGTTGAACTGAATTTACATTAATTAGGAAATTGTTTGAATTAAAAATTTATTAAAAATACGATGAAAATATGTTCTAGTTTGTGGAGAAGAATATTGCCTTCACTTTTAATTTCTAAGTGATAAAGTTATTAATCTTAAAAATAATCATTAGGGAAATAATGGTTCAATGTGTAAATATGAATAAATTACCCTTGAAAAGGTTTAAAAAATATTGTTTATTTTTTATCTTCATATCCAGATACAGGAAGTATAGAACTGCTAAAGTTAAATAGAGTATTACAATATCTATCCAGAGGAGAGATTATTTAAACTAATTGCAAGAATAACTGTGTTATCAATTTTTTTATAATTGCCAGAATTTAAAACAGATTAACAAGTCAACAGTATTTGATATTGGTGTATTTTCCAGCACTTAATGAACATTGAAGTTTCATTCACATAAGTTTCGAAAATTTAATGTATATATTTGAAACGGAATGATATAAAAATATTTTTTTAATTTTGAAGAGTTTCTATTATTCTATTTTCTTTTTTGTTTTTGATCCTTTTCTGCTTTTGCAATTTCTCCTTTCATAATCTCATATTATTGGTTGCAATTGAATGGTAGATAACACTGTTTGACTTGCTAATATTTTCTAAACTTTATGAATGTCATTCGCCTACATTATTTTTTTTAATATTTTTATTCAGTTATATTGACTCATCCTTTTTTCTACGACTACTTATGCAACGATATAATCAGAAAAATACACGCGAATATTATTTCCCATCTGATAGCCTTAACGCTCCTTCACTCTATGGTCCACTGCAAGCCAGTACCACAATCTGGATGGGATATGGCTTATAGTGGTCGAAGGTGGCAGATGTTAAAATAGCTTTGGCGTAGCTTCAGAGATGGTTTTTCTCCAAAGATCAAAGGTAGCCATATGCGTAACTAAAGTGAGCAGTAGACCCTATGGACGAATACAAGAGCTTGGCTCATCTAGTGGCTAAGGTCACCATCAGGAAGTGGTGAACAACTGGCCATAATGGGGAGGCTATATTAAAAAATTTTTAAAAATATGATTTCGTTAAATAAACGTAGTTAAATGTAGCAGATTTTTTTTAAAGTGCTGCTACAAAATGTGTACTATTTTTTTAAAATAAATTTTGTTCACAAATATGTTCAATGCTACTTAGATTGATATGTGAGATTTTCTCAGTTTCTCTTATTTAGAAAATGCATGTTGATTCGATACCCATACAAGACCTTTCTCTTCTATTTGAGGTCTTATGTGAGTTCCTTAAAATGACGGCTGATTCTTAAGGAACTAAAATCATATAGAAGTTGCTTTGCAATTGGTTCCAGTACATTGTGGCATTTATGGAAGCGAAATGGCACATATTTGTGTAATAAAGAAGGTTAAATTTAGACAAATATATGATAATGAGATTCCTTTTGTTCATCATCAAAAGGTTAAAGCAAAGATCATTTTTTAGAAAGATATCCGAGCTGTGGAAAGATAAAGTGCGGATAGGCAAACTTTGAAATATTCCTTTATCGGAAAGAAAAAATCCAGTGCTACCTTTGGTGTTGTTATTGATTCTGATTGCGTCTTAAATTATCTCTTTGAATCAGTATCCATTTAAATTCATTTACCAAATGCGAAACATAAGTGAAGAAATAGATATCAACCAATTGAGTTTCTGTTTGGGACATATACGGGAAAATATTAGAAGGCTAGGTACAATATATATATTTTTCAGTAGAAGGTGTTATTATCTCTTTGTTTGCTTTATTTATTGTTATTTTAATAATATTAAATCTTATTCCAAGTAAAGCTATCTTTAATAGGCCAATATAAATCACAAAATATTTAGTTTTGGGTATGCATCTCATTAAATCATGCTTGGCGAAGGGTATCTCAGTCCACGGTTTTTCAAGGGATAAAGAATTAAATTTCGAATTCCATCCTATTGTAAAAACCTTTTAAAATTTCTCATATGAAAACATTTGCAATCATTATTATTCCCTACACACTAAAGCATTTTAGAACGAATGTGCTATTTGTATTCTCGCTAAATCATTTGCAATTAAAGTGCGCTGGAGAAAAGGCTCCCGAAAATAAAATTAACAGTTGAACTGAGCAGAGTTTCGTACACTTAGCAGCTCTTCCGTCGGAACACCGTTTGTGACGCTCTGTCAAATTGTCGTCAGGAACACTTCGTTCCGGAAAACTAAAGCCACTGACTACAATGCAACCGTCTTTATTTTTGGTTTTTCTTCTGCAGTTCCGGTACACTGGCTGAATTAACAGAAGAGTGTAGCGTCATTAGTCTTCCTCGAACTTTACTAAAGAAAAAGCGAAACGACTTAATTTCATTCGTATTCTAAACTTAATACAGGGAAAGAATATACATTAAAATCATTAAATTAAGCCCAGTTTTCATTTCAATTTTTTTTCAAAGTAATTTAATTTCAAACATGCTAGAAAGTACATTAGATACAGTTGGACGAGTTGGAACTTTTACTATGGTACCTATTATTTTGATTTCAGGAAATAATTTTTATTTAGAAACTCACCTAGTCGCTTTGAATATGTAGGAAGTAATAAAAGATTGTTTAACAAAATATATGTATGTCAGGTCTAAAAGAGGGGTAATTAGAAATTACGTGAGTTATAAGTGATTTTAAAAAGGGAACTCTTTTATAATAATAAAATAAATGAAAAAGACCCATGCTCGTGTAAGCTTTTAGGATAATCCGGCATTTTGGAGCTATTTGATGAGCTTGCAAACAGATAAGTTTTAGTCAGCGCGTGGACATAGAACTGTGAACACTCCACGCGTGTCTCCGCCACGAACAATGAAAATGGGGCAGGTTTTGCTTTTAGAAGAAACGATGATTTAATAATCATTTGCAATTTAATAAACTTATTATTATCAAGACAGACTGTTGTCCATTCGCCTTAACACTGGATCACGACATTACATGTATATTTGTGGAACTACATAATTATATCTTCTTATAAGCATTATATGAACGGTAGAACTCACTTAAAAAGTTGCCGTTAAAGAAACTTTCCATGTTTTGTTTCTGTGGTCTCAATTTTAATCATATATTTAAAATAGAGAATTTCTCCGATTTACACGTTTCACTTCTTAACATTTTCTCTCTTAAAAAACCGTCTTTTCTATTTCATTCTGAACTTTCAAACAGAGATAAGAGAGATATTTGTATAAAGATTAAATGATAAGAGATTAAATATCAGCATTAGTTTACATTACCAATGGGTTACAATTAGGCAATTCTGTGTCTCTGATTATAAAACATAGGAAATACAATCTCAACTTAAATTTAGTCAATTTAGCCTTTTTACAAACCTTTCGAGAAAAGTTATGGATTATGACAGTAAATACGTAATAAAGAAATCAAGCACACTTTCTCACAAATACAACAAATTTTCATATCAATTAATATCATGATATTATTTCTAGATTTATTTTGTAATACCTCGACCAAATATTTTTCTTAATGCTTAAACCCTTTGAACTATTATTTGTTAAGTTTAATATTTTATGTTTTAAAATTATACATTTTTGATCAAAATAAAATGTTAAATTCATTTTTATTTGAACTGCAGTGTATAACTATGAGCATATTTAGATGTGAAAAAAAACCAATTATTACCATTTAGCTTGAAATGTTTTTCCTAATGCATTTAAAAATATTTTGTTAAAAAAATTTAAAAGGTTTTATCCGGAAATGTTTCTCTCTTCCAGAATTATATAATTGAGAAATGAAACTTCTAAAATTATTCATCGTAAAAAACAGCATTTCATTATAAGGAGAATATTTTGAATAATATTATACTCCTAGTTTTTCCCTCTGAAGATAATATTACCACAGTGTCATCATTTATGATTTATTTGAAATAAACATAAACAACCAGAGTCAAATCTATAGAATGATTGCATTTATACTACATAAAATACTATGTAGTTTTCTTGTTTCAACATTTATGTATTCAGATTTATGCAAATAATTTGCAGCAAATTATAACATGTATTAACATTAATATTACAATTCTACTTTTAGAGAAATGTATAGTAACTAGTTTCTTTCACTGGAATAATATTAAAGAATCAAAACTTAAAACAATTATAGTTTTTTCAGAACGTATAGATGTTTATACAAAGTGCAATTGGTCTTTCATTATTAAATATTTTTATTTTTAAATGTCTGAAATCTGTTTCCAAGCAAAGTGCAACAAGATCATACACTGCCATAACTAAACATAAACATAAAAAAAATTTAAATTTTACGAACACATAAAGCCATCGGTTTCCTTTGCTTTAATATCTATAAAAGTCCAAAAAGTAAAGCTATTATAATTCTGTCCAGCATAGAAAAATGTGAATATCAGAGGTAAATAAATTTGAATAATTTACAAATTAAACTCATATGATAATTTATTCAAGACGAAATTTCTTGAGAAATGATATTTAAATCATTGTATCAATCTCGATAATTTATTTAAAATGAAAATAAATGCCGACATTTAAATAATATTATGAGGCGCAAAATATTCTACCCATAACTAAATTATTTAATAAGCTTACAAAGAATAATAGTTTGAGTAATACGCAGAAATTTACCCTGAACGCATTAAACGAAACATAAACATTTAAGATAAAATGTTTTGACAGGTAACATTTCCATCCCACTCATAAAAGTGCTTTCAGTGTTTCCATTACAAACTAAAGATTTTAGATGATACGTTCAATTTAAACAACTTTCTCAGACATCTGTTTGTTTCATAGTAATTTCAGACAAATGCTTAAGGTGAATATCTGTCTTATAAAGTTTCATAACATTTTAAAAGCAGTATTTTTAGTTAAAATGCTACAAACATATTCTGAAATCTAAATAACTGACAGCCAGAAGAAACTCTTTATGAGTTATTCGCATATACATTAAATAAAATGAAATTATGCATTAGTCGAAAACATTAAATATTGCACAAACCTTTTAAATAACGTAATTATATATTTAGTTTAATAAGAAACTTTACATTAGTATCGTTTCAATATTTATTAAATTATCAAGTTTATTAAATAAGTATATTAAATTTCAATATTTCTATAAGTGGTTAGAATATATTTATTACATGGAGTTTTGAAGTAAATCTTGCATAAATATTAATACATTCTGATTGGAATATTTTTACTTAATAATTCATAAGAACGGTATTTTTATTTTCAACAATTGAGAGTTTAATGAAGTTTTAATAAATACTAACTATGTAATAAAACTTAATTTCTATTTCAGCATTACCTTATTTTTATGTAATTTAATTCTTCGTAAACTAGGGGAGGTATACATACATACATACATACACACACACACACACACACACACACACATATATATATATATATATATATATACACACACTCAAGAGCCAAAACATTATGATCACCTATCAATAACGAGTTGGACCCACCTTCGACGATCAATACAGCTTCTACCCATTTTGGCATGGATGTCACAAGTCCTTCGTAGATGGCCGAAGACAGATTGTACCAGATGTTTAAGCAACGGTTACGCAAATCCGAGATATTGCGAATTGATGGTCTTTGAACTCTGAGCTGCCTTCCCATGACATCCCAAATGTGTTCTATTGGATTGAAATCCGGTGAGTTAGGCGGCCATGACATTAACTGGAACTCAGCATCATGTTCCTGGAACTCCTCAAACACAATTTTAGTCTTGTGACACGGGGCGTTGTAATATTTCCGGCTGGAAAAACAGAATGTCATGTAAAGGTGCAACTGGTCTTCAATGATGTTCAGATACACTGTAGCATTTATGGTCTGCTCTTTCACAACCACGGGTCCCAGAGACGCCGAAGAGAACTTCCCCAAAGCATAATACAGCCACCACCGGCCTGTGTATGACCTACTGTACATTGAGGGAGCAACTGTTCGTCTGGAAGACTGCGTATCCTGACATCGGCGTGATGAATAACAGACTGTGATTCATTTGACCAGGCAATTCTCTCCCACTGACCCATGGACCAGTTGCGATGTTCCCGGTCCCAGCGTAGGCGCAGTTCGCGCTGATGCTTGGTCAGCAAAGGCACACGAGTGGGACGTTTGCTGCGTATCCCCATATCCAACAGTGTCCGCTGAACAGTGTGCTCCGATACTATTCTACTTGGCCCTGCAATGTATTGGGTCATCAGCTCAGTCACTGTCTGGCTCCGGTTTTGCTTCACCATGCGAGAGAGTCTACGACGACCTTTTCTTTGACAGCGTGTGGACGTCCAACACCATGTCTTCTACTGATGGTTTCACCGTGATTCGTGCACTTTGCATAAGTACTAACAACTGTAGATCGCGAACAACCCACGAGTCGTGCAGTTTCGGAAATACTTGTTCCGTGCATTCGAGCCATTACAATCTGCCCTCTATCAATATCGCTTAGATCCGCAGCCTTTCTCGAGACACACAGAAGTAAGTGTAAAAAATGATTCTTCAGACTCTCCAGCAGCAGTTAAATACCAATTCCACCTGATCACGTGCCTTTCACGTCATCCAGGTGAGTTCATTGAAAAATGTAGAAGTGGTCATGATGTTTTGGCTCTTGAGTGTGTATATATATATATATATATATATATATATATATATATATATATATATATATATATACACACCTTTGTAATATAAAGAAATGTATATCCTAATAGGTAACTAAATTCTTTTATCCCATTTTAATGTTACATTATGATGGAAAACAGTTTAATCACTTACTCTTTTCAGCAATGAATCTCATAATTTGCAATTCTTTTAATATTTCTTTCTCATGAAATATTATTAACTCATTGGAACTATAAATCCTGTCAAAGATTTTTTACGGACTATCTGGAAATTTCTTAGCAACCTAAAATAGTCTGCTAAAAAATTGTCAGGGGATTTGGTGTTCGCTTTGGGGTTTATAAGGCCTACTCCACAGATTTTGTTTTATTAATTTTGTTTTATGCTACACATGGCTTAATGTCTACAGTTTATTTCGGTGAAGATTTGGTGGATTAAATGCGTACATCCGAGACATCATTTTTATTAGATAAAATATGATTTTAGCGGCTTTGTATAAGATTATTTTAGTCTAATTTTGATGTTAGTTTAAAGAAACCGCAATATCGCAGTTCAGTTTGCAGAGTGTAGTCGTGCTAAACTAAATGAGAGCTAGTTTTTTCCCTGACATTTCATGTATAATAATTGGTATGTTATAAAAATATGGAAAGCCGATAAGAGAGAATGTCCTTTAATTCTTCGTGTTATATGCATACACATAAATGTGTATGTGTGTAATACACTAAAAATTAAGTTATTGCCTCTAATATCTCTTAAAATCTCCCAATTTACAAATTTACTTTCTCATTTTTAACTTTTCACCAATGAAGGTTAAGAAAGAACTTAGACTGAAGATTTTTCAGGATTCTCTAAATCATATAGTTAAGCAATAAATGAAAAATGTGTAGCCCTGGCTCTACTTTTTATTCATACTTTAATTCATACATTAATTCTAGCATTCTTGCACACCAACTAGCTCAGAAATTAA
>CM063503.1:100356192-100366192 GCA_032207245.1 Pardosa pseudoannulata
TGATATTATTTGATATATCAAACAACTGTTGAATATTATTTTTTGATTTTTTAAACAATCATATACAAAACGAATTTTAAAATAAAAATGTATATTACAAAACTCTATATATCCAGATTATCAGTGCCAATTGTACCACGACAAAGAAATACCTGTGATACCGCTTCTTAATGACCTATTCAAATTTAATTATTTGAAGGAACTTAGTAAAAGCGTGCTTAATCTGGCAGAAATTTCAGTAGTAATATAGATCCAATTCTTCTAACAGAGGAAAAATGAAATGGATGAAAATATAAAATAAGTGAGCTCCATTATTCACTCAAAAGAATTAATTTTGAATCATTTTTCTTGCAAAAAAAAGAGTTATAAAGTCACTTTATATTTATATTTCTTTAATTATACATTCCTTTTTATTTTAAAAAGTAAAAAATGTGTTTGAAGTGTAATAGCTGAAAAATGTAAGGTGATGTTAGTAATCTTTTGCTTGAAACTATTTTACTTAATTTTGTTTTACATTTTTAGCAAAATATTAAATAAATAATCAGAAGAGCAACTAACACTTAACTGTAAATATCATTTTTTTTATAAATCACCAAATTTAAGTGATTTTCAACTGTTGAGTTGTTTTATAGAAATTTAGAGTTATTTGGCCTTATGAATTTAAAGGGTAAAAATATATTATTGAGTCCATCATAAATTAAATTTTATAAAGAGCAAAATAAATTTGGGTATCACACTTAATATAAATTGATTTTGAATATTTTATAAAATGTTTCACATATGAGATAGTTAGTGTAATTAAGTACATATATGTATACATATATATATATATATATATATATATATATATATATATATATATATATATATATATATATATATATATATATATATATATATATATATATATATATATATATATATATATATATATATATATATATATATATATATATATGTGCTAATATGTATATGCTACATATGTATATGTATTGTTTCCGTAATATTAATTCCAAAGATAACTCATCCTTTTAAACTCAGGCTATTATATAAGTTATTCATTGCACTTAGAATTGAAGTATTAAAACAAAAAGACAAATAAGCCTTATTACCTGAACATTAGACAAATTGAACCAAGGTTAATGCAATTTTTTTACTTCCTGAAATAGAAAAAAAACATAACGCAATAAATGTCATTATAATCGTATGAAAGTGACACAAATCAAAGAGATATTTCAATATGCGATATGTATCGAAATTAATGAAAGTGTAAATTATCACATTTGTTTTTATTTATGCACACAACAGCAGTTCTTATCAAATAAAATTGATAACCCATATTTCACTGAATTAACAGTCCATATGATATTAAAATATATTTTTTATGCAGTTGTTCATTAGCAATATGAAACAATAGGCTAGTTCAAATATGAAAAACAATTCTTACGATCTTCCTATATATATACAGAGAAAAAGTTGCAGATGTGTATTTCCCTATAATATCTGAAATATTTTGATAAAATTTATCAGTCTGATAAAAGAAGACTTTTCTGTTAAAAATGCTCTCAAAATCTTCACATTTTTCCATTATCACGTGGAAGATAAAAATCCTTTATTTTGTAACAGTCTTTCTCTTCTTTACTATCTAATGCCACGCGGATACTTAAAGCCTTAGCTAACATTTTTTATATAGTAAAAGGGATATCCCTAGTTATAGAGAGATATAAAAATAAAACCTATTTTTATATCTCCAAAAAGCTTTTACCCAAGACACAGCGTTCCTATTTCCTCTTTAAAAAGCGGATTATTGGAGAGAAACTTTATAAAGTTTTAGAAGGAGCTTCGTTTAGCTTTGATTAATACGTATCTCGATCGGTCCTCTTAATCCTCTTATAACTTACTACATTGGATGAAAGTTCTAGGGAATAGCAAACAGGTCATTTTTAAGAAGATATATCTCCAACAGATACAAGTTACACATGTCATTAACGAAGATTCACTTTGAAGGCCTCATCTCACTGCAATGGCCATTCGCAATTATTGCCAACTCTCCTTTTGCCCGATTTTAACTCAGACGGAAAATACCTCAAGAATTGTTCATAAAATAGTGCAAGGCTTCATAATATTAATTGTAAAATATATGTTAAATGTTCAGAGTATAAATTTTGTTATAAACTACATTGTGACACTGATACAATGTATCAGAAATCCGAATAATTATTACGGTAAGAAATGTATATATATATATATATATATATATATATATATATATATATATATATATATATATATATATATATATATATATATATATATATATATATATATATATATATATATATATATATATATATATATATATATATATATATATATATATATATATATATATATATATATATATATATATATATATATATATATATATATATATATATATATATATATATATATATATATATATATATATATATATATATATATATATATATATATATAATATAAAATATATATATATTGTATATTTATATATATATATATATATATATAGGGGATATAAAAGTGATAACCCACATTATTGTAATTTAAAGCTAAATCATTTAGATTTTTATATAATGTACTTACTATTAAGTTTTTAATAGGCGTTAAATCTCCTTAAAATTGCCGTTCAGAAAAAATAATATATTCACTATTAATTGCAATCATAGAGCTCTAAACAATTAAGTTGCGCTTATTATTTTTACCCTATCTCTCTCTCTCTCTCTCTCTCTCTCTCTCTCTCTCTCTCTCTCTATATATATATATATATATATATATATATATATATATATATATATATATATATATATATATATATATATATATATATATATATAATCATAATAATTACATTGATTTGTAATTATTAGGATTCTATTGATCAAATTACTTTTCCTATGTGATTTAGAATATCGATTTTAGAATAATCATTCATAAAATTATTTTTTCTTTAATATTCCTAGATAACACGTGAGAGAGGGGGATAAAATAACTTAAAGTGACCATTATATTGAAGTTGACCAACTTTTCTTTCAAATATTGTTACATAATGTTTTACACAATCCACATAAAAAACTCAGAGTGCGTTGAGAAGAGTTATTTTGCACTATCAAAACGTTACAATGGCAGTAAAAGTGTAAGTATTAAACATAAGCACAGAAATCTTTAAATGAATTTCTTAAAATGTGTATTAGCTATTATTTTCACATTTTTAAATTCCGATTTAGTTTATAAAAATTAAAGGTAAATTTTAAAAAATTTCATTGAATTTAACACTTGAGACAGTTGACAAAATATCAACAAAATATATTTAAAATATATTTTGGAAGTCATAATAAACAAAATTGGAGGACAAATCTAAGAAATAAACCTCAAGGTACATTTTAAAAACTTTGAAAAAATGTATACATTGTACAGTGCGACAATATAAAAACCATGCATTCTTTCTAAAGTTTTATACATTATTAAGTTATAAAGACATTTTAATACAAATAATTTAAGACTTAAGTGATTCATTTACGTAAAGAAGATCTGATTTATCTATTCCATTACACACTGAATTTTATTGTCTACTTAGTATTATATTATCACTTTCTCGTGTTTATGTACTTTCTCTTATTATCGTATTTTTTCTTTTTTCTCTTTTGTTCTTTATAATTTCCTAAATGCTCCAATATACAGTCCCTGAAAGGAAAATAGCTGAAAGTGACATAAAAGAAAGTTAAGACAATTTGAATTACAGTTGGAATAAATACTTTTTATTTTAATTCATAGATTCGTGAGACACATAATTCGATCTCACTAAAATGATAAAAAGAAGGAGTTTCATTTTTTTCGTTTACGCGGGACTAGACATATTGCAAAACTTCCCCCTTACCCTATTAGTGTTCCGTGACGCTGAATTCGCAAGAAGAAAAAAAAGTTGACAATAAAACTTTTTAAAGCACTCCTTGCACTTTTCAGATGCTCCAAGTGAAATGCCATCTTCTACCTCAGTTCAGAAAGCACGTCCGTCTTGCTGGGGCCAGCAATAAAATTGCTATTGGTAGGGGGAAAGTAGCGATGCAATCGGCTGAATCAACAGAGAAATCGGGAAAAAGCAGTTTGGGCAGGAGCGGAACAAAATGATGTAAACTTTGAAAGCACGTGAGGCGCACTTCACCAAGTGGGTGTCAAAAAGTCGCTGCAATAATGGAATCGAAAGACTAATAAGTTTTTACAGTAGATCAAACCACAGTTGCTTTGCTCACTTCGTAGATTTGGTGTTTTATAGGAATTTTATTTTTATAGTTTCTTTCAGCCGCTATAATTTTTGTCGGGTTTCTAAACAAACGTTATTTTGAAATGAAATTTGAATTCCAGATTTATTTAAGTTAAAATATACCTACCTTTACATTTTTCTTCAATCAAAAAAAAAATCTAAAAGCAGATAAAATTTTGTTTATTCCTATACTTAATCAAAAAAATAAAATAAACTTTTGTACCTGGACAAAGAATCTCATAAAAATTAAGAAGTTATATTGAAAGGAAATTTGAATTCCAAATTTATTTAAGTTAAAGTAAACCTACCTTTACATTTTTTTTTCAATCAAAAACAAATCTAAAAGCAGACAAAATTTTGTTTATTCTTATACTTAATCAAAACATTAAAAAAAAATTTCGTATCTCAACAAAGAATCTCATCAAAACTAAAAAGTTATCTCCATTTATAATTCAAAATAAACATAATTTAAATGTTCAAGTCTCTTTGAATATTTGTATTATAAAATAATTTTATTTTTATAGATGGCTTTACAAGGTATAATTTCAATTGTGTTTCTAAATTAATTTTACTATTAATTAAAATTTGTACTACAGATATATTTAAGTGAACTAATATCTGTATGTACCTAGTTCAACAAAACTAAATACATAAAAAGTTTTAGTTCTTTATACTCATTTTTATTTAAACAGGAAAAATTAATTTTTAATTTCTCATCAAGAGTGCCATCTAAATAAAAAATTTAAATCATATTATTATCGTTTAAAATAAACCAAACTTAAAGGATCAAGACTCGTCTAACATTTTTTGTGTATTAAAAATTTAATTTTTATAGATGACTTCTGGAAACTATAATTCTGTGTGTGTGGCTTATCCTCATGATCTGACAATAGTCAGATCAACTCCAAAAGGTTGTTGACAGTCAGAAAGTCAATGCAGATAAGGGGATCTGATAATAAATCTGCCCTGGTTAGTCCGACACAGTCGAGAATATGTTTTGGTGAGGCTGGATGGTTGCAGCATTTTGTACAGGTCGGGAAATTTTTGTGCCGTGTTCGAAAGTTAAAGATTTCAGGTGGCCAGTTGAGAGTCTGGCTAAGGCAGTATGGGATTTTCGATCACAATTAATTTCCAGGAGGGCACCAGGTGTTGTTCCAGTATACCACTGGTGGGTAGGTGGAGTTTTCCAGGTAGTATTGAGACGAGATTTTTCATTGGAGTAGAGTTCCCGGTGGGTAAGTGATGATCCAGTGGGCAGATTTTCTTCACTGCCCTCTTTAGCCAATCTATCCGCAATCTCATTGCCACAAACATTAATGTGTGAAGGTATCCATTGGAGATGTACGTCGTGATTTTGGGAAATCTCTCTCAGCTTGAGCAGGATGGAAATGCTAGTATCGTCGTTTGCAGAGGACCAGCCACTAAGATGTTGTAGCGCACTTCGGCTATCCGACAGGATCCAGAGTTCTCCAAAGTCATTGTCGTAGGGTAAGATAGCATCAAGCCCCTCTTTAATCGCAATTAACTCACTCCTGAAGACAGAACAAGTATCTGGGTTGCGTTGCTTTATTGATTTTTCCAGATGCTGGGTCTTAATATATACACCGCTGCCAGTACGGTCTTCTTTACGACTGCCATCGGTATATACCTGCGCTGCATAATTCTTGCAGACCTTAGCGTATTTCTTAAATAAAATTTGTACTGTATATTTATTTAAGCAAATATTTATCAACTATTACATAGTTTTATTTCTATATCAATAAAACTAAACGTAGTGAAGATCTATTTCCGTTTACACTAAATTAAAAATCCGAATGAGTTTTTATGTCAGCAAAAAATTAAATCAATTAATTATCATTATAAATAAATCAAATTTTTCTGAAATTATCTTGAATTTATTGTTACATAAACATTTTATTGATTAGATAATTTCAAAAGTTATAATTCCTGTCACGTCCTAAATCCAAAGTTATTCTTAGATAAAATTTTTACTCCAAGTTTATTTAAATAAATGCATGCATACATTTAGCTAGTTTTATTGTTCCATTAATAAAATCAAAATCTGTTTTATTTCTTTTCATTTTATTTTGAATCAGAATAAAGGAAAACGAATTTATTATTACTCCAACAAAAAGTGGTATGAAAACTAGGGAGTAAAGTAATAACAATTTAAGATAGGAAAAAAAAGGTTATGTGACAACTGAAATATTTCTTTCCTATTTTTATACATTTTACTCATATTTCTATGCTTTAATTTTTATTGCTATCTTTGTTTATGTTTACGATAATAATTCCTTTATAACTTATAAAACTGATTTATTGTGCAAATAATTAAAAATATTATTGAAATTATCGGAATAAGGTTTTGCCCTATAAATTTTTAATTAGAAGAAAAACTTAAAGGGATGTACTTAAGGATAAACTTAAAGGATGAAATTAAAGAAAAATACTGCATTTTGCATGTTAATGATGAAAAATAATATAAATTTATGCACTTCTGTATCTGTATTTATTTGAATCCAAAAATATCCGTTACATAAAATGAATCAAAATATAAATATTCAGGATTGGTAAACACATGACTATTTCGTAGGAACTGTATATATTTATTTGCAATGAAACGTACAGTCATAGTACAGAAACTGTTTATCAGTCAGAAATATCTAAATACCTTTTGTGTATAATTAGATAAGTTTATCTTCTTCAATGTCATTAAATTACGTATAAAACTATTTATGTATTGTTAATTGGCAGTAAAACTTGCTAAGATAAGCTATGCAACTGCCATGAAACTTTTATTGGTGTTTATAAAATGATTTTGAAACTTTACATTATCAAGTAGGAAACTTCACATTTATCTCATGGATAAAACCACTAAAGCAAGCTCGTGGAAATGAAGTTTAAAAAAAAAGAAATAATGTACGAATATTTTCATTAAATTTAAGAGGAATTTTCCTTTTTAAGATGCCACGATGAAAACGCTACGAATGGAATTTAAATTATTTTCATGCATTTTAACAGCATAAATTTTTATTAATATGTTGAGTTTTCTGAAACAAAGTATAATTCCTTCTTTGTGGCTTAGTATGTTGACAGTATATAAAGGAGTTATAAAACTTTAATTATTCCTAAAATAAATGTAAGATGTAATTACATTTATTTCAAAGAAATTTATTAAATCGTAATTCTTAAGGAAACCTTCATCAAAATTAACGCCATAAGCCCAATAGAAGCACTTCTTTTTGAAAAAAAAAATGTGTTAACTCTTTAATTAATGATTTAAATCCAGACCATTTTAGAAAAATCTTTCAAGAACTCTTTTTCTTCCAAATGTTACATCTCAACCTACATCCTTCCGTATTTTTAAGTGTGATGCTGATTAAAAGGAGGGAATTTTTTAGGGGCCTTTTCAGGAAACGTCCTGAAATATAAACAAATGAATACAGCTTAATGTACGTTAATAAATCATAGGCTCTCTTCAAACAGAAAAATTCCGTTCCTAGCTTTAATTACTAATATAAAACTTTTGCAACAGGTAGAGAAACAGGCAAAAACGAAAAAAAAGGAATGGAGAAGTAATTATTGCATTACCGTTAAGTACAATTATAAACTTGTAAAGAAATTGCTAATTAAGTACTAATGAGCATGTTTCTGCTTTCACATACAAATATTTGTACCTGTTTATATATAATATAAATGCGTTTTCGTAAAAATATGTAGAATAAAATAATTGCAACCCATCTTACAATCTTTGTGTCTTTACTTCATATATATCTATATTTTCCCTTTGAACATAAGCTAATTTTCAATCCTTATAATTTACATAAATATGTATAGGTTTTACATTTATTTTGGGGCTTAACAAGATTATGATAATTAAATAAGTGAAAAATCTTATTAAAAACTCACATTTATTAGTGTCTACCTTATTATCATATTACTTCATAGTGATGCAAGCGACACTCTTTTATGGATTTTAGATTAAAGTATCCCATAGTACGTAGAGTTACATTAATATTTTTATTAAAAATAGTTTTAAACATAAGTATTGTTTTACAATGAAAACTGATCTAGTTATAATAGCATACCGGTATATTAATACCGTTATACTAGTAATAATTTTACACTGATAAAATGAGAAAAATACTATCAAGAAGTCTAAAGTGGAAAATTTAATTTGTGTAGAGTTAAATCTTGTTCAAAATTAATTCCAGTTGTCTATTACGTTTAAAATATAATTAAATAGAATTTCTAAAAAAATAGTCTAAAGTTTCATCAGAGACTTAAACTAAAGAATATGACCATTGCCATGATTATGATTTTGTTATGTTTTCTACATTTTTTTAGTTTCTCTGCTTCATTGTATAAAGATAAATGAATGAAGTAGAAATCTGAAATTAGTAATTTAGTAGACCACCCTTCGCAACGATTAAAAAATATGTGTGTGTAGGCATTAGTTCTAGATAGGTTTTCTAAGCAACGTATCTAAATTAAAAATATATTATTAAATTGTTATAAAGATTTGTAAAGATTTTGCATAATAAAGTATTCATTTATGTTCGCATGAAAAAAATTAAAACTCTTTAGTAATAATGCAAAATTCTACAGCAAATTTTAAATGGATTTGTACCACTTCCAAAAATGCAGAAAGCTTTACACCTTTATATCTCCCTGAGCTCTTTGAATAAAACAATGTAATGCTCCATGTTCTAATTCCATTCAACCCTAACCAGCACTTCGACGTCAATCATCGTGTAGCTAGATTCGCTTGACCACATCACTGTTTTTCCATCTTTTTCATATACAGACTTATAAAGATATATACTTAACTACTCTCTCATATATTGTATATGTGTAATCCCTTATCAGCTACTTCAAAGGATGAATTCAAAAATGTTCATAGGTGTATCTAAATAAATATTCTTACTTTTAAGATAATGCAACGGTAACAGTAGTAAATTTCAGTACATGATACTTTTTCTAGCTTGTTTCTACTATCTTTTAAATTCAATTCGTTTCAAAATGAAACTTCAAATGAAACTTTTTTAAGATTCTGATGTAAATCCTTTTCCTACATTAAGTATAGAATACAAATAAAATAATTTTGTTTCGGTTTTCTTTTGCTAGAGATCAAGCAACACTAATAATGCTACATTCTTCTGTTAATTCAAGCAATGTGCCATAGCAGAAGAATAAATTAGGAAAATAAAGAGTTTGCGTACCACTCAGAGGTGTTAAATTCCTAGGATAAGATGTTCGATAATTTTATAGAGCGTATTCTGATGGAAGCTAAGAGAAAAAATTCAGCAATTTGATTATTTTTCATCTACATCATACGTAGTAAGACGATTTTGGCCAGTCCAAGAGTGATATTCAAATTCTTTTATTCTGGGATCACTTGTTTGAACTATTCCTTAGTTGTGAATTATGTCTAAATAATTAAACCAAACGAGTTATTAACGAGTTAAGACTAATTGTACTAGAATATATTACAGTCTGTATCGGTTATATGGTCAGCTCAGCGGTCCAGAAAAATCAAACCATATAACCGGGGTGACCATATATGCGGAAAAATACAACCCTATTGTGCATATATCGTGTATTTTCAATCCATAACAAAAGAGTCTTATCCATATTCCTATAAGGTGACAACCGCTGATCTTTCTTTCTTGATCACCGATTTCAATACTTGAGGAGCAA
>CM063503.1:100371192-100423692 GCA_032207245.1 Pardosa pseudoannulata
TTTTAAAAATAACAACTATTTTTTTATATATTAATAAAATGTACTAGACGAAATTGACTTATTTTTTCATGTTCCACTCATGATCCTCCCATTAACGTTTGTCACTGTTCAATTGCCCCCTGAACAGCTGTCGTCCCTCCCATTGCTTGGGAAGTTGCCGTCATTTTTTTCTTCCGGCATATAACCAACTTGAGACTTAAGGTTAGAGATACCTTCCATATAGTAAACCAACATCTGACATTATACTATCTGCTGTGGTGTAGTACATTGCTCTTGTTATTTCAAAGCCATTAATAACCCAAGTTTTCTTTATATCGTCTTTAATTAAAGTAAAATGAAACTAATCTATATTACAATATTCAAATATAGAACAAAAGAAAATATGCTAAAAAATATATAAAAATTAAAAAGTAAAAGAAGCACTCCACGTGCTACACTTGAAAGAAAAAATTGCCAAAGTTCACTCTTTTCCTTCCTCCAGCAACCCTATACTTTTTATTACGCTGTGCTGATGCGTTTGTTGTTACATTGTCCTGTGCACAAAGCTTCCTTTCCCGGCTCTGCCCAAAAGGATCGAGACTCCAAGGATGGTTCTGAATCGCCTCCTGGAGACCAATCACAACTCTCCAAAACTTGGTGCAATAGTTTTCACATCACGCGCTTCCTGGAGTCGCGAAAAAATATTTGGGCATGAAACCCACAACGTGTGAGTGCGGCGAGCAAATCTGTTTCCCAAACCTTATGTAAAACATAGCTGCCCTCTCACACTATCATCAGAATACTATACCCTCACCTTACACAATACTACCTATAGAATATTATAACTTCACTTTTATTTTTTGGTGTGTTTTATATGTATGTGCTGTAAATTTTGCCATCTTATTTAAACTATCATAATTGAAAGATAATTAAAATTTGAATGATGGAATTTATTTCTGTTATTACTGTGTTTTGCAAAATCTGGCAAAAAATGGTATTGGTGTTAAAATTTGGATTTTAATACAATGATAAATCATACTTCATTAAATGTAGAAAGAACTGGTTTTGATAAGATTGCGTTGTTTACATAAAATAAATTTTAAAGTCCAATTCTTAAAAATTGATAATATTATGCTCAAAGTATTAGTAGCATCTTAATGTGGTATATTTACAATAATATCTAATGTATAATTATACTCATGAGTCAAGGTAGAATTGGTAAGAGATTATTAATGTAATTTCTCATAAGTTAGACTCTCTTTGGTTAAGAAACATTTCAAAGTCAAAAGATTCAATAATACAAGAAATATGATTGAATAGTGTCTATTAGTCGTATCTTATATTTTAAAAGAAGATATGCCTAACCCCCTATAGCTCTTAAGCTATAGCAAAATCTCTAAAAATTACTGTAATAAATACGGACAAAATAAAAAATATATACTATATTCTTATTTAAAGCTCATTTAAACAACAAAGCATAACAGTCACCTCCTAACGCCATAACAGACTTCTGAGCATAAGACTATACGTATTTGAACAAAAGTTATTTGGCAGATAAAATAAGGAAATATATAGTTTATAGGGCTTGTATTTTCTTATATGATTGAAAAAGAAAAAAAAATCAATTTACTACCTACAAAATAGGATAGAAAGGATTGAATATTGGCTAAAATGTTGGTTCTTCGAAAACAAGCAGAATTTTTGTAAGGAGTTTGTACTTATTCTGTTACAACGTAAAACTTAAATAGAAAAGTAGAAAATTAACTTGGATTTCTATCAGAAATATGTTTTTACACCTACTTTTAAAGAATAAATTCATCTCTTTACCTAAATAATGTTTACTAGGTTCGGTACCATAAGGTTAAAACTGCAAGTAATTCCTCTAAATCTCTTTGCTATAAAAATAATTAAAATTGAAACAGAATTGTTGTTATCCCCTTTAAGAGTATCTCACTGAAGTCCTCTCTAGTGTCTTTAATGTATTAAGGTGGAAAATACTTAAAACATGTTATTTATAAGCAGAATAAAAAAAAAATTGGTTGGACTCTAGAAGATTCTGAAGGAGGAGTACAATAAAGCCAACCTTGATATTTTAGCAAATACTCTGTTATCTTGAAAACCAAGATGTAAAAAGGTAATTCGACGAAAAGATTATATATATATATATATATATATATATATATATTATATATATATATATATATATATATGTCAGGTCTAAAAAAGGGTAGTTGGAAATTACTTGAGTTAAAAGCGATTTTAAAAAGGGAACTCTTTTATAATAATAAAATAAGTGAAAAAGACCCACGCTCGCGTAAGCTTTTGGGATCATCTGGTCAGGCGGAAGGATTTTTGAGCTATTTGATGAGCTTGCAAACATATAAGATCAGACAGCGCATGGACATGGAACTGTGAACACCTATTCCAACCTTAGCTCCACCACGAACAATGAAAATGGCCCAAGTTGCTGTCCTTAAGAAAGATGATTTAATAAAATTATTATTATCAAGAAGACTGTTTTAAATTCGCCTTAACTCTGGATCACGACATTATATATATATATATATATATATATATATATATATATATATATATATATATATATATATATATATATATATATGCCAGGATTTAAAAAGGTAGATTAATTTTAAAAGACTTAAATTAGGGATTCTTTTAATGAGAGTGACGCGGCGTGAGGAGTTAGCCACTTAAATACGGCTCACGCGCAGTGATCTGGGCAGAGAGCAGTGTGCACATTCCACGAACAGAGCTACGGCTACCCGAAGCAGCTAAGCCTGCCTTTGTTAAAGGTTGGGCACCAATGTGAGACGCCATTAACGATGATTGAATAGTAGTGTGTAATGAGATTTAAATAAAGATATGAAGATGATGTGATGACTCTAGTGTCGTTTAGTGGAGCCTGTCATATATATATATATATATATATATATATATATATATATATATATATATATATATATATATATATATATATATATATATATATATATATAATATATATATATATATATATATATATATATATATATATATATATATATATATATATATATATATATATATATATATATATATATATATATATATATATATATATATATATATATATATATATATATAATATATATATATATATATATATAAATATATATATATATATATATATATATATATGTATATATATATATATATATATAATATATATATATATATATATATATATATATATATATATATATATATATATATATATATATATATATATATATATATATATATATATATATATATATATATATATATATATATATATATATATATATATATATATATATATATATATATATATATATATATATATATATATATATATATATATATATATATATATATATATATATATATATATATATATATATATATATATATATATATATATATATATATATATATATATATATATATATCGTTACAAATATATGTGAATATCCTTCTTTATGTGTGTATGTACTTAAATATTTTTTATAAAAACGTCTATAAAGAAAGTAATTTTGAATTATTAAATATTGTCATAATTACTCAATTCACTATGAGGTATAGTGAAAGAAATCTGACTAGTAGAGGCCTAACATCAATATCTGTAGTTGAAATTATTTTTCGCGTGTAGCAGCTTAATATTTGCCGATCTTTTCCTCACAAAAATTATGCTATGTTTAAAAAGAGAAGTCTGAGATATTTTTTATTCATATTAAATGAAAATATGATAAATATTAGAGGTTAAATTTCAAATGCGATTTTGAATATTAATTAATAATAATGGAAAAAGTATAAGAAATACAATTAATAGAAATGTGCATAAAAATAAATATGTACTGTAGCAGCTGAATAATAAAAGTATACCATAATTAAAATAATATAAGTATCATAAATTTTTAAACAATTTCTTAAAATGATGCTTTTTTCTAGAAAAAAGTATGCTAATTTATTAATTATGTAATTTCTGCAAAAATATATAAAAATGAGGTATCTTTATAGGTTTATTTTTTAGGTTTTAGACGCTAAACAGATAATCTACAATGAATATTAATTACATTTATTGTAAAAAGAACTTTAGTAAGACTAATTTTACTATTTTATAGAAATATTTATATTTTAAGGGCATGTAAATAAATAATTTGTGGTTAGGTAAAAACGTATATAATTGAATATAATAGCAGAATTTAAGAAACATGCTTTATATTTTGATAAGTGATGTGTTAAAGTGTGATTGAGAAATATTAATTTAATAGTTAGTATTACTATATGTTTTATTTGAAATAAATCAATTTTGAGTATCCTGGTGTTTTATATAACTGCTAAGAGTTTGAATTGCATGATCATTTAAATGAAATTTATTATTGGTACAAATATTTGTATTTTAAAAATGTGTACACATAGTTGGAATTTTAACAGTTAAAAAGTCAAGAAGGTGAGAACAACATTAAATTTAGAAATATGCAGTTTATTTATTTTATATGTTTCTTGAGTAATAAAGTGATCAGAATAGGAAAATGTTAATTGATTTATTGAGTTATTAGAAATATTAGTTATGGTTAAAGCATGTTTCCTTTAACTTCTAAAAAAACATCTTAATGGTTGATATAATTTACAAGGAGTTATGATTGCATGCAAAATTGAAAAAAAGGCATTCTTTGTAAACCTGAAAGTGAAATCCACAGATTCAAACATGCTTGCAGCTAGCAGGTGGAGTATTTAGATAAAAGACCATAATTGGGATAATATTTCCAATAAGAATAAATCTTGCATTTCTGAATATATTCCATGAATTTCTAATAGATATTTAGCCTGGGAGCTCTAGATAGTATTGTCCACACCTTCTAAATCATTTTTAGTTGAACAAAGAAAATGTGAAAAATGCTCTTTTAAGATAATGTTCAAAGTTTTCTTAATTCTTATCAGGATATTTCTCATGGGGTTAAACAAAACACATTTACGGCCTTTGTTCTGCTTTCTAAAAGCCCAATGAAGAATTGTACTTATTCCATAATTCTTGCAGTCACCAGACATTATGGTGGATTTAAAAGATATCACGACTCTTTCTTATACAAAGGTATAATGACTGTCAATATTTCTACAAAAGAACTGAAAGTAGTGTATTTCATTTAAATCTTTGCAGAGATATTCTTTTAAAACCAGTTTGTAATTAGAAGAGTGTATTTTTGATGACATTATTTCGTAGATTCCACATAATAAATTTATTTCTAATAAATATTGTGCAAGAATAGGTATGTATTGAAAGTCTTAGTAAAATAATTCAGATTTCACTTTTATGCAATATTGCTTGTCAACAACATACCACCGAAATAAATATAAAAATAGTTTATTGCTGAAAAGATGGGTTGTACTTTGGAGTTTTAATTTAATATTGTACAGAACATTCAAACTACATCTCATTTCTAAATTTTGATAGCTTTTGAGTGATATTTTTATACAAGTCTTTTGCATTATATTATGGTTTACCTTAATATCGCTGTAATAAATCAATTAAATCTTTTTCAGTATCTTAAATTGTTATATAATTCCTAGAGTATATTTTGAATTATTATCAAAGGCCTATTATTATTATTTCAGACATAAAGCTATTTCAAAGGTTTTATTTTGATTACCTAATCAATATAATGGCAAGTTCCCGTCATGAATATGCATGCTTAGCTAAGTTAGTAAGTTAAAGTAATCATTATTCCTTATTTTGGTTACATACCATTGAAAAGGTTTAATTCTTAGCATCTATAAATTCCTAATTTAGTTTAAATCGTTATAGATCTCTACAATAATAATATTATCAGACAAATGGCAGCGGCAGGTACAAAGGTACGTAGAAGTTTTAAACAGTAAATCAAAAACAACAAGTTGTTATACAGAATATATAAAATTGTTATCAAATAGGCATATGCAGTGTCACACCCGTAACGCTAATTAACATATTAAAAATATCCATTTATGATATATAGGTTTTAGATATGCTTGAGAACATGTTTTATAAAGTGAATCCAAAAGATCAAGTTGGTAGGCCCAATAGCCTTTTCTAAAAGTAAATTTATTTATCTTTCATGTTACGGGTGGGACATCAAATTGATGAATTAAAACCATTTAACAGAAAATAATAATCCTACCTTGGTGCATAATTTCTTCAACGCCTCAAAAAATAGGATTTACATGAATCTGAAATAACAAACAACAAAACTGTGCACCTACAAATATGGATGCAATTAGTATTGTAAAATTATCATCTGGAAGTGTGGATTATTCTATGAAAATTCAAACTGATTTAGTGTAATTGTTTATTTATTTTACTCATTAGGAAATAAAAATAATTCCATATATGTAACTAATGAGCTTTTAGCAACACTTTAATATATGATACATGTGACTGGAACTTAGTTTTCAAATTTGTAAATCATTCAAAATCATTGAGTAACTGTTGAAATGGAATGGCTATACACACACACACACACACACACACACACACACACACACACATATATATATATATATATATATATATATATATATATATATATATATATATATTATATATATATATATATATATATATATATATATATATATATATATATATATATATATATATATATATATATATATATATATATATATATATATATATATATATATATATATATATATATATATATATATATATATATATATATATATATATATATATATATATATATATATATATATATATATATATATATATATATATATATATATATATATATATATATATATATATATATATATATATATATATATATATATATATATATATATATATATATATATATATATATATATATATATGTGTGTGTGTGTGTGTGTGTGTGTGTGTGTGTGTGTGTGTGTGAGTGAAAGAGAGAGTGTAAAAAAAACAAATACTGGTGGTATAATCCGTACTTATTGGTGTGCGTTTATGTGTATGTGTAATTCACTTTTAAATTTAAGTTATTTGAAACCTACTCTTTTATTTTATTACAAAAATCTCAATTTATTCGTCCCAGTTTTCCCTAATGTCCTGAATTGTTTATATAGATTTGGATTGAAATTCCACAGTTTAGGTGAATATTTGTTTTTCAGAGAGGGTTAATGGGTAAAAATACCACATGTGAGTATATTTTTAAAACTTTAAATCCCTAATGAAATATATTTGTTACTACATTATTCTATGATCACTATTTCTTTCTTCAACAAATAACAAATAATAATTTACCATATTTGAATTCTCCAGATATTTATCACTTTAGCTCTACACAGACAGGAAGTTTATTCTTTCAATTTTATAAATAAAATACAAAATATTTCATAGAATAAGCATATTTTTCCTTTTAAAATAAATTTCAAATCATTAAGAAGCTGAAATGTTAGAGAGCGCAATATAATGACGACATCATGAGATTTTAATGTATTTTAACCGATTATACTTTATATAAACTTTTACTTGATCAATTTTTTTCTTACGTAAAAACATTTTTTCCATTAATTTATGTATGCATTCCCCTTAAGTGCGTGACTTTAACTTTGACTTTCATCAAGAGCGGAGAAATATTCTAAAAATAACTATTCAAAAAATAAATAAGACCTTTTGACGAAAAATATTTTTAAAAACCGCATTAGATACTCTATGACGAGAGCGTAAAGGGAAACTTGAAACGCTTTTTATGTACAGCCCACTTGTATTTTCCATCGCAGTTGTCGCATAATTAATGAAGGTGTGTCCAGCTTAAGTCTGATTTATGCAATAGTACTTTTATAGGAACGATAGATGAAAAAAAGCCCAAAAATTTAAGTTTCCATTATTTGTCTTACGAGGCATACTAACATTATTTTACACGCAATACCTTTCACATGACATGTTTATGTCTCGAAGCTAATTCAAGCCTAAGATTAGAATTCTTTTGAGTTATTTATTAACTTTAACACGGGATATTAATACACATTTTTTATAACTTATTTCCATAGCAGAACTAGCTTT
This sequence comes from Pardosa pseudoannulata, assembly GCA_032207245.1. Taxonomy (NCBI): domain Eukaryota; kingdom Metazoa; phylum Arthropoda; class Arachnida; order Araneae; family Lycosidae; genus Pardosa; species Pardosa pseudoannulata. Next base: position 100,379,252 of record CM063503.1, read on the forward strand.
TGAAATGATAAACATACTTTATTTAGCAGTGGAATTTAAAACTTCTCTTTGCACGAAATGACAAAATTTAATTTTTTATTTTCACTCTCCATCATTTGATCTTTTACTTTGGCTGAGACTTTAAATTGTTATTAGACGATAATCAATCGCATTTACAAATTATTTGTTAAGCTTATTTTTATTACTTTTTCTTTTGCTTATATTTCTTTTCAAATTACTTTTATTAAATGGAGGAAGACTATAAACCAGAATTCATTATGTAATGACGTTTTTATTAGTATAAATCTGATTTAAAAATAGTTCTTACAAGATAAGTGACACACACATACACACACACACACATATATATATATATATATATATATATATATATATATCATATAATTTAGTATTATAAATTACTTTGTAGGTCTTGAGTAATATCCCGCCCAACAGTCGTATGCAAAATCAATCCACTCTAAAATAAAATTATTTATTGTCTATATATTTTCTAAGACTGCACTGCTACATATTTTTAGAATATTACTCTCACATACACTCACGCACACACAAATATATTTATTTATACATAACTGTACATGTATTGTATATATATGTAATATATCAAAATTATTTAACTCTAATATTTCTTTAAAAACCTCCTCTCTCCGATTCTAATTCATTTAAATCTTTTTCCCAGCCTCTAAATAGTTTAATCAACGGAGTATTTTCCACTTAACATTCTTCATAAAGCTGTCTCTCCTAAAAATATAAACTTTCTGTCTATTCAGCATGTTACCCAACTGTCGGCTGCAAATGGTTTCGCGTCTTGCTGCTATTGCGTTTAATTCCCGTATTAAGTTGTTTTTTACCGTGGGAAAATTCTTTCTGTCGTCACTCTTGGGTGCACCTTTGTTCGATCAAAGTGAACTTTGTGGGTTGTTTTGTCTGTCGTGTAGTGGAAAAGATGTGCGTTGTTGCCGATCTGGAATAAAGTTTAAATTAGACTTGTGCCGTTCTGTTTAATGTGAGGACCGAATGCATTTTTATTGCTGCTAGTTGTTGAGCTTTCTCCTTGTCAAGGAGTTTCATAAAAAATTGATTACACACACACACACACACACACACACACACACACACACACACACACACACACATATATATATATATATATATATATATATATATATATATATATATATATATATATATATATATATATATATATATATATATATGTATATATATATATATATATATATATATATATATACATGCATATATAGGTAATGGTATTCTTTAACATAAATAGCTAACCAATGCAATTAGCTCATTTTCTGACAAAATTTGGAGACTATCTTTAGTTATCTCTACCAATTTTGTGACCTGAAAACACCAAAGTTAATTCTTACTGATAAAACGCTTTATATAATAAATTTTGGTTCCTATACGTCATTAAGATTCAACACGTGATTAAACATTATTAACTGCTGCTGCCTGGATCATACACCTATAAGTGTTAATGTAGGGAGTTTTCACCTAGAAGCCTATAAAAGATGATGTTACAATAAACTCCATTTCTCTTTTTAAAATACCTTTGTTATTTCATTCGCTATGTTTTGCTGACGACTGCTTTCAAACTAATGTGAATTCTCTTCCTTCATAAGCTAAATTGTTCATTACACGCATATATATATATATATATATAATTAAATCTTATTTATTTCTATAATTTATTCTTCCAATTAACTAATTTCGCATTCCATTCTTCCTTTTTCTCGAGAATGAGTTGAAATCATACATAACAGTAAATATCAGAACAATTTTACTGCTTAAACTGCAAAATATTGCTTCAGCTTTTTAGAAACGTGATAAATTTTTTTACTCCTTTGAAGTGCTTAATTTTTTCTTCAGTGAAATATGAATTATGATCTCATAAAACGAGTTGTAGTTTAAATTTTCAGCAGCTTCCTTCCCTTAAAAATTTCTCACTTAAAAGGATTCAATTGTTCTGTTTCACGTAAAATGTTTTAAAAGCTTGTATTATTGTTTGCTATTTCGCACTTTTAAATGAATGTTTCGCACCTGTTACAAAGAACATTTTTCATTGCACAATATTCCCCAAACAAAGATAAGATATTTGATGCATAAAATAATGAAAATGAGTGAATAGAATATTTTATAATCCAATTTTTAATATCACTTCAAATATTTTTATGGGGTATCATTCCCTTTTTTGTGAAATACAAATGGCTTGAATGATTATAATACGGTATATTTCTACAATTGCCAATTTAATTTCTAGAGCTAAATGGCATCATTAAAAATCTTTTTTACATTTAGGAATAAGGGGAATTTGGAGACAAATAGTCAATTTTTATTCTTTTTCTTACTTTTGTTTAAAACTTTTTATTTCAATACGTATGCTATGATAAAAGTTTTAATTAGATATCTAATGGTAATTTGTACTATTTAAAAAGTTTGCATTCTTAGTTTAAATTTCTATACTTTTAATTTGAATTTGCCAGATACTTATCACTTTAGTTCTACACAGACAGGATGTTTATTCTTTCAATTTCATGAATAAAATGCAAAATATTTCACAGAATAAGCGTATTTTCTGTGGAATATTTAAATTTTTTGCTAAATTTTAGAAAAAATTAATTATGTTAATTGAACACTTTTTAATTTTTAATTCGAATATTTAAAAATATCCTATTATTTGAAAGGGTGTGTCAGTGTTAAATAAAACTGACGTTACATATTTAAAGTTGTGTTTTTTCATCTAAAAAGAAGTTGGTTTTGTCATATAGAGGTGTCAACTATTGGGTTTTTTGAGTCATGATGTCTGCTTTTCAGCTGATGGGATATGTAGGAAAACGTGAAATATTTTCCAGAAATAATTTTAATACTAATCAGCAAAGAACATTAAACTTACAAAAAATTTTCATAAATTTTCTCCGCATCTACCACACTGTTTCATTAGATAGTCTGACTGCTGTGACACTTCACGTGCACTACTGATGCTCCTCATCAATTGCCTGTGAATCTTGACCACCGGTGTTACTGAAACGGCTTCTGCACTGACTAATTGTCTCTCTGTCATATTCAACACATAATGATTTGGTTTATTCGAATCAAGATATATCTTTGATGAACTGTGGAGACATTTGTCCCCTGTGAAACTTTAACGACTTTAAAATCTACGAAGAGATGCAACATGATTACCTTGGATTTACGATTAATGCACATTCTGCGGAACTAAAATTCAACGTAACGGAAAATAATGCCACAAATTGAATACGCTCCTTTAACACTTTCGAAGGCCCTTCGAAGATTACTTCCTACTTACATGCAGTTACAAAATACACCTGTGGAAAGCGCAAAACTCATTATAATATATTGGCTTTGATATTATAACGAATGAATGACTGATTCCCGCTTCAGTTTTGTGCTGTCATCTATTGTTTGATCAATTGAATAGAATAAGCTCTTTTGTTTTGAAAGTTTGAAAACGTTGTGAGAGAAATATATGTCTCACGAAAGGGTCAATATCGTAATTTATGCTCAATCCATTTTATTACTCGAATCATATATCTACATTTCAAATTTAATATCTCAGTTGTCATTCTATGTTTTTTCATAATGCTTAACAATTAAAAAGTGATACTTTTAAAAGACTTAATGCTTAATACAAATCTAAAATAAGGCTTTTACATGTTGATTCTAATTGTTCACAGGTATTTACTGCATGTACTTTTAGGCATTTTTCCTGTAATGTGCCTTCTGGCGGAAATATTTTTAGTTAACAATTTCAACAGAATCTTTCAGTGCATTCTTTGAGATGTCTCTCTTCTATTTTTTTACTCAGTGCACCTTTAAGTTACAGGTACAGAGTGCGCTGAATAGTCCAATGTTAGTTACGATCACTGAGTAATTTTCAAAATGACAGTTATGAATGTGTTGAAAAATACAACATTTTTACAATTTTTGAAATGCAAAGAAATTATTGAGTTTGAATAAATCTCATTCAAAACACAGTCCAAGGTAAGATATGGCTTTGATAAAATATGAAGAATTAATGATTATGCTTCCTAATTGAGCTATTTGTTTTGTAACAACACTTGAAGTACGTGATATACTGTCGCTGAAAGATGGTCGAATGGTACAGTAATGCATTTCCGTAGCCATTAGGAGTTGGCTTATGCAGTAATTAGCCCTCGTGAGCAAACTAGTAGAATGTATTACTCCAAACCAAACCAAAAGGGATAGACTGGTAAACAAATGACTTCATAGGAGTAAAAGCTTTGTTGTATCTTCCTGTTGAATTTTTTTTTATTTTGAAGATTCATGGATGTCATACACAAATTATACAAATTATAGTAAATAGCTATGATCAAAAGAAGAGAGGACAGTAAAACAGGAAGTGGCTTTAATTTGAGTGTTTAGATTGCATGCATTATTTGCTGATAACCTTCAACGTAATGGGTTTAACAGTGTTAACTATTGTGAACAACAATAGTTTTGACTTAAATGGAAATAGGCTTAGAACTAGTTTCTACAAGAAAGAGATAACAACTGCCATTTTCCAGCTTAACACGTACATCTTAATTAAAAGTTTGTCGTTATCTTTTACATTAGGATACTTGACACCGTAATGTAATACCCTAATTTCCAAAAATTCTTTTCACAGAAAATACTCTACTTTGAAGCTTTGTCTCGTGATAGATATCATAAATAAAATATAAGATATATTTTTTAACTATTGATGTATTTCTGTTGTTCAGGAACAAAAGAAATCATTCTGCTACAGTAACAAAATTTGAAGAAGCAAATGTTCATGCATGATCGCCAGTTGCATGAACAACGGATGTTCAGAAAGCAACTGATAATTTAAGAGTGTATTATTGTCACTTGGGAGTAACATACTATATATTAGCACTTATTTAGAAGGGGGGGAGTTAGGTACTCGTTGATGTTGCCACTTTGATAAGCCAAGCTACTCGAATTAAGGCAAATGTTGAGTCTTTCGTTGTATAAAGAACACCAATAAGGGGAAATAACGACATTCCAAAGTGTAATTTATCGTAATTTAGATGCTACTGGGGGACTAAACTGAAGTCTCCCAGACATGGTCTGCTAACCCCAGAGGTGTTGTTTGAGAACTTGGAGACTTTGCGGCCAGGAGCATATTTTATGTACCACAGTCACCATTAACGAGCCCGTCAGATACATTAGGTACTAAAAGGATAAAATATTGATGACTAAAAACTTACAAACAAAATTTTTTTCTTCTTAATGCAATTTCGCTACACACACAAAAAAAAATAGGTTTATCTATCTGCTTTCATATCTACCAAGGCACACCATAAATATGGATATATATATATATATATATATATATATATATATATATATATATATATATATATATATATGGCATTCACACACATATATGTATAGATGAATATAAGAAAAGCGATAACATTCTAGCATACCTACAGGATTTATTCGGTTAAACCACTGCCTTTCTAAACTTAGAGATATATCCTTATGCAATTGTAGAATGCTTACTTTCTCATAGAGATCGTTCAAAACATATAATTTTATTCCTAAATTTATTTCGAATTTAAAAGCACTCAAAACTTAAACATTTCAAACACTGTACGATATTACTCAAAAGGATAGAAATCAATTTCATTGTCTTTTCAAGCCGAAACTGCGAAAAGAAAGACTTAATGCAACATTTTAGCAGAAACTTTAAAAACGAATAGTGCTCTACTCTAATTTTCATGCATTACTCGTGTATACAAGTGTATGCTTCGAAGGTTATAAAATGTGAACTAGAAGTAAAATGATTTGCAGTATATTACATAGAAAATTCTATAATTCTAAACTGTATTCGTTTACAAAGTGTTTGCTTTTTCTCTTCAGTGCGCCAGTAAAAATCAAGTTTTCTAAGACTAAAATGAAGTGAAATTCCATAAACTAAAATGGAGAAGGAAGTGAACCAAATAGTATGAGGAAAAATGTTACACATTTTTAAATCTCATTTGACTTAAATAATCTTATTTTTAATTTGATATATTTTCGAAAATTGACGCGAATTTGGTGATTCTGTGTTTACTAACGAAATTCAATCTTTTCTATTTCCAGTGAGGTGGAATGTTTCCAACGGAAGTATTTGAATTATTTTCTCTTTCAATAAATTTTTGATGGAAAATTAAAACAAATTTATGTTTTTTGGAAAAGTATGGGTTAAAGGGAAGTATGTCAGATCTAAAGAGAAACAAATGCTAATTTTTACATGATTGAATTGTTGAAATTATTTACTGAAATCGAAAGTACATTTTATTATGCTACAATCAATGAAATGATAATACAAACACATTATTGCATTTGATTTGATTAAATGTAAAAGAAACTTCTTACTTCTTCCAAATGTAAAATATGCAGTGTTTAGTTAAAATTGACTATAGTGAAACAAATTTTATTACTTCCTAAAATTTATACATCACTTTAACAGTAGTGGCTGTATAATTTTATATAATTTTGCTTCTGTTTGATATAACTTAAATAATTGTTTAAAACTATGCAATTTAGAATTTAATGATAAACTAAGTGTTGGATAATATGTTACAACTACAAATAAGATTCTATCAAAGTTCTAGCTTAAATATTTTATCTTTACTATAATATCGTAAAAATAATATATTGTATATATATTACTACTAATAATAAATGTATTGAAGTGCTTGACATCTTCATTAATACAGATATTTGATAGTATGTGTTTTATTATGATTTAAAATCTTAAAATAGAATTTTCAAATAGAAAGATTAAATATTACAGGACATAACTGATTTGTCCAATTTTCATATTGGAATTTTCCTGCAACACATTTTTAAAAAATATTAAATGCATAAAATATAAGTAAATTTCATACATTTTTTACTTTGAAAAAATATATGTTATTTTCAAAATAACTTTATTTTAACTACAAATAAAAAGGAACTTCTAAAATAAACCAAAAATATCTCAAAAAAAAAAAAAAAAATCTGTGTACATAAAAATATGTGCAAATGTTGTACTTTATAAAATCTTATTTAGCAAAAAACTTTGTAGACCTGTTTGTTTAAACTCCCAAAAATCGAAAATATATAAATTGCAACAGTGTAAATTTAATAGTTCATAAAGGAAAATTAATCTTTTTCTCAGTAACAGGATTAGCTATATATATAATATATAAATATATATATATATAAATATATTATATATTTATTTATATATATATATATATTATATATATTATATGATATATATATATATCATATATATATATATATATATATATATAGTATATATATATATATATATATATATATAGTAATATAATATATATATATATATATAATATATATATAATATATATATATATATATGTATATATATATGTATATATATATGTATATATATATATATGTATATATATATATATATATATATATATATATATATATATATATATATATATATATATATATATATATATATATATAATATATATATATATATATATATATATATATACATATACATATATATGTCAGGTCTAAAAAAGAGGTAGTTGGAAAGTTGGTGAGTTATAGGAGATTTTAAAAGGGAACTCTTTTATAATAATAAAATAAATGAAAAAGACCCACGCTTGAGTAAGCTTTTAGGATAATCCGGTCAGGCGGAAGCATTTTGAAAGTATTTGATGAGTTTGCAAACAGATAAGATCAGTGAGCGTGTGGACATGGAGCTGTCAACACCTATTCCACGCTTAGCTCCAACACGAAAAATGAAAATGGCGCAAGTTGCTTTCAAATAGAACTATGAGTTAATAAACTTATTATTATCAAGAAAGACTGTTTTCCATTATCCTTAACATTGGACCACGATATATATATATATATATATATATATATATATATATATATATGCATCTATCTATCTATCTATCTATATATGTATATATATATCAATATCTATATGCATATCTCTCTCTCTCTCTCTCTCTCTCTCTATATATATATATATATATATATATATATATATATATATATATATATATATATATATATATATATATATAGTTTCATTTATTTTTCACCGATAAGACAGGATATAATTGGCATAGCAATTTTAATTTAAAATCCTTTATTTTTATCTCAAAGTCGGAGAAAGAAGGAACTAAAGTCTACATTTTTACAACATGGGGGTAATGAGACCGGGACCTACTGCTTAAAGTCCAATCCGCAGGGCTACGTATAACCATGCTACAGTGGACCTTAACCATTCTTCAGTCATTCGCAATAGCTATGATCCTTAGTTTTCCTTATGATAATTGACAGCTGGTTCACAAAATGACTAGGTCCCCACGTAACAATTATTAATTTAGTCAATTTTGGATACATTCACACACACACACACACACACACACACACACACACACACACACACATATATATATATATATATGTGTGTGTGTGTGTGTGTATGTGTGTATGTGTGTATGTGTATTCGTGTGTGTGCTCGGACGACGCTAGTTGCTTCAACTAGTTTTAAAGAGGATTAGTGTAGTATGAACTGTGTTAATAATAGCAGAAGAGACGATTGTTTTGAAACTCAGAAGGATTCTATTGGTTAAAGAAATACATGTCTTAAGTATAAAAGGTATTTCTGCAGTAAAATGATTATTTCCAAAGAAACCAAGTGAAAATAACGTTAAAATTTAGTACAAGTTTCTAGCTATAGTACTTTATCTTATCTATATATTAATATGCTTAGCTATTTTATTATTTTATTTTAGCTTTTTTAATATGTTTAGCTTTCTTTGTGTATACAAAATATTGAAAGCTAGAATTGGATAAACAGGGTTTAAATTTTTAATAAAATTTTATTTTTATATTCATTTGGGATGAACTATATAAAGAACATATTATATAGAATAATTTTTATCTTAATAAGCAAAATTTATAAAAATATGATTAAGTTATAAAATTTTTAACTGTGTTACAGACATTGTTGAGTAAAATACCTTTTTAATATTATTTTTACTCTGCAGAAAACTAATTTACTATAAAAGTTAATTTAACAAAATTAAATAAATTTATAACTGGAAGTACTTTATAACGCATTTTATTAAATAAGTGAGATCATTTTGACAAATTTTAGCAGAAAAATGCAATTACAATAAATATGTGTTAGGTTTAATTATTAATTTTCATAAAAGTATATAATCAGGATGTACATATATATGAATAAAAAAAATCTCAGTTAATAATAATTTTTTTACTATTTATTAGAGCTTTTAGTAAAAACCTAAATATCATAATAATACTTTGTTTTTAAAATTTCTTAAATGTACAACAGTTTTTAATCAGTATACTTAATTTTTATAAAGTTTAAATGCATACATAATTAATCGCAGAAAAATATGTTTTAAAAATATTTTTTAAAAATTTAATATTTTGATCTAAGTTTAAAATTTAAAATAATACGCTGTATATGTATGTACATATAGATTATATAAATGAAAATATTTCATGAAATGATAAATTATACCGCGATATTATATTATGTTAACTATTATAATAAGCGAACAATTTTTTTTTAAATTACTAGTACAAAAATACATATAAAGTATTTGAATGTTTAAATAATAATTTTATAAATATGAAAAATAAAGTACAATTTGTGATAAAATCTGAATAATTTAGTAAACTAAACAGAAGTATCATATACAGTAAGTATATATATATATATATATATATATATATATATATATATATATATATATATATATATATATATATATATATATATATATATATATATATATATATATATATATATATATATATATATATATATATATATATATATATATATATATATATATATATATATATATATATATATATATATATATATATATATATATATATATATATATATATGTGTGTGTGTGTGTGTGTGTGTAATCCACTAATTATAAAACTGCTGGACAAGGAGAAAGCTAAACAGCTAGCAGCAATAAAAATGCAGTCTGCCAACATTGAAGAGAACTGCACTAGTCGAAATAAAACTTTATTTCTGAGCTGCTAAAACGTGCATCCTTACTAGTCAACGACAGGCAAGAAAAAGAACACAAAACTCACTCTTCTCGAACAGAGGTATACCCAAGAGCGCAGACAAAAATAATTTTTCCATTTACTCAGCGAATTTAAGTGTAAGATCAGGAAAAACGTGGAGCCATTTGCTGGCGACAGCTGGGAAACGTGTTGAATAGACAAAACATTTACATCTATAGGATAGATAGCTTTGAGAAATAGATTGAAAGAATTTTTAGTCGAGAACTCTCCTTTGATTAAGACATGTAGAGGCTGGTAAAAAGATTTTAAGGAATTAGAATTGGAGAGGAGGTTTTTAAGGAAATATTAAAGTTAAATAATTTTGATATATTACACACACACACACACACACACACACACACACACACATATATATATATATATATATATATATATATATATATATATATATATATATATATATATATATATATATATATATATATATATATATATATATATATATATATATATATATATATATATATATATATATATATACATACATATATATATATATATATATATATATATATATATATATATATATATATATATATATATATATATATATATATATATATATATACATATATATATATATATATATATATATATATATATATATATATATATAAATATATATATATATATATATATATATATATATATATATATATATATATATATATATATATATATATATATATATATATATATAAATATATATATATATATATATATATATATATATATATATATATATATATATATATATATATATATATATATATATATATATATATATATATATATATATATATATATAATATATATATATATATATATATATATATATATATATATATATATATATATATATATATATATATATATATATATATATACATATATTACTAATTCCTAACGAAATACAGAAAAGGGCTTTCGGGATTTTACAGAATTTCACTTATGAGCCATAAATTCGTTTACTCACTTTTATTAGATGACCTTCTTTGTTCGAGTAAAAATAAATAGCTTTGTTTCAAGCTTTGTAATGTTCATACTTTGCTGGAAGAAATATGGTATGGCTTAGATAACTTGGGACTGAATTTATCTTCTCATATACATCATCATAAAATTATACCCTTGTGGTCGCCACTTAAGAATGGTCATTTAGTTTTCTAATAAAGAGGTTGGTTTGGATTTATTAAGAAGAAAATTTTCAGTATTTCGCAATGGAGTTGTATAGAGTTTTAAAATGCCTCGTATCATCATGTAAATAGTAAACATTCTTCTGCAAATTATAAGAAATAGTTTCTGTTTAGATAAGTCAGACATGCTTTTGATGAAGCTAATGCGAGAATTCATATTACTCTCCTTTTCTAAAATTTAAAATATACTTTGGTTTTAATAGAAGAAGGTTTAAGAAATAAAAGTCTTACGATTTTAGAATTATTAATTTTGCTTCGTATTTTAAATTTTCTTAAAGTTTAAGAAAATTTAGATTAATTTTACAATTGGAATATTAAAATATTTTCAATTTTTTTTTAAATTAACATTTATTTTGAAATGTACAAAAACTATACAGATTGTAAATTTTCCCTAGTACCTTATACCTGTGAATAAACATACTCACACACATACATATATTTCTATGTGTGTGTATGTGTAAAATAGGAAAAAAAGACTTTTGTTTCAAAATTTCCTCACAATTCTCCCAAGGCTGTCTTTTAATTTTAAGTAATAAAAGCTAAAAGTAAGGATTCATTTAGAATGCATACTTTGCACTTTTCTCAAAATCGTAGATGTAATAAAAACTTGATATGCGGCTTTGCTTACATTTTTCAAACCCATATTACAACTCTTCCATGAAATAAAGTATTCGAATATCTTTCCTTTTGTTTATGACATTGCAGTCTAGATGCACAACAACCGATATAAAAATAATGGTTAAGAAACTATTCATTAAGAATTAAGAATCAGTGTATGGAAATCATGGAATTTTTGTATGCACACACATTTGACATAATTTTTGTAGCTGTTGCACATGTTTTGTGCCTATCCAAGAATTTGATGGTGAAACAAATCACTTTACGAAGTTGAAACGTTCAGTTTCTGTCTTGTCTCAATTATTGAGTTGTTGCAAATCTTTATGGATGTGTAAAAGGACTATTTTTTATTGCCATGAAGAATCCAAAATGCTGAGTCGGTGTTCTTTTAACAGGAGGGTTCCTGCTAGAGTACATAATATAGGTTCTTGGTCACAATGTCTTCAAAGTTCTTAAACAAAATCTCTAGAGGTGATAATGCAATCCTGGGGATCTTCTCCTTTGTCCCTGCATCTAAATTACAATGATCCACTTTGCTTGTGTATGTTGTGTTAGTGAGTAGTAATGTTGGCCTCCTATAAGAAGAGGTGATAATAAAATGGTTAAAAATATCAGCGGGATTTTATGGGTGAATGCTCAACAAGCAACTGTTCCCGTATTAAAAAAGCATTGTCTAGCAAACTCTAGTAATTAAAACATCTACACTACAACCACAAGTGTATATATATATATATATATATATATATATATATATATATATATATATATATATATATAAATATATATATATATATATATATATATATATATATATATATATATATATATATATATATATATATATATATATATATATATATATATATATATATATATATATATATATATATATATATATATATATATATATATATATATATATATATATATATATATATATATATATATATATATATATATATATATATATATATATATATATATATATATATATATATATATATACACACACACATACATGTCAGGATTTAAAATATAGAGTAATTTAAGAGATTTAATTAGGGATTCTTTTAATGGGAGTAACGCGCCTCGCGTTATTAGTCACATAAATACGGCTCATGCGCAATGATCAGACAGAGAGAGAGAGAGAGAGAGAGAGAGGGAGAGCGATAAGAAAGTCGAACCTGTGGCTCCTCGAAGCAGTGAAAACTGCCTTTGTTAGCAGTTGGGCTCCAATATGACACGCCATTGTTGAGTAGAGTGTGGGTGAATTTAAATAAAGATATGAAGCTGATGTCAGGACTCTAGTGTCGTTTACTGGGACCCTGTCATACACACACACACACACACACACACACACACACATATATATATATATATATATATATATATATATATATATATATATATATATATATATATATGTCACGACCCGTAGCCGTCACAACATCAACACCAAGATGTAGAAAGGAATGTAGTCGTGTCCATTAGGAGTGGCAGACGGAGGCACCAACAGCTTCGATTAACTTCGTTTATTCCTATTTCACATGATTACAATGAAAGCACATATCGAAGAACAACTCGAATTACCAGAATCACAACGAACAGTGAATAGCCCTTCGAACCGTGGCGATCACCTATTTAAAACATTTCAAAACCGGAATCGATGTCATGATTGACGTGAGGAGACATCCAATCAAGTCGCATGGATAGTTCTCGCGAATTCTAAAATCCCAACCCACTGACAGAGTGCCGTGTCCAAATCCCAAAATCAGGATGCCACCATTTAAAAAGAATTGACATATAGAATTTTGAAACCAAGCAACGCACTCCATTATTACACATATATATATATATAATATATATATATATATATATATATATATATATATATATATATATATATATATATATATATATATCTTCTGAAATTGTTATCTTCTGAAATTAAACTCTATCCATTGCCAATAAAAAGTACCAAGCAGTATTCAGTCAATTTTGAAATCTGTATAGCCCTACAACGCGTCCCTCTCACAAGAATATTTCTAGCTATCTTCCTGAAACTCACAATATTGTCCTCCAGTATGAGACGAGTTTCCGAAGGGAACCATCTATATGCACCATTTGTTTTTGGTATTTATGTGGCCAGATGTTACCTTTAATGGCTTTGTCAGGTCTCAAGGTTCAAATGAAATATGCAGATCTCTGTGAGCTACATTGAACCAGAGTTTACAATTGTTTGGGTGTTATTAAAAATTTATCAGCCAGTCTTATCCAGTTTTTTTTGATAAAGATAGAAATTTTGTTTTATTTAATTTATATAATTTCTGCTATAAATTCCACTAAAATACTGATTGATCGAGAGAGCTTCCGAAATCATTGTAAATATTTCATATCGTTTGAAAAATTGTGTAAGAGTTAAAGTATTCGGTGATTGAAAATTTTGTTGTTTACATATCTTTAAGAGTTATCTTCAAATAACAGGAAGAAACTGTATAAACTTATTTTTGAAGTAAATAAAATAGTAGGTACGGAATATGTTAGCGCTAACACATGTTACTTTAATTTATCACAAATAAGACCACAGTTGCAGAAATATATTTGTAATATAAGTTATAATTTTTAAATAAATTACTATCTAAAGCATTCTGATGTATTTTCTCCTTAAAACGATTTTACAATATTTTTTCATCTTACTTGAAAACTTTCAAACATAGAGATATAAAAAAATGTGGAGAAATTTAGAGTGCATTTCACTTAAAAACAGAGAATTTTACACATTTTTAAAAATGCCTGAAAAATGTTTTATATTCTTACCCTTACAAAACAAATAGAAAAAAATGCAACTATCAGAAAACGCATTATTAAAAATAATAACTGCTGAACAGCAATTTTCTTTAAACATTGTATTGAAATTTCTTAGAAATAAAAAAAAAATCCAACAAACCAATGAATTACATTTTTGAGACTGAGGAAAAAATGAGCATAACACTGAGTTTTTCAGGAATAAACAAAAGTAAAATATGCGTTAAAAAAGAGAAAAAGCCTGTATCAACTGAATAATAACATGGTTACACTCAAGGTAGTGCTCAAGAATGTAAGTATCAAATTAATTCATGTAAAAAATGGTATATTCTTAAAAATCGTAAAATATAAAACTTAATAATTGGAACATGCATGATACATTTAACCGCGTTTTTGGTTTTCAGTTTGCGATATTTTTTTTCACTTTTAAAAAATGATTAGTTACATTGAAAGTGCGTGGGTAAAAACAGAGGAAGAATTCTTTAAGACTATTTTTACCACTGCTGTTTTTGTTTTTTGTTTTGCGGAGACCTTAGATTTTTTATCTGTTCACCAGACATGAAAATATTTTTTACAATGGTTTCATTTGTTGCGTAAAATATTTTTTAATTGAAACATATACGTTAAATTTTTTATAATAAAGCTATATAAATAAATTTTGGCATATAAGTTACATGAAAATGTTTATTCGTTATGAATTGAAATATATATTCTTGATTTTGTATGACACAGAATTTATGGAAATTTGTTTCAGTAATTTTTTTACCCTTATTTTTTTATCAGCTGCATTTAATTGCTTTATATGACATAATATGCATTACATTTTATCATTTTAATATTCGTATACATATGAGTATTATTAGATATAGAAATTAGCATATAAAGTTTTAAAAAAATAATTATCAGAAACGATAAAATGATGAGTGTATTTTGCTTCATTATGTTCTTACTTTATCTTATATATACTTTATTCAACATTTTCTGTGTGATATCACAACATAATACTTTAATTTTTTAATTACATTATCATTGAGGGTATTGAACGAAGATTCGAGTAACATTCATATTTTTGATAAAAGTAAGTATGAAAATTAATAATACTTTATACTATTATAATACTATTATAATACTATATATACTTTATACTATTATTATTTATGAAAACTAATAATAATGATATATATATACTTTATCTTATATATACTTTATTCAAAATTTTCTGCATGATATCACAATATAATACTTTAATTTTTTAATTACATTATCAGTGAGAGTATTGAACGAGGATTCAAGTAACATTTTTGGTAAAAGCAAGTATGAAAACTAATAACGTTATTTTATCATTATTCGAAAGAAATTTCATAATAATAATCGCTATCTTAAGCCCTTCTCAATTTTAAGTAATTTTACTAATTTTACAGAACAAAAACTTTCTTAAAGTTCCCATGAATCAAAATTAAAATTTAAAAATTTATTAAATTCCACTGCACCTGGATAGTGTTTATTGAATTTAAGGAAGAGTAGCTTAAATACTTTTTACGACAGACTCTTGCAAAGTTTTGTTATACAGCTGTAAATATATTAACGTCATCGATGTCTTTGAGCTAAAATTATTTTTCAAAACATGTAGAAACAAAAATAAAATATAGAAACACATAAAATGCATAATGTGGAATGTGAATTTTTTAATGAAATCCACATTCTTCTTCTTCAGTAGCTTTACTTTTATAAACCTAAACCTCCACCCTAATAGCTGCCCAGTCCCTGTGCTCTAAAGCCAAACTTTTAACACTTCTGGATTCTCAATTTCTTAATATATTTTGCAGCTCACTTGATTCGCTTCTTACTAGGTTTTTCTCTTCTTCTGTTGTTAAATAATTTATCTTGTGTTAATATTTCAATTATCTATTTTAAACTTCATATTTTCTTCTGCTATCTCTTGCATTTTGCCAGGTTTAAGCATTCCCCTCAAATTCCATGTCCATTCTCCTTACCATATTCACATTCAAGTTCCATTTTCTTTTTCTGTTTCGTTTCCGTTTTAAGCAGTTCTAGGATTTCTGTTGTTTTGGTTTCATAACAGGTTTCTTTTTCTTCTTTTTTTAACAACCCGAATTTTCCTCTTCTTCATCCGCACTACAGCCTAATGTAGATCAAGGCTTTCTTAATTTTCTTCTTATAAGCAGGACGAATACCGCTAGATCTATCCCCCTGTTAACTCTAAAAACCTTTAAGGCCTTCTCCACATTGTAGGTTTGAAATTTACCTTTGTACCAAAAGTAAATTTGTACAAAACCGTAATCATACGAATTATTCTATATGGTATCGAGACTTAAGCAATTAATAAAACAGAGAAAAATATCACTTTAGAAAGAAAAATCCTTTGGTCAATTTTTGGAACAGTTTAAAAAATTTTACATGGAAAACTTTATATAACCATGAGGAATAAAATAAATATAATCTACCTAGTACACCGTACCCGTAATCTACCCGTACTGTATGGCTATGAACGCTACCAATATAAAATAATTCAACTCAAAGATATCGACATATTCATACGATGTTGCAACAATGCAATATATGAATTGGAATAATGGCTTTAAAGCCCATTTTTAGAGAAAAAATACATTTTTAGCAGTGAATAATTTTGAAATTTTGTAATTTATAACTACCTGGTAAAGGGAATAACGTACTGTAGTTGGAAAAAAAAATTGGTTTATAATGAAGTACCTGTATAACAAAAAGTTTCATATATAACACGCATTAACGTTGTGGGTATTCATACGATGGTTGTACTTGAAATTTGTAACATGTTAAACAAAGCATAGTTTGAATTTCTACGAGAACATGCAACTGATTATACTAAAGATGCATCAATAATAATATATAAAGCTATATGTAATATAAACATACAAGAAATTCATGTAGTGTCTAAATTAGAAATTTAAACCTATTCACGCATTACATAGTTACTTTCACACAGACTGATATAAACATACATGTATATCACACTTTTCAGCACAAGACAAAAGTAGGGTAAACTAAAAATTTAAGAGTAATTAGAAATCTTAAACATGATTAGACCCTATTATTTGATTTGCACCAGCTTACTCGGCTATTAGAAGTCATAATAGTATGCAAATCATGAAATCTATGTCCAAAAAATCCAAGGAGCATCCTTTTTATATAATATAAAAAAATTATCAGTCTATTGATTGTCTTTATAGTACAACAGCTCTACCTAGAATGGTCTAAGAACATACACATTTCCAACCGATGTCATCGCCACAGAAAGTGAGTCAGTTGATTTTGTTCTCATGAGCATTAACCTTGATCAGGAATTTTGTGAGGCAAGAGGGAATCTTGATTATGTAAAAAAGCTCAAAAATGAACATGCGGCAATTTATTTATTGCAGGAGTATTACCTATTGTAAGGGATATCTGAACGTCCTACTGAAAATGAGGCCAGTGGACAGAAAAGTAGAATTTTAATAGATTATTAGATGCTTAGAATTTGAGAAATAGGTATTTAAGTCTTTTACCAAATATTTATACTGCATATAATGTCTGGGAAATTAGATATTAAAAAAACAAGAGGAAAGGGAAAATATGGATAGCTATTTTAAGGATAATAATTTTGATATATTACATGCATATGTATAATTGTTAATTTATTCACACTACTTTTCTATTTAAGGGAATTTAGTCTCTTACAAACTTTTCTATTTCAATGTTTAATTTGAAAGTGCTGAAATTTATCCAAAACTTATCCAATATGCTGTACAACAAAAATTTTTCATTCATTTTAATTTTCACATGGGTGAACAATTAATACAAAATTAACTAAGGGTTCTTTAATTTTGATATCCCCTCGAAGGGAGTAAAAATATCATGTTTTACATATCACTATATAGAGATCCCCTTCTTTCAGTTTTCTATTAACATGCCTCTGGAATAGTGACAAGCCACCTGTCACAAACAACATTTCTCGCACCAGTGCTTTTTCCGGAGAAGGTTGTAATACTTGAAGCAGAAAATTACTGAAAAGCAACATTTTCTAACTCCCGAATAGATTACATCGTAGGACTAAACTTAAATCTATACTTCTAACAGTTTCTAATTAAAACAACTCAATTGTTTGAATTATCTAAATATTGACTCTTATGATCACATAATACTTAAAATAAGAAACTTTGTTTATTTTTAAAATTTTAATCATTCAATGTTTTTCTATTTATAGTCAGAATACGATTGGTTATCTATTTGTCTGTCTGTCTATCTATATACATACATACATGCATACAGACATATATATATATATATATACATATATATATATATATATATATATATATATATATACATACATATATATATATGTATGTATGTATCTATATATATATATGTATATATATATATATATATATATATATATATATATATATGTATGTATATATATATATATATATATATATATATATATATATATATATATATATATATATATATATATATATATATGTGTGTGTGTGTGTGTGTGTGTGTGTGTGTGTACACGTGTCTGTGCGTATAAGTATAAATTTTTGTTCTCTGATCACAATATTTAGCCCTTACATTTTACTGGGTTTACTTTGCAACGCAATTTTATTGCAGTCATGTCATGTATCAGACCATAATACCAGGCAAAAAACATATCTATCATCATTTATTTTTGTAGACTTACCGATAACTTACCGTAACTTACCAATACATCTTACACAGGGCAAAGACACACGTATATCTGACGATTTCTCTGAAAATGCCATCTTGAGAAGGAAGAAATCACTTGCGTAGCTTCTCAAGAGAAACAGTATTAAATCTGCTTTTCTTTAGTAGCTTGTTAAATCATTCTATGTGGGAGAATTACATAAAAATTTTGCTTTCTTATGTAATTCTCTCACATCGAATGATTACTACCGTCTGCTTTTTTTTAGGATTACTTACAACTGTATTGTAAAACGGACATATAAGGCCACACTTAGTCACAATTAATTCAGCTTTTAGTTTTGAGAATTTTTAACAAATGCAATTTATATGATTAACGTAATTAATTCAATTTGTATAGATGATAAAGATACACCAGCAATGATGAGTAACAACAATAAGTAAAACAGTACGGATAAGAGAGTGATTATTCAATCTACTGCAAAGCTGGCATTTAAACTGATAGTGGCACCATATTCGGGTTTGTATATATATATATATATATATATATATATATATATATATATATATATATATATATATATATATATATATATATATATATATATATATATATATATATATATATATATATATATATCATACATATATATTGGTTCATGAGAGAGTGTGTGTATCTTTATATTTTAGAACTTATTTTGTAAACTTAGGGAGTTTTTAAGATTCATATAAATGTTCTAGATTTTTAAGAGAATTGCTTTAAAACAAGAATTCTTTTTGCATTAAATATATGCAGTTAGATCAAAACAGATCTAAATGCTTTTTTCGTAAAATAATTTTCAGGTTACTAGAGTTTACATATATTCCCGAGTACAGTGTAATTATTGAATTTCATTCTATAGTGATATTATTCCCTTCTAATATATATCTCCAGATAAAATTAAGTTCATTGTAATTTATTTTTCTTGAAAATTATCTCTTCTAATTGAAATGTTGATTGAATTTTCCGTATACAAATTAAAATGTTATTCGAAGGAGGTAGGGGAAAAGCAGAGATGTGGTCCAAAACAAATCAAAATATAAACATATTCAATACATTGACGAAGTTTTTTTTTCTCGCATTGAAATCTTCATGCAGCATACGTACTTTATCCTGTTATTGACAAGATTTCAATATTTTTTTATATGCTTGCTATCGTGCAAGTACATTTTTCTTTTAACATCACGCAAACCAATTTTGAGCAAATCTTTTGCTTTCAAAGATGTTCTCAGGTTTGGCGTTTTTCCGATACGAAATATGTTTCCTGCTTTACTTCTTGCTTAGAATCGAGACATGTTGGAAAGTATCTTTCTTTCCTTGAAGCTCCACCGAAGTGCGATAATGTTTCTTCTGTTCATAATATCGTCATTTCAAGATCTAATGTTAGACATCCAATACTTCTCTGTTAATATTATTTTTTGAATTTCCTCTGATATAAAATCATTGATTTCATATACGAAAAAATTATATTGTAATGAAGTGCATGCTTTCATATTTTCAGAAAAGTTAAACACATTTTCTAGTATAATAGAATAGCATTACGTGTTTTCGTATACATATATATTATTATTGGCGTTTATTGGAGAGAGAATGAGGTGATTCTTTTTGACATTTCTATGCTCTACATTAACCTTTACACTAAAAAATTCTTATGAAGAACTTTTCAATAATATTTTCACTTTTTTTGTATTATATAAAAACATCTCTAATTATTTAGATTTTCATGAATTTATGTTTTTAGATGCAAATGTCAAGAGATTATAAGCATAAAATGTTTTTCAAATTATAAACACTATGTCTGAGATACTGATTGTGAATCATGAACTTTTCAACAATATTTTCACTTTTTTTGCATTCTATAAAAACGTCTGTAATTATTTAGATTTTCATGAATTTTTTTTTTTAGATGCAAATGTCAAGAGTTTATTTTACATGAGTATAAAATGTTTTTCAAATTATAAACACTATGTCTGAAATACTGACTGTGAATCATGAACTTTTCAACAATATTTTAATTTTTTTTTTGCATTATATAAAAACATCTGTAATTATTTAGATTTTCATGAATTTATGTTTTTAGATGCAAATGTCAAGAGATTATAAGCATAAAATGTTTTTCAAATTATAAACACTATGTCTGAGATACTGATTGTGAATCATAAACTTTTCGACAATATTTTTACTTTTTTTGCATTATATAAAAACATCTGTAATTATTTAGATTTTCATGAATTTTTGTTTTTAGATGCAAATGTCAAGAGTTTATTTTACATGAGTATAAAATGTTTTTCAAATTATAAAAACTATGTCTGAAATACGGATTGTGAATCATAAACTTTTCGACAATATTTTTACTTTTTTTGCATTATATAAAAAAATCTGTAATTATTTAGATTTTCATGAATTTATGTTTTTAGATGCAAATGTCAAAAGATTATTTTACATAAGCATAAAATGTTTTTCAAATTATAAAAACTATGTCTGAAATACGGATTGTGAATCATAAACTTTTCGACAATATTTTTACTTTTTTGCATTATATAAAAACATCTGTAATTATTCAGATTTTCATGAATTTATGTTTTTAGATGCAAATGTCAAAAGATTATTTTACATAAGCATAAAATGTTTTTCAAATTATAAAAACTATGTCTGAAATACGGATTGTGAATCATAAACTTTTCGACAATATTTTTACTTTTTTTGCATTATATAAAAACATCTGTAATTATTTAGATTTTCATGAATTTATGTTTTTAGATGCAAATGTCAAAAGATTATTTTACATAAGCATAAAATGTTTTTCAAATTATAAAAACTATGTCTGAAATACGGATTGTGAATCATAAACTTTTCGACAATATTTTTACTTTTTTTGCATTATATAAAAACATCTGTAATTATTTAGATTTTCATGAATTTATGTTTTTAGATGCAAATGTCAAAAGATTATTTTACATAAGCATAAAATGTTTTTCAAATTATAAAAACTATGTCTGAAATACGGATTGTGAATCATAAACTTTTCGACAATATTTTTACTTTTTTTGCATTATATAAAAACATCTGTAATTATTTAGATTTTCATGAATTTATGTTTTTAGATGCAAATGTCAAAAGATTATTTTACATAAGCATAAAATGTTTTTCAAATTATAAAAACTATGTCTGAAATACGGATTGTGAATCATAAACTTTTCGACAATATTTTTACTTTTTTTGCATTATATAAAAACATCTGTAATTATTCAGATTTTCATGAATTTATGTTTTTAGATGCAAATGTCAAAAGATTATTTTACATAAGCATAAAATGTTTTTCAAATTATAAAAACTATGTCTGAAATACGGATTGTGAATCATAAACTTTTCGACAATATTTTTACTTTTTTTGCATTATATAAAAACATCTGTAATTATTTAGATTTTCATGAATTTATGTTTTTAGATGCAAATGTCAAAAGATTTTAATAAGCATAAAATGTTTTTCAAATTATAAAAACTATGTCTGAAATACGGATTGTGAAATAAACTTTTCGACAATATTTTTACTTTTGCATTATATAAAAACATCTGTAATTATCAGATTTTCATGAATTTATGTTTTTAGATGCAAATGTCAAAAGATTATTTACATAGAATGTTTTAAAATTGTAAATATGTCTGAAATACGGATGAATCATAAACTTTCAATATTTTTACTAAAAATATTCATTAACATTTATTATTTTAAAGTTTTAAATAGTGCTTAAAATCATAATTAAATTTTAATTCATTTTTTTCAATATATTTTTTTTATTCTTCCATTGTAAATTTTCAACTTTTAGGCTTCTAAATCTGTTTTTGTTTTGTTTCTAAGACATTAAAAAAAAAGTTACAGGTGTTTAAATATCAGTGACAGCTGTCGAAACAATTCGGAAGTAGCGATTTCTGAATCGGAAGTTGTGAATTTAAAGCCTTTTATAGAGCAATTTTTGGATAAAACTGTTTAAATTTTCATGAAGATTAGTTTAAACAGTTTTCTAGTATTTTTAATAATTAGCAACTTGGCAATTAGAAAGTTTTGAAGAAAGAAAGTGTGGGAATTTTAAACATGTATTTTAATTTTTTAATAGTTCAAGTTGCTTTCATAAACTTAAAATGCGTTTTTTTTCAGAACGGTATTTCTAATAAAATGTTGAGACTTGAAATGTGATTTATCAAAAAGTTCTTAAAATATTTTTTTGAAAATTATTATGAATGCTTTTGATAGTATTTACTAGTGAATGACCTAAAAGTTTTAAATTTGGATTATTTTTAATGATGTTACACTCAGTTAGATATAAAGGAAATTCGTTCAAAATTCAATGTGTATGACTTTGAAGGACCAAACTTTTTTACCAAATGTTAATTAAGCAAAGATTTTAGGTGATTCACTAGTCCAGTGTATAAGAAATGTGTTGCATAAAAAATATTGAAATAATTTAATTTATTAAAAAAATACACCTTTTGAAAAAAACCCTGATTTTTTACTCAATTTTCTTCATTTATTAGAAATTTTATAAAGACTTCTACAGGAATAAATTTTATAAGTGAAATTATCTATGATAATACAGAAAATAAATCTAAAAATGTAAAATCATGAACTAGTTTCTACGTTTAAAGGAAAAAGTTCTCCGAACGTAGAGGGATATCTTAAACGGACAAGTGACACGAGCTCTAACTTTAACCAGAAAAATAATCAAAGCCAGTCTTTGATGCTTAACACTATAGAAGGTAGTTGGTAATTAAAAGAAATAATTTTCCATTAACGAATGTAATAGTTGTTAGGACCGGTTTTATTCCTGGTTTATTCCATACAGTAGTTGGTTATAACTGCTTAACTGCAGCAGCGTAGAGCAATATAGCTAACAAAGATTATCCTTTCTTTTGATATTTACTGTAAATGTATGTTTATAGGCAATAAAAATGGGAGATATGAATAAAATGATCCTCATTTCTGTCATGATTTCTTTTGGTAGCTCACAGTAGGATTTGAAGCCAAGAAGCTTTATATGTTTGAACCTACTATTCTAAATGATAAAGCAGCTAGCAGCAAAAATATTTCAAATGTAATTAGTTTCGTTTAATTTTGTTTTACTAAGAAATATACAATTTGGGTTGTATGAACAAAAATTTTACATGGTTCTTCATGAAGTTAGATAACGCTGACAAGCATTTAATTATAAAGAATGCTTCGAAATACTGTTATTATCTATCTTAATGAATGCAAAATTTATATGATATCTGAACTATAAAATAATGAAGTAAAGTACGAAAATAATTTATACTTTTTTTAAAAATTTCAAAATTTCCCCAGTTATTATTAAAGGGTAAAAACAAGAAATTATTTTACTTCTTTAAGTTTGGGTTATTAAATGAGACAATGTACCAAATCAAGTACTAAGGAAATAGAAATAGTATATAAGGAGACCCGTGGTAGTTCAGTTTGCAAAGGCGACTGAAGCACGTAAAATAGGTTAGTGTTGGCAACTTCCAATCAGTCCCTAAACGGTACCTCTGGAGGTGGAAGTCCAAACTTCGTGGCCTTCTGCTTGGTCCTTACTTCTAAATTACGAAGATAATATTTTTTTGTTCCCATTGTTCTAGACCAGCGAGCCGAAAGCTAGAAGATTGGTTAGGACGTTGATCGTAAGTACCGTAGTTCGTAGGTTCGAATCCCACTATGGCATGGGTGTTCGTAATCGACTTTAAGCAGTAGGTCCCGGTCTCAATTGCCCTAGTGTGCAAAACAGTAAACCGTACCAAACCAAACCAAACCTAGACCAATGGTCGGTATAGTGCGGCTCCAGAGCCGCATGTGGCTGTTTGACTCCTTAAGTACGGCTCTGGTACAAATATCTACGGAAGGCGCAATAATATTTTAATATAAAAAACAACTTGGTAAGAAAAAATTTACATTTTATTTTGATAAATTAAAATTTTTCTATAAATCGAGAACATGTATAATTTTTTGTTTAATTTAAAAGATAGATAGGTAATTGTAAAAATACGTAACGAACATCGAGTTTAATTTTATTAGTTTTCTTAAACTTAAACACAAACCATGTACAAGCTACCAGCTGAAATTGTACGTATGTTTTCGGCGTACTCCAGTGTGATACAAAGGAACCACAAGCATGAGCGCACATACTTTTTCTAAAGTAGTGGGGGGGGGGTACAAATTGGCATCACAGACCAGCAATTACAGTGTGAACAGTTTTGTCTTATCTATCATCAATAAATATCATTAATAAATATTTATTAAGTATGAAATTTAGTTTTATTTTGTGAAATAAAAGTTGGTGTAATGTTCATATTTGGATCTTTGGCTAATAAGTTTGCCGACCACTGTCCTAAACAATCATGATCGCTGCATATATGATCTTCCAGTAATAGAATGGTCAACAAATGGTTAACAAGCAAATATTTCTACATTATATATATATATATATATAATATATATATATATATATATATATATATATATATATATACATGTATATATATATATATATATAAATATATATATATGTTTGTTTATATTGTTACATATATATATTTCTTATTATAATTATATATTAATATTATATAATATAATATATACATATATTTATATAAATATATATATATATATATATATATATATATATATATATATATATATATATAATATATAATTTATATATATATATATATTTTGTACAATATGTCATATAATATAAAGCATTTACAATATATATTATTTAATATTCTATATACAAATATTATTCTTTAACCATGTTTTAAAATAGTTTTATATTGCAATATATTGTTGTAACAATAATTTAATTTTCCCTTCTATCGCTATTTTTATTGTTGCTTCAGCTAAATTCTTCAAGTTTTAAAGATAAAATATTTCTGATAAGTATTACCAATTAATTACATTTCCTACTCTTCGTATCGTTTAATAAATAAAATTATTTCTGGGGAAAGAAAATGTCTTTACAAGTTCCCATGGAAACAGCGTTACTATATAGCAGAAATATTTCAGCACACAAATGAAGTAGATATGGATGAGAAAAATAACAAAATTATTCGCAGAGATTTCTATTAAATAAGGCAGAAAAAGATCTGTTTTACAATTTACAGACAACTGAAGAAGCCCAGCATATACATGTATTTAAAGAGGTGGCAAGTCATCTGTCACAAACAATATTTCGCGCTAGACTGAGCGTTTCGGAGGAAGAGGGTAGAATGTCTGAAGCAGAAAATTATTAAAAATGAGATCTGCTCATGCATACTTTATTAAAGATATTGAGCTTACTTACTATTCGCATTTTATTGGAATTATATCCCTACATAAAACCAATTGCTTAAATAGCTGTATTCTAATGCGGCATTATTCTTGAAAATAAAATGCAATATTATATTTATAAAGAACATAAATTGAAATGTTTTAGAAATATAGTTATACATTTAACTGCGTTGTTATAAAATTTGTTTTACATTTAATCCATATGTATTACATTCACCATAGAAATATTTTAATGTTTCTTTCACATCGAGTGAAAATATTGTTTTTAAATTCAGTTTTTATTCTTAATAAATGTTTTTAAAAATACTGCTCGCATATATTTTTAAAGATATTTAAGGCTCTGTATTTTAGTTTTTTAAGTGTAGTAATATAATTTAATGAATTTAGATTAATAGTTAATAATGAGGAAAAATTATTTTTAAATAATCATTCTGATATAATCTTCAACTTGGATAACATCTCAATTACATTATTCATTCCATCTATCCCATCTATCTCCCAAACAATGTATATTTTTAATGTTTATTTCAGATGATTTAAATTTACAGTTTTTAATATTGTTATTATTCATAGTGAAATACTTTTAAAATACCGCTGGTACAGAATCAATGACATATAATATAAGTTGATGTTTATTAACGAAAGTAAACTTTCCTAAAATAATTGAAGAAATTCAGTACCCGAAATTTTAAATAAGTTTTTTCTGTTTAAGAAATAACATTAACCTGTGTTTTCCAAATTTGGTGTAAATAGAACTTTTAACAGTGAATCTCAATATGTCTGCAGCAGTACAATAACACCCCAGGAGATTTTTAGTACAAATAAGTCACTTGGTATTTTATCGTTTGTATAAATGTTCTATATAACTTGTGCCATTTTTCTTGTGGAGTACTTTCCCTAAATTAGTGTTTCAAGCGTGTTATTCCTTTTTTGTTCCTAAGAACAGGAATCATGTTTTCTTTGCCCACTATGAGTTTTGATTTCAGTAGTTGTTTGCCTTTAAATTTTATAGTTAGAACCCCTTTTTAATCTTCGAGCACTACGTGCAGTTTTTCTACTTAGTATTTCATTTTGAGTAGTGGTTGAAATTCACTGTTATAAAGAGGTGTCGAAATAAGACTCTTGATTTTTACTTTTATGAATAGGTAAAAATTCAGAAAAAAGCTGAAAAATCCCCTGCAATAAAAGTCACAGGTTCTAAAAAACAAATAATCTACGGCTTAGAACATTTCTGGGTTTATTGAGTTATATGGTGCATCTTCCTCTTTATGTGTAGTGGATTGTAAAGACCCTTTTTACATAAATTGTTAGCATGGTAAATGCACCACACATTAGCTTTGTTCTTTTGAAATGGTATTTGTGGTACTGCCTCAATGGTTTCTTAAAAAAAATCTTTTCAGATTTACATTTCCTGCGTAATATTTATTATTATTATTTTAGTTTTGTGATAAGTATTTTCACTTAATTTTAATGCGATGTCAATCAAAGTTTAAAAAATCTGTGTTACTGCAAGCCATTGATAGAATTTATATATTTTATATGAAAAACTATATTTAAATGTAGCAACTTTCAAAGATTTAGTAGTTACATCACCACATATTTCAATCTTAATAGTCTTTTCTGATGCTCTAAAAATATCAAAGAACAGATTAATAAAAGCAATAGCTTATATATATATATATATATATATATATATATATATATATATATATATATATATATATTATATATATATATATATATATATATATATATATATAATATATATATATATATATATATATATTGATATTTCTATTGATTTTTGAGTTGTATTTATTTTTTTCACTGAAAAAATATTTAACTGACTAAGAAAAAGTAAAAAATAAAAGAATAAAACTTCTATGGTTGATTTACGCAGATATCACATGCTACATTTTATATAAAGAATAAAGTTAAGGTCTTCAAACTTAAAATTCAAGTAAACCTAACATAATTTTCAAAAGAGATAAATTTGTTTCAACTGCCTCAGTTTTCACAGCAATCGTTGCAGGATAGATCGTTAGAAAATGTTTCATGTTTTCTTACATTTATATCTTGTAAATGAGATAGAGGATTAAGATATTTTATCATTATTTCTCCTAAGAATTTGGTAATCATATTTACTGAGAAAAGGTATTTAGATTAATTAGGATAATTATCAAATTTTAATTTAAATGTATTCAATATAGATGAATTTCTCAGCTTTAAATGAGGGTGTTAACTTGTGGTTAAAATTAAAGATATTGTTTTGTTATCAAGATAAGACATATGGAATCATTAAGAAGCTATTTTATAAAAGCAAAAGATATAAGCGATTGCTTTAGTAGTATGGAGAAATTCAGTAAACAATTTTAATGGTGAGGTCTCAGAATATGTTTGTATTTTAAGAGGTTAAGGCAGTAATATGTTCAAAAATTGACTTGTAACTGTACTTTTTTAAAGATAAATTAATTGAGGTCAGTAAGAAGGAGATACCCACTATGATTTTAACGGGTGATGAGTTTGTATCTTTTAAGGTATCCTTCTACGTTGAAAACTTCATTTTTTTGCCAAAAATCATAATTTTTTTTATTTCTTTTGTACAATGTTAACTTTTAGGCTTCTAAATTTGTTTTTGTTTTGTCTCTACGGCATTTTAAAGGAAAGTTACAGCTCTTTAAACAGGAGTGACAACTGTCAAAACAAAACGGAAGTAGCGACTTCGGAACCGCAAGTTGTGAATTTAAAGCCTTTGAAAGAGCATTTTTTAGACAAAACTTTTTAAATTTTCATGAAGATACTTTTAAGCATTTTTCTACTATTTTTAATAATTAGCAACTTGGCATTTAGAAAGTTTTGAAGCAAGAAAGTGTGGGGAATTTTAAACATGTATTTTAATTTTTTAATAGTTCAAGTTGCTTTCATATG
Organism: Pardosa pseudoannulata; assembly: GCA_032207245.1. Classification (NCBI taxonomy): domain Eukaryota; kingdom Metazoa; phylum Arthropoda; class Arachnida; order Araneae; family Lycosidae; genus Pardosa; species Pardosa pseudoannulata. The sequence continues at coordinate 100,409,034 of CM063503.1, forward strand.
CTTCAAATGCGTTTTTCTCAGAACGGTATTTTTAATAAAATGTTGGAACTTGAAATGTGATTTCTCAAAAAGTTCTTAAAATATTTTGTTGAAAATTATTATGAACTCTTTTGATAGTATTTACAAGTGAATGACCTAAAAACTTTAAATTTAGATGATTTTTAATGATGTTACATTCATAGTTAGATATAAAGGTAATGAAAATTCGTTAAAAATTCAATGTGTATGATTTTGAATAACCAAAACTGTTTACCAAATGTAAGTTAATCAAAGATTTTAGGTGATTCACTAGTCCAGTTTATAAGAAATATGGGAATACATTTTTAACTGCAATTCTCTATGATAATAAAAAATAAATCTAAAAATGTAAAAACATGAACTAGTTTCTACATTTAAAGAAAAAAGTTCTCCGAACGTAGACGGATACCTTAAATATAAATGCGTGGGTAATCTACAAATACGTGAGTATTTCTGGATGAATTAAAAAAAACTTTAAGACTTATAACACTCTAAAATAATGGTTTAAAATAATGGTCTGTTTTTTCTTAAATTATCATCATTAGAAATGAAAATATATATTCACTGTTAAATTTGAAAAGTTAAGTGACTGGTACCTTATACTTTATAAAATATGACCATTATAAGATAATGTTCATATTTTACAACAAACGAAAAAATCTAGTTTTTCTGTAGTCTTTGTATCATTTATGAAATAAATTATACAAAATACCGTTCTTGGGCTTTGAAAATCAAAAGCTTAAATCGTATTATGTTTTTTTCCTAAATTATTATCATTAGAAAAGAAAATATATATTCATTGTTAAATCTGTGAAGTTAAATGACTGGTACCTTATACTTTATAAAATATGACCATTATAAGATAAAGTTCATATTTTACATCAAACGAAAAAAATCTAGTTTTTCTGTAGTCTTTGTATAATTTATAAATTAAATTATACAAAATACCGTTCTTGGGCTTTGAAAATCAGAAGTTTACATCTTATTCTGTTTTTTCTTAAATTATCATCATTAGAAATGAAAATATATATTCACTGTTAAATTTGAGAAGTTAAGTGACTGGTGCCTTATATTTTTTAAAATATGACCATAATAATATAATATTCATATTTTACAACAAAGGAAAAAAATCTAGTTTTTCTGTAGTCTTTGTATCATTTATGAATTAAATGTTATTAGAATATATCCTTATTAATTATTTATAGAAATATGTTTAAATCATTGATAGACTAATTTCTTCATTAACAGGCATCATGAACTAAAAAATATTGGTTTTTCTAAAGTTTTTACGTAGCTTCTAGTTTAAATTAAGATAATCCAGCATCACAGAAGCTTTTTCTATTTCGCATAATCATAAATTTAAGCTGTGGCATTCTTCGTAATTCTTCTGAGAGAATAGTGTGATCCAAATTTTTTCTGAATATATACTACTTTCCGTTAGCTTTAAGATTAATAGTTTGTAGCTGATGGGTCGGAGCAAGTATTAAGTGAAGTTTCCCCATCCTTCTTCAAGTATTACGAAATTAATTATATATTTTTTCATACTATTTATGTTTTCGACCTATCACCTTTCTTAACCCCAATTTCAATTAGATGATAAAGATCTTTTTTTAGCTTTTGATTGGTAAAAAGCTGGACATATTGTTAAATAACAAGTTTGTTAATACACAGAATATTTTTATTCATGAAATTTTATATGTAAAACAAGTTTATTTAATTTATTTTATTCTTAAATTTTCTTAAATTATCTTTAATTTATTTTATTCATTTTACCTTTAATGGATGCATTAACTTTATACTTTTTAGTAAGGTCTGCATGAGTGTCTCTTTAAAATTTTCAGGACTGCTAAAATGTTTTGTTTAATTATGAAGTTATCCTCACTAATATTTAGTATGAAATGCTTGTGGGAAATTCACAAACATTAAAATACTATAAATATATCATTAAATTGGTATTGTCGATATCTAGATTTTAGGCCGAACGATGGCCGAATGGTTACAGTGCTGGCCTTCGGTACCGGAGTTCGTGGTATGGTATGGATGTTCGTAGCCGTTCGGAAACGGCTGTAAGCAGTAGGTCCCAGTCTCATTAGCCCTCGTGTTGCAAAAAGTAGACCATAGCACTCCAAAACAAAACAAAATGTAGTTTTGTTTTAGAATTTATAAAATTTATTTACCACAATGAGTGTAAAAGAAAATTTAAAATCACTATTAGTAAATACATGCAGTGTTATATTTTACTTTACAATAGTGAAAAAAGAAAAACTTCAAGAGTTTAAAAAAAAAGAACCGTTTGGACGAACTCATTTTAAAACTGACTGCTTGAATCTCTTTGAGACACAAACAGCATGTTTTATTATATTGGTATTGAAAAGCCTAAATGATAACACTTACGATTTCATTCGTTTTCTTATGAGATGCAGATCATAGAACTTCTGATCTACGAAAGATATATTTCTCGATAATAAAAAAATCGTGACTGGAAAGTTTAATACTACATAAAACAATGTTTAGACCTGAGATATAACTGAAAACAAAACATGTTTTTAAATGGTAGCTAAATATTCTTTTCAACACATCTTAACGCTATCTACGTGTTTATCCAACTTTTGATACTACATTTTGTGTTTTATATGTATAACGTTCTTATTCTAATGTATTGGTATTTTCTATTACTATCACGCAAAGCAATTTTGAGCAAATCCTTTGCTTTTACAGTTTTTCCCTCCCACACGTTTGGCGTTTTTTCGATACGAGCGATATATACTCAGCTTTTTTCTCTTTGGAAATGAAATAGACTGAAGAGTGTCTTTCTTCCAAGCTCCAAACAGTAAGATAACACATACTATTCTATTTTTCCCACATTTCTGTCCATAACATCAATAAAGACTTTGCCTACAGCTCTTGTAGTTTCCGAGTTATATATAAATATATGAGAATAGGAAAGGAAAAGAATAGAAAGGGACATTGTTTTTAGTTTTGAAATGAGTCCTTGCATAAATTTTAGATTAAAAAACTTTAGTCTTCTAAAATTTACTATACAAGGCACAATAATACTCCATCTTAAATCAAAGTAGCATATTTCATTATTTGACTACAAAATTTATAAATACATTTACAATATAAATATATTTATTTAAAACTATGTTTACTAGTGCATTCACGGTTAACAGCAAGCAATAAAATAAAGGTTTTATTTCATTGGACTTTGATATAAAAGCGACATAATTAGGGCAGTTAAAAATACGTTTTGAAGGTATTATAGTAATTAAATTATCATTTGAAATTAAAAATTACCACTTTAGTATGAAACAACTCAAGTTTGAGCTGTAAGGAATTACTTGTGGTGTAATATTAAGCATTTTGCTCTTATTGTAGTAATTAAATTATTATTTGAAATAAAAATTAACTCTGAAGTTTGAATCACTTCAGGTTTCAGGTATAAGTAATTGCTTGTGGTACAATATTCTTAAAAACTTTTATAATATAATTAAATTATGTTTAAAACAAAATTGTTTTTAATGCAAAATAATGATGCAAAGAAAATAATCAAATTGAAAAATCATTTAAAATTAGTTTAAAGAAAATAAAGGTAAGCCCAGAGGCGTTGGATAGCGCTTCGCACTCCCGCGACACAGGTCCGAGGTTCGGTCCCCGTGCTGGGCAAGGTTAACTCAGCCTTTCATCCCTTCAGTGAGTAGATGAATTGAGGACCAAGCGTGTTTAGGAAATAAACAATGGGGCACCAAGTAAGATTGACCACCTAACCGGAATATATGCTTTGAATCCCAGGGCCCTTGGTCACGTAAACCGAGATTGGTACCGTAGGCTCTGGTTTCCTTGGAGCTGTTTCGCCGAGGAGTTCAATGAAATAAAGGTATCCTTTCATTAGTTACTTATATAACAGCGTCATAATTAGTGCAGTTAAAAATGCATTTTGCTCTTGTTGTAGTAAATAAATTAATATTTGAAATAAAAATTAACTCTGTAGTTTGAAACACTTCAGGTTTCAGATTTAAGTAATTGCGTGTGGTGTAATATCCTTAAAAAACTTTTTTTAAAACAAAATTGTTTTTAATGCAAAATAATGATGCATGGAAAATAATCAAATTGAAAGATCCTTTAAAATCAATTAAAAATCTTTAAATTGGCAATAATTTTAGTTATTTTTTTATTTTTATATTTTGCTTCTTATTAAGAGTATAAAAAATGCCTATATTAGTTTCTTTGATCAATCTTATTGAGTTGAAATAAAAGAAATTATATATTTTATTTCGGACTGATTAGCTGGGTGTTTGGTATACACTTTTGGCGACTCATTAATTCCACATTCTTTTACAGTAAGATGTAAGACATTAATACTTAAACATGTAAAATTAAATGTTATTTCAACTCAGTATATATTTACTGTAAATTTCATTTAAAGACTGTTCAAAGTTAAATAGAAATATATTGATATAATTGGACCCATTTACAATTTACGATTTGCATTCCAAAAAATGCATAGTAAATAGATTAGAAAATATTAGCTGTGAATTGTTGATTATTTTATGAGGTAAAACTGGAAATTTAAAAAAAAATAACATTATACCGATTACTTCCCTAATTACCAGTTTTTTTTTTGAGTAAACGTATCACAGGTAAAGATTATTTATACTGCATTGCTCAATAAATAAAGTATCTAAGTCTGGAAAAGAGGATATCCCCGCTTGATTCCAAACTTTGAAAGTTACTTATAAAATTATTTATAGAATTACGAAATTTTTAATAATTTTAAAAAATATATAAAAGTTATAAATGCTATCTTTTTAAAAAAAAGTACAAACTTAACAATATGCATCTGAAATTATCAGTAATGAAATAAACCGCAGTAAATTTCTGAAACATTGAGATAACTTACATAGTAAAACATAAAATGACGTACTTCAAAAGAAATCTAACTATATTACAACAATTATATTAAGTATTTCATTTAACTATATTATAACAATTATATTAAATATTTTATATAACTATATTACGAAAATAGTATAAGATGGCTTCGTTTAACTATATTGAAACAATGCTATAAGGTATATTATTCTAATGAAGTATATTTAACAAAAAGTAACTTAGATAAAAGCCAAAGGCTACATGTTCTAACACCAGCGTTTGTTAACGTCGTTACTTTTAGTTTTGTTAATCTGAGTAAATTAGAATATGAACTATGAATAATCTAAATCCAGTGATTATGATGAAGAAACTATAAGTGATCTTTTAAGGGGGCATAGTAAGCTTAGAGCTGAATTATCTGCAGTAAAAAAGACTATTTTCGATACACTATAACATAAAATATTTTATTATGAATAGAATATAATTTTTCCAAGTCATTAATACGATCTTAACTTCATAAATATTGTTAAGTTTAGTTATCTCAAGCAATATACTGAGTAAAAAAATAAAATATGTAGATGGAGTGAAAAAATTGAAATCCAATTAACTACAAAAATACACTTTTAAAATTAGTAAATTAGGAAGAATTTTTATGTCAAATAAAAGCTATTTATCTTATTTTATACTGAGAATCTCAATTATACTGGTACGAGCAATATATTTTGTTTTATAGCATGATGAATGTTACATTTTTTATATTTTAAATTTCTTATCAGATTTGCTTTTTACGTTTTAAATTATAAAACACCTTTGACGTTTTAGACTTACAGAATAAAATAAAAATTTGCTTTAATTTGATATAAAAACACATGTTTCAAACGGTATATTGCCGGTAAGTTAATTTCATTTTATTTCCATTTAGTGTATATATTTTATGTTAATTTAAAAAATATACTTGGTGGAATGAAAAAACTTAATAGTTTTCTAAAAGTTAAAGCATTATGAAAAAATTTTAAAATATTAATTATTAAAGGAGAAAACCTTTCTATTTTCTGATAAACCGGAAAAGACTGTCATAGTAAGAGTTTCAAATCTCGAATGTTACTATGTCTACTTGAGTTAGACATTGATATTTATGAAATGTAATTGTCAAATGCTGGTAAAGGATATTTGTTTTGTATAAAACAGTATAGAAAGTAGATAAAAAAGCAACAAGATGAAGACTTTTCATTCGATACAATTATTATAATTTATATATATATATATATATATATATATATATATATATATATATATATATATATATATATATATATATATATATATATATATATATATATATATATATATATATATATATATATATATATATATATATATATATATATATATATATATATATATATATATATATATATATATATATATATATATATATATATATATATATATATATATATATATATATATATATATATATATATATATATATATATATATATATATATATATATATATATATATATATTATATATATATATATATATATATATATATATATATATATATATAAAAACATAATGATACATAGCAACTATGACATGCACAATAATGTTATAAATGCATTCTGAAGCTTACTGAGTCCAAAATAAAAAAAAGCCAAGGTTGTTATCTAATTTAATTATTTTCCTAAGACCTGATATATATTTTCCTTCGGATAACGGAAAAAGAATACAAAGCAAGAATAAAAATGTTTAGAAGCTCTTACTTTTATGTAAGAATAATTATTTTTTCTTTTCTTATGTCTCCAGTAGAAATCTTCCCTACAGATCTGGCAATCTACGAGAAAGACATTCTCAAGACGATAAAAAGGAATAAAAATCATTTCGCCAGATTGAATGCAACTGTAGTCTAAAGAGAAAGTTTAGGGGGAAATGTATTGATTTTACATATAAATATTTTTATTTGATGTAACATCAACTCCCTGTTTGGTTTGACTGATCTTTAACGTGAAAGAGTAAGAGTATATCAACTGAGAAAGTATTGGAGCATTTAGTTTAAGAATATAATTAGTATGAATGAAGAAATTCATTTCCTGAGAAATGAGCAAAAAGTGAAATTATTCAATCGTATAATTTAATCAAATACGATTAATGCTTTATGTTTAAGTCAGAGTGGAGAAGTTTTTACCACTAGAGACACATTTGAATTAGGCAACAACAAAGAAGGTCGGAATATTTGATATAAGTAGAAATGCGACTTTTGTGATATATTTGGACCTTTTGAACATTTTTATAATATTTATGGTATGATATAGAATATTACAAAAATAAAAATATTATATATTTTATTTAATATTTAACATAAAAATTGCAACTTAACGTATCCTCGTATTCACACGAGGTTGATAGATTGTTACAACTTCAATATTTTATTGTAGTTTTATTAAATAACTATGTAATTCAATATAATTTTAAATAAAAATTATTTAAATAAAATGTATTATAAAATAAGTTTATTATATTATAAATAAATACAATAAAAATAATATTATTAAATAATTAAAGAAATGTAGCATAAATACAATTATATTAATTTTCAAATTACCTGAATCTATATAATTAAGTATTATTTAATACTTGAGCTAAGTTTAGGAAGGCCTCTTCAGAAACACGAAGACGGCATGTGGTCTTAAGGTCGCACGTTTAAGCTTGAGGTTAAAGCTAAAATACTTTTAAATATAAGGTAAATTTTAACGGACATTCAATGGTGTGGAAAAAAGAAGTAATATGTGAATTAAAGTTAAACAGAGCTATTTTAATATGCTACATACTTTTACAGAAATATTCTGTTTTTAAACTGCCGGTACTTTGAAAACATTATTATTATTAGCATTCCGCTTGTACAATGTAGCCGGTATTTGTTGGTAGAACCATATTGGTAGAAGAATTTTGCTGCTAATGAAGTGCCAACACATGAATGACATCCTAGAATTACAGTGGACTGAATACGACATCTTCCATCGTGGTACACAGAAGAAGCTCTGACCATTATTTCGATCGGAAGCCTATATTCCAGTTTATAAAAATAAATAAAGAACAAAGTTTTAATTAAATGTAATAAATGAAAACAATAAATTTACTTCACTCTGAAATATTAGAAAATTTTCTCTATCAATAGAGCGTTTTTCTCCTTGATTAGCTATTGTGATAAATAATACAAATTCTTTTTTTAATAGTTATTTTTCCGAAATTTGACGATTTTTTGCCTCTGATACGATTAAATGCATCTGGGAAACATTAAGAGGTTTTACTAATCTTAAAGACGAGATCGAAGAATCCCTATGAACACTTTTTCAACTCCTCTTCTTAGCCCACTCTCCTGTTTCTAATCATGGATCTAGTTGGTGCTTCAACTACATTTGGCAAAATTGGCGTACTTGCAGCTTGCGTGCGTGGCGTGCTTGCAGCGTGGTGTTTGAAATCTGGCGAGGGGATCGTAACTCAACAAATTGATACATAAACAAAAACAACATTTTGAGGAAGAATTTTACAAAAATTGAATATTTAAAATCTAATTGAATTAACAAAGAAAACACAAAGGAAACACATAACATTCATACTAAATAGACTGAAACATTCACTTAATCACAAATTAAATAAACTGAGTGTGATTTTCATCACAAATTTGTGATGTAGTGTAAATTGTAAAATTAATTTAAATTGTAAATTAATTCACAAAAAAATTGGAAAATACCAAGAGAAAGTTAGTCCAAAGGGATGAGGGAGGGTAGGCGGGATCTCATCCAGCAAAAACTCTTTGACTTAAAAGAAACTGTATTTTGAGTGGAGGTTGAAGAGGAGTTGTAAAATTGAAATTTTTTTTCAAATCTCTTATTAGATTGTTATATCTCTAAAAATATGGACGAACGGAATACTAATTTTTTTTTTAAATTTTAAATACATCCCTCACCTTCTGGACAATTTTATTAAATACAAAGCAGTTAATCAGGTAATAGTAAAATTTAATAAAAGTAGATACTAATATTTAAAGTAAACATTTGTTTTCATTTGGTGACACTTGTCTATCTTCATTTTCAGTTGTAAATATATAACATATCATGTAAATTAATTTTTATGTGACAGTGTAATTACGTTAAATAAATACGCTATTTTAATAGTCTTCACATTTAAAAATGTGATAGTTAATACGATTAAATAAATAGCATATTTTCAATAATTCAAGCTTTAAAAATGGTTCTTTGATAACAAAATGTTTAAATTTAGGATCAAATAGAATCCATTAAATGGTTTAATGTAATGAAAAATATCATAACATTGCATATAATAGTTTAATGGTAAAAGTGTGCTCAAAGATGAAAAAATCACTTTGAGAAAAGGACTTTAAATATTTTGTGTACTATGTATTTTCGATAAAACAGCTGATGTAATTTAGTCTATAATAGTATATTACAGGAGCGTTTTTTCAGATACTTTATTTAGCCCGCGAGGCCTCTGAGAGCAGATTGTTATAAAAAAATTCCACACAAAATCACCCAATAGAAATAAGCTTTGCACTTTTGCAGTTGCTGTCTTTTAGGTCTTCTAGACAGCCAATAACATGCATTTCCGCTATTTTCCCTGAATATTTTTCTCAGAAAGAGATATTTTTAATTTATTTGGACCACAAAGACTCGGTGCATGCGCATAGACTTTTGAATTTTTATTTAATATTTGTTGTTGGAAGAGAAATGTTGTCAATAATACATCGTTATTTGATTAAAAGGATGAAATATATGAAATAAAAATATGTGACTTAAGTTTTAACTTGCGTACGTCTTTTGTTTGTTCTTCCAGAATGACAATAAGAAAAATCTACAGTCCAAAATACTTTTACAAATTAATATTTAGAGTAATCTGAAATTAGACATTTAATAAAGTATCTTTGGCAATACAAATTTTCTGTTCATCCTCAAAAGCAATTTTGTTGGTATTTGTCTCAAAAATTACTGGTACGGGGACTCCGAGGCCCGGTGCCTGTAACTAGGTAGATATATTAATAGGATAAGTAATGTATACATATAGAAAATATTTTCTGTAAAATATAAAAAATGTAAAAGTTCGTTAAGTTGTTATTTTTTTACTTGTCTAAAGTTTCACTGATATTATATTCTGTTTCAGATTTTGGATGGGGACAAGACCTTAAGATCATCTAACTTATAAGCATGTTTCCTATTGAAACATATGACCAATCATTATAAAAGTCTTATATTTGGTTTTACAGTACCAAATAATTTGGAAGATAGTTACCAATAAGAAATCTGTCATTCCTAAACACTTTCTCTTATGTTACTGGATGTATGATAATTTACCTGCGATATTTTGTATGCTATGCATTTCAGTACTGCAAAATTTAGACTATTTTGTCTGTGCAAGTTTCTCCTTTCGACTTAGAACTCGCGTATATATGAATTCGAAAATGTTTCAGTCCAATAGCTGTAAACCTAGAATATTAAATGTTTTATCTGTCTTAGAAAAGAAAATATACATAATTAATAATTTGCATTCCAGTGGCATGTTTATATTAATACCTTAAATTACACATATTGTGAACTGTAATATATGATTAAAGAATCCCTATACATTTGTTGTGTGATAAAATTTGCATATGCACGGGAACGTTAGTTGCGTGTACGAAGATCGTTCTTCATATATGACATGATTTATAAAAGAGGAAATATTGCTGCTTTACACGTTACATTTACTAATTTTCCTTTCCGAGATCTCTTAAATTCTAGACAAAAAATATGTAATTTGCATTTATACCAAATGTATATTGTGTCTAGTGACGTTGACAAAAATGCATAGCTCTCGGGTGTCAACCTGTCTTACATAAATATAAATATTACTAAAAAACTTTCTTCAGCAACAAAATGTTACTCATATTTCTATAGAATAATAGTGTTTGAGACATGCGTATATGAGAAATGTGTTTCTTCACGTTCTTTAAATTAAACATAAATCTAAGATACATGATCAGAATAAAATTACTTTTCATGTTCATTTATTATGTTGTAATATTTATCCATTCCTCGTATTTATCATATTCTGTGTCATAATCTATTAAATTTTATAGAAAAATAGCAGCAAATAATTTTGAATACTGTGGCTTTGTATATTATTTCAAAAAATAATTCCTAATAGTTAACTTACTATTTTTCCAACATTAACCCATATTGTACCACACCAACTAAATATTTCTGAGAACTTTTAAAACTTTATCTATAACATTAATATGGTGTAACTAAGCATATAAAACCAAAATTTTAAAAATAAATTTTAATTTTTAAGTAATTAGCTGTCCTATAATTACATCAACGGTCCAATGCATTAATAAAATTTAACAAATACCACTTACTTTGCATTAGGCTGATTCATAGGGGAAATTTGGGAAAACGTTCAAAACAAAGTCCAACATTACATTTTCAGCAGACTTTTGTTGGTTTTCTATTGCAGTTCTTGAACTGGCATTTTTGGTAAGGGGTAATAGGAAAAGGATATCCGTTGTAGGATCCTAATACCCAAAATTTATATCCAAATTTTCAGGTTTATTTTTCATGAACATCTTGCAACTGTGCCTTCCAAAATATTTTACCATACTTTCATCGATGGTGGGATTCTCAGAAACTATATCAAATTGCTGCTTCAAGGTTATGCTGATTTTGTCATAAAAAGGTCGAATTTTATAATAACGATCTTGTGGATCAATTGAAGTATTATCGTTAAAATGGATAAAATGTTTGGTGTCATAATACCGTTTTATGGACCTAGCGTTACTCACTAATATAGTGCCAATGTCTAGTATACTACAAGTAACTTCCACTATGTTAAAATAATAATAAAAAAAACTAAAATAATAATAAATAAAAAAATAATGATTAAGAAATGACAATTTTTAAGGGGTTGCTAAAAATAAATTTTACAATACAATATATTTTGATTTCTCAGTTTTTTTTTGTTATTATGATAAAGTGAGTCTATTTTAAAGGTCCTAAAATAAAATCCACTCAGAAAATATCTATAACTTTATTATTAAATGGAATTCTATTTGCTGTCCTGTTTATAGGACAGCGGTCCAATATGGGTTAACGTTCAAATTTAAATTAAACATTTTAAAGAGATTGACTAGCAATAAAATTGTTTATAGAATAAAAAAACATTTTATATTTAAGATGGCATAAAATATTTAGCATTACAATATTTGTACTCTAAGCGGTATAATGCAAAACTAACATACATGATTCAGCAAAATAAAATGTATTTATTCTTGGCTTATTTCTTGTTTGCTTTACATATCCCTTTCACAAAATGAATTTTTTTAAACCTTTTTTAAAAATATTACATTTTGTATGGAAATGCTAATGATTCTAGCATTTTCATAAAATGAAATTTTCATTTCGGTACCTTATACATTCATTTTCTTAAATCAGAATTAGAAAAACCTTTGCGAGAACGAGACATTCATGTGATTAAATAAAGTAAACGTGTTAAATAGTTTAAAGCTAATAAAATATTTTTCCAATTTAACTATTGTTTGTCTAGACTTTGAATTATTTAACCATACATAAAACTGGCATACAATCAGTTTCGTATTTTTTAGAAACTTTCTTTAGAAAAATGGAGGAATATACAAATAAGGAGTACAATTTTTAAGTGATTTTAAGGTACTGCTTTCGCAAAGCTGACGCCTACGATAACTGATCGATAACAGTCATAAAAAATTAATATTGATAAATTAAAAAAGGAATGGAATTAAATAATGGATTAAGGAGGATATTTTTCTGCCTGATTCCCATAACGGTTTGAGAATAAGTAGTGTTATTTATAACATTAAATTTTTTCAGGCTCCTAATATTACCTCGAATCACTAATAAATATTTTAAATATATTCTATTTAAAATTTTTAATTCAGAATCCTGTTTAAATACTCCTGTCAAGTTCTTGCTCTGATCTTAGGTACCGGAATTCATGGGCTCGAATCCCACTACGGTATGGTTGCTCGTAGCCATTCGGAATCAGCTTTAAGCTGTAGTTGATTGTCTAATTAGCCCTAGTGTTCCAAAAAAGTAAAGCATAGTGCTCCAAACCAAATCACGCCTTTCAAACTCTTGGGTCCACAGTTCTTATATGTTCATTAAGTGGACTATAGTTATATTCATAATAAATAAACATGCGAATGCTAAAAAAATTAATACAATTCCCTAAAAATCCTTGTAATTAAAATTAATCGAAAAATATTACATTTCTATTAAAATATAAGTCAGCGTAACAAAATACAATAATCTCGATAAAAAAATTCATGAGTAAATACACTATTTAATCTTTTATCTCTTCATCTATATATATATATATATATATATATATATATATATATATATATATATATATATATATATATATATATATATATATATATATTACTTTTGCAGTGAAGATTACATAATTTTAAGACAAATACAAGCTTTCAGATTTTAAGCGGGTTTAAAAAAACATAATAGATGGTAATTCTTCCATTATGTTACAAAACATCTGTTATTACCTATGAAATGTACAGAGGATATTTTTTACCTTTAGAAGACAAAAATTTTTATGAAAGTTTGTGTGTAAATATTATAAACATATGTACTTTTTCTTAATCTTAGTAATGATAGAAAATGTGGATTATCCTTTTAAGACATTGTCTAAACAAGGATACTTCTCTAAAGGCTTTTTCAGTGACACAAAAAATTGCATGTGTAACAAACAAAGAATTGAACTAAAGTCATATATCAAGTTAAAATAGATTCTAAAATTTTAAATTAAACATGTAATATCTCATTGAAATAAGAGAATATAATAACATAGAGATACTGAAAATATCTTCTTCCATATATTGTGCCTGACATGCGTATAATACTATATGAATCTACAGAGTTGAATTTATATACAGAAGGAAATGTGATAATAAGAAAGCTACATTAATTTCACATATGTTCACTGTTATATATTAAAGTGCTCCAGCCGTTCATACTTTTTATGGAGAGTAAAGATCGTTTAGTTTTACATTACGTAGAATAAAGATAAAATAGTATCTGTGGCTGATATGTTACAATCATCTATTAAAATTTGGCATGGGTAAGACAAAAGGTTCAAAATAGAGTTTTGGTGATAAGTCTAAATCATTGTATGTTTTAGAATAAACAACACCAATGAATATTTAAATGTTATTTAAATGAAAAATTGATAATAAATGTACTAGAAAATTGAACATTAGTGAAACGTAATTTGTATAACAACAAGAGAAGTACAGAAATACCTTACTTAGTTAATTGGTTACTCTAAAGGAAATTTCTTAAAGATTATTGAATGATTTAATTATAAAATTATATCTGTACAAAAATTCGATTGGAAAATAAATTCTATATAAAATATGTATTTAGTGTAGGTATTTCTACAATTTTCTCAAACTTTGTGGTCGAAATCTATGCAGGTTTTAGATTGCAATTGTTTTAAAATTCATATTCTTCTTCACAGGTCTACTTTTCTTTTATGCAGTTTAAAATTTTGTTTCCGACTGGCTGATAGTGCGTTTGAATGAACGCATTGACATCATAAGAGTCCTAAATTAAATCATGACAAAGTATCACAATGCCTACTGCAATTGTATCCTTTGAGGAAAAACGTGTAAATAACCATCGATACAGTAAATAAAAAAAAAAATAAATGTTTTC
>CM063503.1:100428692-100431192 GCA_032207245.1 Pardosa pseudoannulata
AAGAGATTAAAGAACCTCATAAATAATTGGTCTTATGAGTTTTAGCAAAAATAGTAATTTCAACTTACTCCTTATTAGCGTGATTTTCGATGATACCGGAAATGAAACACTAACTATCTTTAAAACCAATTGGGAAAACTTTTTAAATATTTTATAATTGTTTATAGACTGTTTAGTTTTGAAATGCAATGACTTTCCTGTTTCCATTTTTTTTATTTAAATAAATAATAAAATCACATCACATCTTTCACATAATATCTTAAGACTGCTTAGTATCTATTAAGTTAATTCAATTTGACTGTTAATGTATGGACAAAAATGCCTAAAAATGTTTGATTCGTCAATAGATATTGATAGAACTTTTCGAGAAAAATGTTGAGACACATTTTTGTAAAACCATGTATTAGGCTGTTTGTGACAGAATTTTAAAAGAAAGGAAATATATAGGAAATAAAGTTTTTTTAAAAATATATAAAAATATAGGACTTTGTAAAAAGTTGTTCATTTCAAAAGTTACAAGCTATGGACATGTCTATTTTAAGAAAGTAAATATTACTATTTTCTTTCTTTATTCGTTTTTGAGTAGACACTGACAGTTTCAGAATAAACTATCTATCCCTTAAAAAACGTTTATTCCTGTATGGAAGAAAATTGCCTTCTCGCTATCTATTACTCTCAACTATATTTGCAATACATTTCCTAGAAAGACCAAATTGGCAAATAGGTAATGTATATTAGAAGTGTTTGATAAATATTTCGTAGAAATCCATAAAATTCTAAACAAATGTCAAAGGAGATTTTAAAAACTAATAAAAGCATAAAAATGAATCTACGGAATACATTAACTGATTTAAGTCATAATTTAATGTAATTGATTTACTAATATTTTAAATAATATATACAGACATTTTTATGCCCTTAATTACCCTTACTTTTCTAGTTTACGAAAACGCTACATAGCAATCACCATTACCTTTACAGTATTTTCTATTACTCTGAAATATTTTCGCAATATATTTCATAGAAGTACCAAATTGGCAAATAGGTAATGTAGATTAGAAGAGTGTTTGGTAAATATTTTGTAGAAATAAATAAAAATCTATAAGAATCTCAAAGAGGATTTTAAAAACCAATAAAAACATAAAATTGAATTTTCCGAATATATTACCAGATTTTAAGTCATAACTTAATGTGATTGATTTACTAATATTTTAAATAATATATACAGCCATTTTTATACCCTTAATTTTCTAGTTTACGAAAACGCTATATAGCAATTGTCATTACCTTTATAACATTATCTATTACTCGCAACTCATTTCATAGAAGTACTAAATTGGCAAATAGAATATGTAGATTAGATGTGTTTGGTAAATATTTCATTGAAATAAATAAAAATTTTTAAAATCTCAAAGAAGATTTTAAAATCTAATAATAGCATAAAAATGAATGTTCCGAATTTATTACCTGATTTTATGTCATAATTTAATGTGATTGATCTCTAATATTTTAAATAATATATACAGACATTTTTATGCCTTAATTTTATAGTTAACGAAAACGCTATATAGCAATCGCCATTATCTTTAAAACATACTCTGTTACTCGCAATTATTTTTGCAATATATTTCATAGAAGTACCAAATTGACAAATAGAATATGTAGATTAGATTATGTAAACAAATTAGCAAATAGATATGTAGATTAGTTTGGTAAATATTTCGTAGAAATAAATAAAAATCTATAAAAATCTCAAAGGGGATTTTAAAAACTAATAAAAGCATAAAAATGAATTTTCCGAATATATTATCTGATTTTATGTCATAATTTAATGTGAATGATTTACTAAATATTTTTAATAATATATATAGACATTTGTATGCCCTTAATATTATAGTTTACGAAAATTCTATAGAGCAATCGCCATTACCTTTACAACATTATCTATTACTAGCAACTATTTTCGCAATACATTTGATGTAAGTACCAAATTTGCAAATAGAAAATGTAGATAAGTAGTGTTTCGTAAATATTTCTATAGAAATGAATAAAATTATAAAAAACATAAATATAATTTTTTAAAAACTAATAAAAGCATAAAATGGATTTTCCTGATTTATTATTTCCAGATTTTATTACCTTATTTTAAGTCCTAATTTATTGTGATTGATTTAAAAATATTTTAAATATGTACAGACATTTTTATGTCCTTAATTTTCTAGTTTACGAAAACGATATATAGCAATCGCCATTTACTTAAAAGATCGAAGAAGCTCAGAGAAAGAACACGATCTGGTACTCTTTCACGTGAAACACAAATCTCAACTGTCTCTTTCATCTCGTTATGCATACAAAGACACGTTAATTACGAAAGTAAAATTCAATATTTCATTTAATTTAAGACCATAAATAGAGAATATTGATAACGTTCTGTATATCCATCAATTAAAGGCATTTATTTAAATAATGGTATCTTTACAAATTCGAAAATATTCGAGTA
>CM063503.1:100441192-100456192 GCA_032207245.1 Pardosa pseudoannulata
TGCTAATGAACTTATATCACTTTTATCAGTCTGTTAGTTCAATATCTAAAAAATCACACTTTTCTAAACTTAAAAATAGTTTGAAATGCCTAAATGAAGCTGATTTCAATGATATGCACAGATTTATTTTAGTAAATATTTGTAGTTTTCGATAAACATTTTGGAGGACTCTGTGAAAAATTATGTGAAGATAATCAATGATTATTAAAATACCATTTCATAAAATTTGATTTAAAAAATACTACCGGGTTTTAAGAAAATTTCATGTGATAGATTAGATATACTTTATATTTTATGTTGAAGTTATCTGAATTCTGAATGAATCCTTTATAATGGTGTTTTAAAACGTTCACCTTTCTTTAATTGAATGAAATACTATTTGTATTTTATCTACCTAAGAACGTAATAAATTATACGTTTTATGTGTGGAACACATTTTATAAACATTTATAAAAAGTTATAAAACCCATAATGTTTTGTTTACCTTGTTAATAATTGTTAAAAATATGTTGCCAATGTATATGCTACGAATGTAATATATATATATATATATATATATATATATATATATATATATATATATATATATATATATATATATATATATATATATATATATATATATATATATATATATATATATATATATATATATATATATATATATATATATATATATATATATATATATATATATATATATATATATACATATATATATATATATACATATATATATATACATATATATATATATATATACATATATATATATATATATATATATATATATATATATATATATATATATATATATATATATATATATATATATATATATATATATATATATATATATATATATATATATATATATATATATATATATATATATATATATATATATATATATATATATATATATATATATATATATATATATATATATATATATATTTGAAATTATAAATTCTTTACAATGTTCAGGATTTTTAAACAATATTTTTATACGTAGTCTTTTTTTTATTTCAAGGCAGTTTGTGAGCCTAGGGATGAGGTTTTATACTTTCGCCAAGAGTGTCTCTTGCCGCCTCTTTGGTTTATTATTTCACAATAATGTGCTTCTCCATCATTTAAATATTATTACTCCTATCCATGAGAAAATATGAATACTTGAAATTCCCATATCAAGGTTATAAGTGTTATGGCTATTGACTTCTAAACGCAATAATTTGTAGCTCTCCTTATTATATTTATTATGGTGCTTTGCCATGGAATAAAATAAATGCACTTTATGAACCTAAGGCTAAGTTTTATATACCTTAACTAAACTCATTCTCGCTCAAAATTTTTGTGCTGGTGTTCCTCTATAATTGGCCCCTTATCATCAGTTGAAAACATTTTACTCATTTAAATGATATCACAGTGGCAAAAAATTGATTGGGATAGGGAACCCAAATCTAGGATTGGGGTAGGGAAATATTTCTAAACGAACTAATATTTTCTTTGTTTTGTACACTGCGTGAGGACATGCAATGTCGTCTATCAGACTCGGCCCCTTCCTTCAGTTCCTCGTCTGTATCACTATCCAAGATATGTAGGGGTCAAACTTTTCATGATTTTAATTTACAGCTGATGGAATCCGGAATGAATACCCTTATTTGAAAATGCTAATACAGAAGGAGTTTTTAACTGAAGAAAAGACAGGTTGACTTTCAAGCTCAGGTCTCAGATCTGCTGACGTTGGTGAATGAAATCTCAATTTTAATATGAGAAGCTCAATATTTATTCTTTCTAAAATAAATACTGAGCTTTTGATACCCTACTTAGCTTTTAATTAAGCTTTATGAACTTGTTGAAAGACATATGTGCGTCAAACTGTCTTATTTTCCTTTATGTAGTATTTCTGAACTTATAAATAACAGCTTTACTGATGTTAAAAAACAATAATTTTGATATTTTGTAAAATTTTCTTTAATGTAGCTACTTTTTATATGTAAGTCAGCATGGTATAATATTTTAATTCATTGATTCATTGACTGTTTAGTAGTAGTCATATATTTGCTAAACATTTTCTTTTTATTCGTTATTCTAAGTTTACACATAACCATAACAATCATGACCAGACATAACAGTCTCAGTTTTACTCAATCAGTAAAACTGAGATTTGACCAAATACATGTAGTAAAACCATATTACACCTGAAAGCAAAACTTCTAGCCTTATAAATATCTTTATTATACAGAGTTTATTACATCTTTACTATTTCGTTAAAATTCGAAATGCAATTTTCACTCTCGTGTATCCGCATTTTGTAAGAACAGCTTTATAAAACATATTCGTACGTGCTGCCTTTATAATATGTATTATTGAATCTATAAGAACAAATGATTTGTAAAGAAAGTGCCTAACGTTATGTAATATTTCCTCTAGCTGTCTGAAACTGCCTTTGCATTTTTCTTTCATGCTCTACAAACTTTGAAAATATCTACCTGATTACTGTTAGATTGAAATTTGCAAAGTATAAGAATAATGGAAAATGGCAGTAGAGTAATATAAAAGGAATTTAAAAATCAGACGATTGAATGATTGAAAACATGATTCGAAGCGTAACAGATATTAAAACTGAATTTTTTTTCTGTTAACACTTGCATGGAAGAACATGAGTAGTGAGTAATAAAAAAATATTTTACTTTTACGAATAAAGTTTTTCCTTAGATCTTATTTTCTTTTATTAAATGCCCATTTTAGTGCAAAACACTGACTGTAACTTTTATTGTTATTAATATTAAAATAAAAATAAACATATTTAGATGTCCAAACATATATTCTTCAAAATGAATCAAAAATTGAATGTTTAAAAGTTTTGCCTAAAATGACTTTTTGGACCCACACAGCTAAAGTCAGTTATTAATTTATTTTCGTTTTGAACTAAAGTCTTCATGTGTGACATTTGGTGAAATAATTAAATGTCAGATATCTTTCTTCTTGTCTAGTTAACAAACATATTAAATCGCTTTACTTAATCGATTTGAAATAAATTTATGTAAATTGATATTTCTTGTTAGACCAATATTCAAAGGTCATCTGACTGTATTGTTGTACAACTTTAAAAAAACAAATTAGAAGTGTTAACTAAGTAAAAGTACTTTAGTATTAGGAATACAATATATGTACCTTTTTATTGTAGGAATTTAGTTTTAAATAATTTTCTTATGGTTAAATGTAAAATTTTTCATTATATCACTTTTTATATGCTCACTAGGATTAATGATGATGGTCTAATAGCAGCTTGAGCAATATTCAAAATCAGAGTCTGTGAGGGTTCTGTATCTTTTATTGTATTTGACATTCCTAGTCCTTCAAGATGGGATTTCAGAATGGTAAGTCATCTTCGAATTATATTCTGAGAGAAAAAAGTAAACATAGAGTTACTCATCAATCTATGAATACTTAAAAAAAAAGACCATATACATCTGTCTAAATTGTTTCTCTCTAAAATGTAGATATTTATAGTTTGATTGCAAGATTCTTTCAGATATCTAATGGCGCGTATTTTTAATAGACAAATGATAAATTCTTGGTGTTAACTTGATAGTAAGGCATATTGTATGCTGTTTCTTCACTCGGGATAGCATGTTCGTCTTATAGAGAAGCCATTTTGACTCTATTCGAGAACTGTTACATATATCATTTAGAGCTATTTCCGCACTTTACTACTTAAAAGTAGAAAAGGTTAGGAATGATCTTAATGTTAATTGAAATTATCTCAGATTATTAAGTATTAATCATGACAAGATGATATTTTAACTTTTAATCTTGCAATTTATCCTATAATTCAAAGCAATTATCGTGTGATTGTTCTCACCAAGATGTGCTGTGACAAAACTTTTATTAATAGTTACAGAGTAATGTCATTTATGTGCTGTAGAACCCATTTGAGCAAATCTCACATTTAAGAAAATGCTTTACAGTTTTTTCTTATCGGTTTTTCTTTTGAACAAGGACTGTGGAATTCGGTAATCGGGTTGTTTCTTTTTTGGTAACAGGACTTGTTTTTAAACTAGCTGAAACGGTAGATGAGTTTTCAAAAGTGTAAGTGAATGTATTTTAAAGTGGCATCTGTAAATATTATAAGGCTACAGTGTACATTCATCTTCGTAAAATCTGCCTGAAAATTTGTATAATATTTCGTTGAATTATACAATATAAATTACAGATAGATTAAACAAGTTTTTGACAATTCATTGTCCTATATCGAGTTAAATTATCACCATCGCACACAATGATACAAATAATAAATTTAAATGCTGTCTCAAAGTAAAATATCTGTATTTGAGTTATTGAAAAATTCTGTGCACATTTCTAAGTGTCGTACCCTTTTGAAATTCCAGATTTGTTTACTTACAGTGTTTTAAATAAATATTAGTGAAAGCAAACATACTTTAAAAAACAATTTGCCTTTTCTGTATTTTAATATCTATGATACGCATTTATTAAGAAAAATATACGTGATTACTACCGTTATATCTCTTGATATTTTCTGTGTATTCTAGTCAATATATAGCTATAACAATTCTGGGGACCATCTATATTCTATAACTAAAAACACCCATACTTTATATAAAAGGACTGTGTAATGAGGTATTTTCAATTAAACATCTTTTGAAACAATTAATAATTTATTAATTTTTAAAGTAAAAAATATTTTATCTTGAAATTTTAATCACGTTTATATATTACTTATAGCTTCTTGAATTTTTATGTAAATAGTTGGAAAACAAAATATGCTAATTTTTGAAAAATTATTGTGACATTCAATGGAAGACAGTGTATAAAAAACTGTCTATTTTATCTAATAATTTAGAAGAAACTGTTCCGGAAATATTATCTTTACTAAAAACAGTATTTATTAAAATTCTGTGAAATTTCATTTAAAGTCATGAAAAATTAAAACATTAAAAGATTTTAAATATTCAATTATCAGATAAATGAATAAACCCACATTTGAACTTAACTTAGTCCAGTTCAACAAAATTATGAATTAGGAAATTATTCCTGATACTTCCGGTATCAGTCCTAGTAATATCAAACACAGAAAGGTCTAAACCCAGTTATTAGAGATAGGCTACAGAGATGGCCCGCGTAGCATAAGGAAGTAGTCCTGAAACTTTTTTTACCACAACACTCCTAGCATAAGCTTATGGTACCCTAGAACCCCGGAGATAGAGATTGGTAGTACTATGAATAAATACCAGGACTATTCTTAACACATTTCCACAATGGCGCTGTGATGGCAAGTTACATTTTAGCTTTTAAGTATCATCACACTTTTTTCAATAATTATAGGATTATTTGCCGACTTTTCTTTATTTTTCCTGCTATACCCCTGGTATGCGTTCATATCCCAACAGACTACCAAGAGCGTACGGTAATGGGAGCTCAGGTCTCTGCTAGCTTTGGAGGAATTGCTAATTATTTACGAATTCTTACTTGCATACAATATTGTATTTTAAAAGATGTTTGATGATGATTAAAAATTAAAAAGACTTGTACCTAAAATATTTTGCACAAATATTTAACTATAATTGTCACAGATTTCAGTACGTTTTTCAGGAAGTCTGATCTACCAGTTTGGATAAATTCTGAGCAGGATATAAAGGGAAAGAATTTACTCAAAATTTAGCATTTTTTAAGCATGTTTATTTTTCTATACCAAATAAAATAATAATAGTTCCCAGTAAAATTAACTTCTTCAGTCTATAAAAATACTCTTTTACATATAATATATAAAATATTCTTACTTTTAATTAGTATTACTCTTTTACCCTATTTTTTTTAGATTTTATTACACACTTCTTTAATATAACTTTATTGAAAATAGAGGATGTAATAGTACAGTAGAATTGTGAATTTCTATTGTCTGTAAGAATCCAATGCATAAGATTGTTTTTCATTTTTAAGTCAAAACATACTTTTTAAACATTCCCAAGACGCTTTTTTAGTATAATTTCACTACACTTTATTTCCAAAAGCGAAATTATTCAACACTTTTCAAACTTAAGAGATGAAATGTAGTTTTTAGTAATTTATCAAAAAGTGTAAAAGTGTTTTTATTGTTATTTAAATCCATAATTTAAAAATAATAACTTGATTAATAATCGTTATTTTTAAAATGAAACAATCAAAAATACCCCTTGAAGAAAAGATAAAATATAAAAATATTTTTTTAGAATGATTTACATTATCAAGTATTTTTTTAAATAAAGAGGCATTATACTGAAATGTGTATAAAGTAATTTTCAATAGAAAAGTGATGGGAAATTATTGAATTCTATATAGTTCGAGGAAAACTTTTATAAGGAGCAATTTCAGTAATTAAACTCATGTTTCAAGGGATATTTAATATATATTTCACTAATGCATACTATTTTAGGAAACAAAATTTTTCCTCACGAGGTATTATATATATTTTTTTCTGCGCTTCCTGTAACTTGCAATGTATCATACTTGCGAAATGATTGAAATTGCCAATTTAATTTTATACAATTCAAAATATTTTTATTACAGTTCTAACAAATTTTTAATACATAATGACCTATAAATTATGGACTTTTAATTTATTTAAATTATGGTCAAATAAATTTAGATCCTAATGAAAACAAGCATATATAATAAGCCAAGTAAATACAAAAAAAAGTAGCTAATAATAAAAAAATTGCATTGTTTCTCATAAAAAAATCCTTAAGTACAATATAATAAATCCATATAAAGTGTTTTCAAACAAATCTCAATGAAATAATAAACATTTAGCATAATTTAAATGGTTAAACTTTTACTTTTTTTAGATGATTTAGTGTTCACGTTTTCTCTCCGTAATCTTTAAATGTTTTTGTTGGAAATTTTGGCAACAACTAAGATACTTTATTGTAGTTACTGGCACACTTTTCTGTTATAATTGAGCTTTCGATGAATCTGGTACCAAACAAAGTGGTATCGATGTTGAAATTTAAATATTAATGCAAGTGATAAGAGATACTTAAAAATATTATTTTCTTAAATAAAGGTTTTAATAAAATTTTGTTTTCATAAATAAGAATATTATGTTAGGATACAGTGTAAAAAATGATAGTATTATTTAAAAATTGTGAATTGAATATTAATGTGACATAAAAAGAACAGATAATATTTAAGTCAAGAATGACTTGGAAAGCAAATAATAAAAATTTTGTTTTTCTTTAAAACAGATTGAGCGGTGAAGTAACAAGCTGCGAAGTCTCGATGAATTGCCATTAAAAATATTACAAAAAACTATAGACTTTCAATGCCTACAGTTCAACTGAGACTGACATGCATATTCCTTGGTTCTCAGTACAAACTATGGGGAGAAAAATTTCCAGTTGTCTTATCCCACAGGATTTTGTTTTTTTTATTGTACTTATCATGATATGTTTTTCTTTGCTTTGTTTTGTACTGAAGCTTCTTTCTAGCTTTCATTTAAGCACACTTAATCAAAATACACCACTATATTGTTAAAGAGTCATCTTTTTTTCTGTAAATATATGGGAAATTCATTATTATTCCAATTACAATAATATTATATATTATATATTTTAAATATTTATAAACAATTTTATGCAATTTGTCGAGTTCAGTGATTCAGATCACACAAAATTGACAAACTTAACGTTTTCAATCACAAAATTTCATGTTTTTACCCTCTGGACTGTCTTGGTGTTAACAGCCCCGTAGCCTGAACCTTTTTCAGATGGAGGGATAATTTGTAATGATATTTTTAACTTAAAACTAACCTTATAAGCGTATCTAAAAATAATATTCTGCCAATTCTATCCTCTAATGGCGAATTTTGTCGAATGTCTTATGTTCTTTCTTTAGCGCTAGCGAGTGCGAAAATACCTAAAATTAATTTTTCCTCTCTCTTGCTCAAACATAGGTTCATGACGCTTAAACTACTTCACAGGCTTCCGCTATGTGGCTAACCATTACGAACTCTCACTGGATGGATGACACAACTATAAATTACCATGTACGGTTTTTTTTATCCCAGAAGCAGTCGGGAGGACTTGCTAAATAAATCTCTGATTCTTTTTCATAATTCTGTTGATTGTTCTCTCAACCGCCTTAACTATGACTGCACCCGGGCCAGTTTGAATTCTCTCACCTTTGTGATGGGGTGAATTTTCCATTGCATTCACACACACGTGTGTATATATATATATATATATATATATATATATATATATATATATATATATATATATATATATTATATATATATATATATATATATATATATATATATATATATATATATATATATATATATATATATATATATATATATATATATATATATATATATATATATATATATATATATATATATATATATATATGTATATATATATATATATATATATATATATATATATATATATATTATATATATATATATATATATATATATATATATATTATATATATATATATATATATATATATATATATATATATATATATATACATATATATATATATATATATATATATATATATATATATATATATATATATATATATATATATATATATATTTATATATATATATATATATATATATATATATATATATATATATATATATATATATATATATATATATATATATATATATATACAGAGAGAGAGAGATTATTTTTTAAAGTATTTTGATTATAAAAATAATTTGAAAATTTAGGCTAGCATATAAAATAAAAATTATCTATTATTGAAGCATCTTAAATACGTTTCTTCAAAGAATACCATACGTTAAAAGAATCATAAGGTTTCCCATTAGAAAGTTAAACTTTTTTGTAATAAATAAATACACAATAGGTGGCAATGACAACTGCCATAAACACGTGCTATATTATGTCACACATATTCAGTGCTTAGTCCTACATGAGGGATAATGTGATCGTATTTATTAATTTTTTGTTTTTATGTCTGCAATAACTTGAAACAGATCATTTCAATCTGCTTTGATTTGTTCAGTACAAAAGTTCCGTACAAAAAGTGTTTTTTTTCTTTTAGCACAAGTAATAAGCTTCTTATTCGTTTGAATTCAGACATATTAGAAGGTATTTCATTGAAGTAATTTCCCTTAATTAAAATATATATTATTTTTAAGCCCAAAGTGTGTCCTTATTAAGCATTAAAGATGTTTAATACTTTTTCTAAGATATTTAAGGGGATTTCATAATGATTATTTCCTAGTAATTAAAAATATAGATATAAATTTACCTTTTGTATAAGATCAAATAATGGCGAAAATGTGTAAGCAAAATTGATACAATATTACATATAATACATTTTTAGAGATTACATTTAATTATATTAAATAAGTGATAAGTTTTCAGTGTCTGAAACTGAAATATTGTGTTTTGTGTAACCTCAATAGTAAATCTCAATATTTGTAAATATTAATTAATCTCTCACAGTGTTTGTCAACATAAAATACATAAATTCAAGCAATATTTATAATTTTTAAAGCTATTTAACAAAACAGAATTGAATATATTGGAAAATTGGACAAAATATGTATGATTTTACTATCTACAATTTTACTATTCTACAACCTATCTTTATGGGAATTTAAAGTAGCATTTATTTCTATGAACCGACATTTCTAAGTTATCCTTTTAGGAAAACCTACTGGAAAATATCCGTGTAAATTATCACCAAAATGACGCCTATTTTTCTTAAAAGGGCAACTAATGAATCGAAACGAAAGCCTTCAAGCACACTTTTCATCTTTTTATGGACCAAATACTGGAAAGCCCTGATGGAATCATGAGGATCCACAATGATGTAAGTAGACATATACACTTTAGGTCATTTTCGCTGGATATGTTTGATCAGGGTCTTAAACTGTCACGTAAGAGGACTCACGAGAATGTCCCATCATGAAAGACTCACGTCTCTGTCACTCCATTCACTACTGACCACAGTCTTTCTGAACAACAGCAATAGCTATATTTATATGATGTCATTCTTTACTCTAAAAGAGAGCTAAAAGAAATTTGCATGAAAATTATATTATTAACCTCGTAGTTAACATTATTTCTTAAAGATATGTTACTAACCATGCCTACAGTTTATTTTAAAATTTCCTGAATTTGCTTGTTGAAAACTGTCAGAAGCTTCGTTAGGTGAATATTGGAATGAACAGTAATTTTTATATGAACTCACACAACATTTTAATTTTTGACTGAAAGGGAAATTTTCTATTTTTTTTTAATTTTAATACTATTATCTTTGTCAAAATTATTAAGATTTATAAGAATATTAAAAACAAAATCTTATATCCTGGAGATAAGTGTTAAATGTGAACTTTGTAGTTTTGGAGACAAGTTCAAAGCATCGAAAATTTAACTACTTCTCCTAACTGGAATTGTGTCTAATTTTCAATATAATTTAATCATTTAGATGAAATATTTAGTTACGTTTCCATTAATTATTTACTTCTCATCTAAGTAAACTTTCATTTTTGGTGATTAAATAAATAATAAAGGATAGAAATAAGTAAATTAATTTAAATAAACGGTTTGATTAAAAACAATATTAAAACCAGAATAATTAGTTGCAAGACTAACAGTTTTTTTTTCTTTCTTACTTATTTAAAAAAACATTATTATTTATTTTTGATACACTTATCAACATGTAGTAATAAACAATGCCATAAATGTGTGTATTGTTTGTTATACTACAAAATAAGTTATAAGCCAACCAATAATTTTTCTCTCTTTAAATGAATTTAATTTTTCCTTACTCTTGTTTTTCACCTTTATTATATTAATTTAAAGCGACTGCCAAGACTCTAAATTCTTATGACTATATGCAAAATCCCCTATCAAAACAAATAGAAAGAAATCAAAATTATTGACTTATCAAATCAATAAAGGTTTGATTTATTGGTGTTAAATACATCATACGCAAAAGGAATAATTTTTATATTCTCTTTTCAAAATAAAATCTTCATTTAAATGCAATTTCGGAAAAAAACATTTTAGTCATTTCAATCTATTTGAAAGTAGATTATTTAAAAATGGATTAAAGATAATGCACTTAAATTTCTCTCAATGGTTTGGTAAATATTATATTTTGTTTTGAAAAAGTGACGGTTCATGTCAACTTTATCTTGTAGATAATTTTGTATGAAAATAAACAACTTTTTAGGTATATTCTTTAGCCGTTTACAATAATATCATATTTTAGCACATATTTATAAGGATATAAACATTTTTTCGTAATGAACGGACGAGTGCCTCGGTAAGATATGGTATATGACAAGAAAAAATGTCTTTACCTGAAAACAGACTGTCTGGACTTATTGTCAAATTATGTTGAATTCTTGCATAAAATCCCCTATTTTTTAAATTATATAAAGTGTTGTTTAATGTAAATGGTGTACATAAAGAATAACCCAATTTTGAACAATAATATTTATTAACAAAATTTTGCAAAAGTAATGGGAAAAAGTGAAAAAAATTTACAAAGTACCAACGTTTTATTAATGGTATTCTAAATGGTCTAAGGGTTCATCTCTAGCAGCACATATAATGTTGAGACATTAGCCTAATTCATCCCACAGTTTACATGACATTGACAGGATTCCAGTGCTTCTAATAGACTTTTTTATGTACTTGATGATTTTAAGCAAAGTAGGAAAAACCACGTTTTTTCAAGTAATCCACAAATAAAAGGTCTCACGGATAACATATAAAGACCACGATTTTAGGATAACGTCTATCGGAACTGTATGGTGACTCACTACACAGTTGTATTATAAACATTGAACAATTTTCAAGCATTCATGAACCAGTGTTTTTGGGGAGATGGAACCCAACCTGTTGTGAAATAAAATTCGGAAAGTCCTCTGGAAGGTGGTTAAAAAGACATATCTTTACAGATCTGCAGCTTGTCATGGTACTTTTCTCCTGTCACAATAGGTTCCTCAAAATAGAATAGATTCTGTAGTCCCATATATTTGCATTTTGAAGGTTAATAACACCGCTTACATAAAATGTCACCAAATCACGAAAAATATTTAAAATGAATTATTTTCTAAATTCTCTTAGTCAGCATTCTAGAACTGCAAATGCTTCTGTTTATCAACACCACGAAGTACTTGGGTGGGTTACAATTGATACCGTTTGTAAATTAAACGATATTTTTTAATCACTGTAGATGGTAGAATGATGTATTTCACCATTTTTCTTCGGCAGTCTTTTTTTCCTCTATTCTGAAACACTTGCAAAGTTCTTTATAATTGCTTTTTAAACCTCTTATCAAAATGCCACTATTAATATAGTGACAGTTTGATCTGGACTCGTAACTTTATATACACATCCTTTTTATTTAAATTGTATATACCAACTGTTGGTGATGAGCAGTAAATTGCTGAATTAAGAAAAAGAACGGTTTTAAAGTGATTGAGAACGTCTCGATAAAATTAAGTACCCAAATTGCCTTCTGTTCACCACTACCATATTGTATTTATAACCTATTTTTACTTACGTCTAATATGTAGATTCATCTAGGGGCAAATCCTTGAAACTGTAAGCCACGCCTCATTCTTCGACATAAATTTCCTTCATAAGGTCGTTATCATTACAAAAAGGTGAGGATTTATAATAGTATTTTTCGTGTTGAAACGCTTTGTATGTACATATTTTAAAGATTTTGTTACACTAAAATTAAAAAAAACATAAGTTTATAATTAATATGTAACTATTCTAAGAAAGTGATCCGAATATTGTCAGTCATGTGGGTCAAATACGTTTGAGTAAGACCTCAAAACTAAAGATAATAAAACAAAGAGATATTATTTACTGCTGTCAAAGAAAGCTTTCGTTAAAATGAAAAGATTAATCCATAAAGAAGGAAGACATATTCTTGAGGTTAGGGTGATTACACAGTAGAAAGTGATTGACGGATTTGAAGTGCCAATCAATCACTGTCAATAAAAAGTCATGGCCAGACTATTCTTTCTTTTATCATGCAATTTAATAGAAATGCATAGCCGGAAAATAAATCTTAATGAAACACAAATATACAATTAGTTGCATTTTTCCGGAAGAGAAAAAAAATGTAATTTCATTCTGTCTCTATACTTCCTAGAGAGGGAGGAATTCATTGTGAACCACTGCTTGTGGCAGCTGAAGAGAAAATAATTGCAGACTCAAATCCTGTATTGATAAGAAGTAAAAAATAACAGCCACTTATCTCTATAGTTTTGCGTCGTATTTCTCCAGTCAGGGTGATTTAGAAAGAAAGAGATGTACTTATGTGCAATAGGAAGTAACAAGCCCTAGAGATCATTGAGTCGCATTGATATATTTTATTGAAATGTAGCACTTTGGGAGTAGACAAACCTTCTTGCAACCTCACAAATTTTATTTTCTTTACTCTGTATAGAAATGAACGTTTATAAAGAACTACTGTAAATTCTCTTATTTTTGAAATTATAAACATCAGTGCTTATATATACATATATATGCACTGCTTTGTGTGATTATAAAGTGGTGGCATGTGGTAAATATTTAAAGGGATGTTTTCAAAATAAATATTGAAATTAAAATTTGCAAATACATGTCATACAAGTTAAAATATATGTGCACCTTTACAAGTTAAATGAAAAGAGTGTAATTAAAAGAAAACAAATTTTCGAAGGTTAAAAAAATGACGCTTTATTTTTTACTATTTATTTTAATAAAACCATAACATTTTTTTATAATATATCTTTGAAGGATGATTAAAAAAATCAATTATATTTTTTTAAAATTGAATCCATTCATCTGTCTATATTTACACAAACAAACCCGCGAATAAAGGCAAAAAATTAACTTCGTTTATGCTTTCTTTTCTGTAATAAGTTGTTAAAGACAAATGACATCATGTTTCTAAAGTCATTACAAATTTAATTTCTATAGACAATCATAAAAAGGTATTTACTTTAGTTTCAAATCACTGATTTTATTAAGTTTTTTTTACATCGCTTACGTTAAATTGTAAAATATACAAAAAAAAATTGATAATAAATTAGAAAATAGAAAACGGCATATTAACTAAATGAATGTAGCAACCGTGTAGTCTTTGGAAGAGATAATTGCAAACAATGCCAATTCCCGCACACTGAGAGTGTACGAATGGAATAGTTAGAGGGAAATTTTCAGCAGTGCGTTTTCCCTCCTTCCTCTGAGTTCGCTGTCTTCCTCACAAACTGGTATTCTATGGTATTCTAATATAAAATACTCTGATCTGTAATTACTTAAAATACACCATTCTACCTAATTATTAATGTATTTAAAAAGTAGAGGTATAAAAGTAGAGGTAAAAGTATTGTATTTATTTAGTTTTTCTTTAGTGTTTCATTTTTTTCATGTGAAAATATAAAGGACCCCCCAAAACACACACACATATGCTATATATATATATATATATATATATATATATATATATATATATATATATATATATATATATATATATATATATATATATATATATATATATATATATATATATATATATATATATATATATATATATATATATATATATATATATATATATATATATATGTATATATATGTATATGTATATATATGTATATATATGTATATATATGTATGTATATATATGTATATATATATGTATATATATATATATGTATATATATATATATATATATATATATATATTATATATATATATATATATATATATATATATATGTATATGTATATATATATATATATATATATATATATATATATATATATATATATATATATATATACATATATATATTTATATATATATATATATATATATATATATATATATATATTTTTATATATGTATATATATGTATCTAGTGATATATATATGTATTATATATATATATATGTTTTATATATATATATATATATATAG
>CM063503.1:100458692-100526192 GCA_032207245.1 Pardosa pseudoannulata
TATATATTTATATTTATATGTATTGTTATATGTGAAAGTAATAATCTTTAACAGTCTTAAGATTAAAAAGAGTATGAATATGATATATCATTTTTTGGAATAGTTTGGATTTTTCTCATATCATTTCTAATATGAATATTTTAAATGTTGGGTCTATAAAATTGAAAATCAGATTTCACTGTTTAATGTTCAAGAGAATTCTGAGTTTTTGTAATTACATAAAGTTATACGTTTTAAGCATATATATTTCATGCAATATAATCATAGTAATACATATGTCAAGATGATTCTGTGAATCCCGTATAACTAATAACATTTAATTTATTAATCTTCAATGCAATTGTTATTATAGTTTTGAATAAGAGAAAAATGAGGACTGCACTGTAATTTTTACATAGTTAAAACGTTTCTAAGTACCATTCGCTAAGATATCAAAGACTAAATTACGGAAAGAAATATGAGCCCTCTTGAACACGAAATCACTGTAATTTCCTGTTTAATTTCCACCCTCATGAAATAATTATCTAACCCTTTCCTCATGATGAGTTTGCGTGTCACCATGGTCTATAAGTTACTTTTATGAAACCGTTATTTATTTTGTACATTTAGATACGGCTATGTACATTTCTCTAAATAAAATTTTTAGTGTTATATATGTATGTCTGATTGCCTACGTTATGCGCTATTAAAATAGGATAATTTTAAATAAAGTGTATTAATCAGATTTTAGACAGTTTTTAATTTTGTCTATGCTAATAATTTTCATTATTTGAGATTGAAAAGGAATATCATAACACATTATAGATAAATTTTCACGTGGTACTTATAAAAGGTTAAATTTTTATGTACATCTCAGTTAATAAGCGTTTTTGTGTTCTATAGTATATGTAGGGTTGGTGAGTTTAATATGTTACTCTTATACTAGAATAATTTTAAATAATGTAACAATCAAATTTGTGGGGTTTTAAATTTTATCATAAAAATAAAGTTTTGTTTTCATTATTAGCTACAAAAATATCCCACAATTACTTAGATAAATACTATAATTTAATATGAAACTTATAAATAAAATTGTTGAAGTTCATTAAGAATTATCAATTACAATTTAACTTGATGTGTCTCATCAACATTACTGAGATAAATCACTAAATAAAAGGATTGCTTATGAAAGATGTTATATTTAAAATAAACACATCTTGGTATTGTACAATCCTTATAATAAAAAAATATATATATAGCAACATCTCATGTCATAACACTAAGTATTAGTGTGCTATACGAAATAACAATTAGTTAAGCCAACAGTCAGTACTGCGAGAGGGCTAGAAAATGTTAGGATAAAATAGTGAAGAAGTTAAAATACGAGGAACAATATTAATACGCCAAATACTAATACATATATATTATGCTATAAAACTAAACAGTTATTCTAAAATCTAAACATAATATAAGCCTGTATAAGTATATACCTAAAATAAATATTAATAATATTTAACTTTTTACAATACAGAAATCTATTAAGATAACATTGTCAACAATATACTATATTATTATTTATGTGTTAGAAATGTTATTATTATAAATATTATTTAACTATTAATTAATTATTCGCCGATTCTAAAACACCCAATTATATGTATAAGGACAATAAAAGGATAATTATTTTCTGTAGCGGATCCCGTAGGTGTTCAGCACGATTATCCTTATTAACATTTCAGTATAGCTTATTTATTCTAATAAGCTGATTGAAAATAATGTTTTTAAAGATAGACTTGTTAAACACAAACAGATGTCTAACAATTTATAAATCGGATAATACTAATTAGACCTTATAGAAATAAATCAAAAGCAAATTGCTGAAAACTATTTATTTTATTATATTAAAGAATCAGTTCTACTGGATAATAATTCTACAGTTTAAGGATATAAGTTTAAATCTATGCTATCATTGCGTTGAGTGAATGCTAGCATGACATATATATATATATATATACGGCAATAACTCATAATATTTATAACCTTTATTATTGAACTTAAAAATAGATATTAATTAGCAAGTGATACACACACACACACACACACACACACACACATATATATATATATATATATATATATATATATATATATATATATATGCATGCACATATATGTATATATATTATAGATATATATAATACATATATACATATATATATATATATATATATATATTATGTGTGTGTGTGTGTGTGTGTGTGTGTGTGTGAATTATGGGATTTAATGTATTTATAAAGTTATTTTGAGACATTTGGAAGAGACTTTTACTGTAGCAGAACAAATAAATGTGAATGTACTTTCCCAGGAAAACTCAGTACAAACAATTTGAATTGCAATGAAACATATTGCTCTGTAAATTGTGAATGTAAACACAGTCCAGCTTTTATACATACTTTTGTAGCCACAAGGGAATCATTTTTCAATTCAATAGAAATTGAAAGAGTCTCAGGATTTTATGTAGTCAAAAGGAAGCTTTGCTTTAATTGGTATGGGAAAAGAAGTCGCAATGGTTTGCAAAGCAAACTTTTGTAAACATAGAAGCAAATCATTTTTGGTTCGCATGGAAATATTTATACATTTTAAATGCTGAAAATGACATAATATGAAATGATAGTTTTTATAAAAAATTAGAACCTTCTTTAAAAAAAACATATTTGAAATATCATAATATTAGTTTTCTAAACTAAATATTTACTGTTGTATTGATGATCTATAAACTAGAAGTTATGACACTTTTTTATCAACAAATAGGAAGAGAAATCTAAATAACCAGAAAGAATAGTTGAAATGGATTTTAATGTGTAAGAAATTCGATAATTTTTAGTTCGCATGTTAAAACCAAAATTTGCTGAAAATTGCAGTTCAATTCCAACCGTTTGTATTGTGTCAGCAAACATTTTGTGAAACTTTTGTGCGACAAAACGTTAAAACATTTTCCAAGAAATTATGTTTTGACCTCAGGAATAACATGATTACAAAGAACTATCAATTTTTCTATGATATACTTATCAAATATGATATATAAACTGATAACACATAATTAACAAAAATGTTTGAATTAAAAATTAGACTACACAAGCAATATTGGAAAATTACAGCTGCTCTAATAAATTGATTAGTGTAATTAAGTAAATAGCTGAATTAGAACTTCTTATAAGATGTTCTCTTACATATTTTAATAGATGTTTTAAATCCAAATTTATTACATATTTTGAGATTTGAGATGTATATGTAAACCCTAAAATTATTTTTGAATAATATATTTTTTTCTCTCAACATTTGAGATAAGTATAATAAAATGCTTCATTTTTTTATCAACAATGTTCAAAAGATATTTTAAAAATATCTATAATAAATTTTATTTCTAAAGATATATTTACGTGTACATATTGCTTGGGTAAATCTTTTGCTGTTTCCAAGGTATGATATAAGATCTCAATCGGTTACCTTAAATTAACATAAAGTTTTTATGTTCTAGAATTTGACGTTTAGTGCCAAGGCTTCGAACAGGGTAATTAAAGTTCATACTAAACTTATATTAATTTAAGTAAATTTAAGTAAAATTGTAAACTAATTTATGTATCAGCAGTATAAACAACAAAAAAGCTCAGTTTCATAAAACATTTAAATTAAATTAAGGTTTCTTCTTAAACTTAAAGAAAACTAACGAAAAAAATGTGATATCTTGTGATTTTTCTAGCAATCGTCTAACGTAAAATTATCTAGGTTTTGATGAGAACCTGGGTAATTATAAAAATAAATCTACTATGCACTTCAGATAAATAAAATGTTAAACAATTAAAGAAAAAGTATGGCTCATTTGGCAATATTTCTTTATTTCTCCTTGAATATCTTAATAATTTCTCCTTGAATTAATATTGAAAGATCTTTAATTTTGCCAACGAGTGCTCGACGATTCTAGCAACCTATTAGATTGGCTATGAAAAAAATGGCGAAATTTATTAAAAAGAGAGGAATATATCAAATGATAATAGATATAATTACATAAAGTCAAAATATTTAAAAAAGCATTAAAATATTCTTTATTTATTTCATTTATTTTTGTTAGAAAAGTGTTTTCTCTAACAGTGTGCTAATCCTAAGTTTATTTACTTTATTTATTTATTTTTATTTATTTTTGTTAGAAAAATGTTTTCTCTAACATTCTTTTTTCTATAGTTCCTTTATTATAAATAGTAGAATATATAGCGAATATACATATATACTTACAGAACATTTTATATGTATAAATATTGTACCACAAAGATTTAAAGGATTTTTATAGATAAATAATGTTATATTGCTTGATAAAATTGGTGGATAAAATTAGTTCCATTACAATTCTATAAACCAAGAAGTATGCGTAATGGTGAATAACAAATCCAAAAATATTACAAAATATGCCTCGCTTCATTCATTACTTTTTTTGTAAGAAAAGTATTTTAGCCAACATTCTCTTATCAAAAATGCCTTTTTAAGAAAAGGACTTATTTATAATTTGATACTACACATTTTTATGCATATTGCATTAAATATTACACTGTGATCTCTAATATGCCTGAATTTTTATATGTATTTTGTAAATATATGAGAAACCATGTTCTATGGTATATAGCGGGCCAACTAAAGAAAATAGCTTAATGGAGTCGATATTGATTTCAAATATCCTGGATGGGCGTAATGAGGGGATTGTTGACAGGCTAAACTAAAGTACACATTTTCCATCCATACCCATTAGAGAAAATACGCTGTTTAATAGCCTTTGTTCTGACGTCCCACTCCTTGTATCGTTTCCCTGCCACAACATTCCTTTTTTTCCCCACAGAAATACTCTGATTTATGTTTTTTTTTATTTTCCCTGAAATCTAATACCGGATTTGAAGCACATGGTAACTACGTATTTCTTTCAGAATATCAAATTTTACATAAAACGAAGAATGATAGAAGATTTCTACACAAATATGTTGTTTTTAAGGAAATGAATATATTCCTTTTGTATAACCATCAAATACTTGTTATTATCTAATAATTTTTATTTTAATTCCTGCATGTTCAGAAAGTATATTTTAGACTGACTTACAGTCATTAAAAAAATAAAAAATATATTTTAGTTGAGAGAATTTTAAAAGACATATTAAGTTTTAAGTACAAAATAAATACATTTTGATAGTACATAATCTTTAATTTAAAACTGTAAATTAACATTAATATACTTTATTTATTCTCTTTTACTTTACCTTTTATGGCATTTCATGAATACTGTAAGGTAAGAAAACACCTAAGTAACGCCAGATGACTGAGACAAATATTCTGTAATAGCTTATAGAATGCAGGTAGTTTTTATGATTTTGTTTAAATGCTCCAGCATGAAGATAACCATTCGAAGCATAAATTTTGAGCCCTGAACACACGTCAACCTGGATGTTCTGAAAAAGCAACATATTCAGTTTATGAATAATTATAACAGTAAGGATTTAGTTCAGTTCAGATTAGAGTGTTATAAAGCCTTTTATCGGTTGAAAATAATTTGGAAATCCACGAGAAATCGCCGTATTCTTTATAGGAAAAAGAATCGTAAGTTGAATCCGCTGGTATAGAACACCGTACAAGTTCGGATTGACGTGTCATAAAGCCTTTATTTGGTTGAAAATTATTCGGTATAACACGAGAAATTCACGCATTTTGCATCTATAAAAGGAATCCTAGAAATTCACGCATTTTGCATCTATAAAAGGAATCCTAACTTGAATCCGTTTCTTCAGTAGCCCATGAAGGTAACGAGGCTTTTCCACGATGAAATAAACAAGCGTTTGCAAATATTTCCTCGTTGTTTACTGAAGAGTATTTATTCAGGGTAAATATTCATTTATATCAAATTACATAATATGAAATTCATAGATAACGATGTTTTCTTACTTAAGTAATCAAATAAGTAAACACCCAAAAATTGTAATAATAACCTTAGAGAAAGTATTTTCAGAAATGAGTTACTTTAAATATTTCTGTCTTACAACTGCAAAAAAGACAATTTCTTTGCATGTATCTCTTAGTAAAATTGATATCAGTGTTATTATTTGTTTAGGTAACATTTTTATAGTTATTAAATCTCAAAAATTTACAAAACTATTGGTAATGCCTTAATTTGTATGAACTAGATTATAATTATAACTATTTTAGTTAAGGTAAGCATCTGCTTATGAAGTACTATCTTTATGTACTTTAAAACCCATACAATTTAATATCTACACAAGGATTTCCAGGAAAGTAATGGAAATTGTTTTATGCAGGAGTCCTTACAAAATTATTAATGTTTTAAAAATGTTATTTTTTAAATGATATTAAAATAACTACCCTTAAACTAAAGATATTTTTTAAGAAATGTGAATTATATGTTTGAATAACTGTAACAAGTTAAGTAAATAAATTGAATGTAAAAACTGTTCATTTATATTGATTATTTTCTATTGATTTAAAACACTGGATTTTGTATAGGTTTCAAACAAGGAAATGTTTTGTTAGACATCCTTTATTGATTTCTTGTAAAAATCCTTTATTGTTTTCTTGATTTAGAGTGTTGTAGTGAGCTATTATAATAAAAAAAAGGGATTTAAAGCACAACGTGATACACAGGATCTAAATAGGTCACGGAATCTATTTATATTTACCCGTAAAGAGCTTTCAAAATACAGTAAACATTGAATTGAAGCATCAAAAGTGAATTCCGAAGGCGTTTGGCTATAGAATAAGGTTAAAAATAAAACAATAATAACATATAAACATAACAGATAAATACATAGATAACAGCAAAAGAAAATTTATTATTTATTATTTTATGGAACATAATTTATATTACTTAAAAGGTTTAATAAATACAAAATAATTTTTCACGTGCAATAATACATATATACGACGTGTCATTATTTAAATTCTTGCTTTTCTATTTTTATTCATTAAAATTTATTTATTTATAATTGATTAAGATATTTAAAACGTTTCGCCCTACATTTCTGCATTAGTTTTATTTTATCTGGTTTATAACAAAATTTTAGCCAAGTATACTATATAGCATTCACAAATCCTTGTAATACCTGCTCACTAGTCGATGAAATATATTACTAAAGTATTGGGATTTAAAATCATTTCCATCTATAACTTATGTAAAATATTTATAGCACTTCACTGTAGTCTCCTGTTTTCGGATTGAAATCAATTTAATGCTGAACATCTATACATATTCCATTTCAGATTTGTAATAGACTAGATTCTTGATTTTAAATTTCTTATTATTTACCTGTATACTGATGTTGTATAATCAGTTGATTCAATATTTTGCAGAAACAGTTTTATCCTTTACGTTATATAACCTAAATAATTAATGAATGTTTGTAACTCAACCATACATAGTCGACCCAGTTCTAAACGGCAATAACTCAAAATTTAATGTTTAGAGATGTAGCCATTTTAAATATCTTATAGTGTCGTAAAAAATTAAGTTTACTTAAAATCAATATGACAATTGCCACACATTTATGATTCAAATTTTCGTTTCATGTTTGTCAAAAAATTTAATCATGTCACAAATATCAAATTTTGAATTGTTGTATTTTAGAAGAAGGACTTTAATGTAACATACAGGAACATAATGATATATTCAAATTGAATTCACATATAAGCAATTTACCTTTCACTCGGAGATTAGTTACGATTATACCTTAATAAACAAAAACATATGTAAAACTTCAAAATTATCATCAAAATGTATGTCAGCTTATTGCATCATTCTGCATAAATAACTAGATAGGAGAACAACGGTTCACAATTAGCTACTAAGAGATTAATTGGACATTTTTCCACTAATTAAAGCCTGTTTCAAACGTCTATAAATTTATTTTAGAAATTTGATTCTCAAATACCTGCAATGAGTAGTATTTGAAGAATCTCCCTTCTATAAGCAGCAAATCTATTTACAAAAGATTAGCTTTACACCTATCGCATCTCCCTGCATATTTCAGTGAGTGTAACAATGAAATTAAACAATTGTGCAATGAATTTTTATTGAAATAGCATTGTCTTCTGTTTTTAAAAGTGAAACATTCAATTTCTTCATACTAGTGTGCCATTGTAGATATCGATGAAAATAGCTTGTAGAAATTTTATGTTTTCTTAGATCGAGTTTATCTTTTGAGAATAGGTAGAGAGCAATCGTATAACAAATCTACAATATTTTCAAGTAATTTATAATAATTAAATTTTCCATTTGGATCAACACTTTGATTTTTTGAGCAGTGCACATAAATTTTCTTTTGAGCAGGTAAATAGACTTAAATACTGACAAATTGATGTATTTATTGTAAACTTCGATTTTACAGTACTTAAATTGCATGTAATATTAAATAAATATTTTTGCCACGTTTTTTCTTTTTCATCTATTGAATCGTATAATGTTTAAAACGATAGTTGGAGTGATTAAATGGATTAATTAAATTTGCCTAAATTTCATATTTTTTTATTCTGTGCAATCCATAATAAATTAGATTTAAGATATGCATCTATATGTAATCGGCTTTAAAGAATTAATAGTTGTTCCAATAGTTATGACTAACTTACAGTTGTAAAAGAGGAACAATCTACGGAGAATTATGTGTTGACTGATGTTTGGTGGTCAATTACGGCATATACTAGATATTTCTGAAACATCCATTCTAAGCTAGAATATTGAGTTAGCGATATATACAAAAATGAAAAGACCGAAAAATTTGGAAATATAATGGAATTCGCAAATTACTATCCGATATTTCTAAACAATAAAAGGTGAATACCTAATGACCATTTTCTGAATCAGAAAGAAAAATAAAATTCTAATTTAATAATATTGGCTATAATTTTCAATATAAATGTGCTGAATTTAAAATGATATGACTATATGTTCCAAATTTATAGTGCGAAATATAAAAATGTATATCCCAAATGTATATTATTAACAATCGGATTTCAAAATATGCCGATAAATTGCAAAAGTTTATGTAATCGGAGACCTTAAAATGAAGACAAAATGCAAAATATGCACAATTATTTAGAAAACTCTAAAAAAGGAAGATTATTTTCGGAATCGTCTAGATATTATTGGAATTTAAAATCACGATAACTTAGAAATGTAATGAAAATCGATGGTGTTATTGAACAAATTTTAGCGAAAAATACTTATTTTACTAGTGAAGTTTAATATTACACATTAATGTTTTGAATGCTATTAAAAGCATAATAATACATTAAATAAACTTTACTTACAAGGATAGTTTAAATAATTGATAGAAGCAGAAAACAAATCACAGTATGTTTTAAATAATTAATCCAACCTATTACCTGTTCACATAATTAGTTCCTATATAAGAAGTTTAATGCAATTTTATTGATTATCTGATACTTTATATATATTGTATTAAAGGAATGGGTATTTAGAGTGCTAATCCATATTGAAAGCCCAATAAATAAAGCTGTATATACTGTATATATTTCGTTACAAAATATAGTTTAAATTCATTACATTATGATATACTGAAAAAATGATCCAGTACGTTATAATTAAACATATAGCTCATAACACTGAATTATTGCCATATAAAAATATTTTTATTCTAATCCATTAACGCTGAATTCATTCCTCCTGATTAGACATTAAATCATATTTGTTATGGACTCCTGAAAATGAGAAAAACAACTTAAAATTAAAACAACATTTTTTTTGCAATGCAGCTAGCAAATGATACACATATCCTAAAGCCATGCGGATATCAGATACAAAAAGCTTTTGGTCGCACACAAAAATATTTCATTACGGCTTCAAGGCTGATGCTCAGTTAGAGCTACTCAGGCAGCACGTGTAGATTCTACGGAAGCAACTGAGATTCCAACACCCTTACAGTGAGTCCTTGTAATAAGAAATCAGACAACCAACAGAAAACCTCCAGGCTTAATCTGCCAGCTTTAAATGTATCATTTGAACTTGGAGGACATTTCAACAACAACGAACCCTTTTAAGTACCCGAGCCAACATTATTGAAAACGAGGATCTTTGGCCAGATCGAGTTTTAAACATAAAGTTTATTTATGAGTTTAACTCATTTCCGAACAGAGAATTTTAGCAATTTTAAATATTACACTCTGTTTTTTTAAATGATGTTCTGCAATAAACTTTATAAGAGGTCATTTATAAACAAAAAAAAATCCATGATAAAATATTTATTTGTGGTCATATATAAACACATAACTGTGAAAGGAATTTTATAACGCATATAGATATTAACATGATTACAGTGAACATATCTACTTATACAGTAAAATCATAAAATATCTGTCAAATGACCGAATTATAAATTACATCACATATTTCAAGTTCGAGGAATTGTTAATAGGGTTGCCACCAACCTTCCTTAAAACAGAGGTAAAATTCTAAGACAAAAAAATTTCTCCAAAATATTTTTTACTTACCTTAAAAGGAGACGATAGGAATTTAATCGATACAGATAATCAACTTACAATATCTGGCATTTGAAAGTTTGAGAAGTTCAGTTCCTCATACCGTTACATCTAAGTTCACTAAAAAGGAGATACTCTAAGAAAACATAAAAATTCAATATACTATTACATTTTAACTGTCCTCCTAGAGGTAACTAGACTTTAGTAAATTAATCTATAAAAAGTAGATACCTATCCCAAATTACCAAATTGTAAATAGTTGCTGATACTTGAAATTTGTGGATTTATTATACTGGTCACATCAACTTTCACTAAAAATGAGAAATTATTCTAATAATACCCAAATATTTTACAGAAAATTTTTTAACGGTTCCCCAAAAGGACATTAGACATTAACGGGTTAAGCTATAAAGCTTTAGAACTTCTTCTCCAATTTGAATATTAAATGTAGTATATTTTATGAGAGTAACCAAATATTACTGTAAAGTATTTAACAGAAGTCTTCTGAAGCCAAGTTATGTATTATTAACAGGACTAAGTTGTAAGTTAAATTATAGGTTCATTTAAATTTTTTATAGAAAGCTGATGTACATGCTAAATTGATAAATCCACTCATAACGTTTTCGTCGCTGTGCATTTATTGTATAGTAAAATTCACTGCTCCGTATTTACTCTCAATGTGATGTCAAAATTTACTGAACGCAAGTGATATTTAAGCTCATCTAAACAGTCTAGGGAATGCTAATCTCGTTTAAATTCAAACCTCGGTGTTGTCGATGAAGCCGACAATTTATGCTTGATATTCAGTCTCTCAAATTCTAAAATTATCCTTTGTAATTGTTGATGCTAATTAGATCATTAACAGATGCGTTTAATAACAATGGTTTCCTCTATCTAAAGGAAAATTTCTCTAAAATTATGCGTTTCGGAGCATCTTGTTACACAATTAAAATTAGGTTTGCTATGCTAATGCTTTGGCCATGTTTACAAATGAGATAGACTGGGCTGTATTTTAGCAAATAACTTAGTAAGGCATTTAAGTTTCAGTGTATTTTCGAGAATTATTTTAGAAAATAATTCAAACTCCAGCTATACGATTTATTATAATCTTATATTTTGTGTTATTGGCTGAAGAGAGGAAATAATAACACGTAACTGTTAATATATTAAAACGAATAGTATTTTGATTTAGAATTTCGTAACGGCAGAAAATTATATAAAACTGGTAAAATAAAAGAAATACTGCATATAACAAATTAATTATGTAATATTGAATTTGTGTAGGTTGAAGTTAGAATTCAGAAGAAATCTGGATTTTTTTTTTGTGATATGAAAGTGAAAGAAACTTACTCATTTTGAAACTTAACTATTCTTGCATATTAATAGTAAAACTTTATTTAATGCTTTAAAGTTCTTTTAATTTAGAAATAGAAAGTATAATATAAATGGAAATAAACAAATTTAGGCGAGGAAAGTTCATATGTAATAAATTATATATTTACGTTACATACAGGAAACTATAATTTATTTGTGAACTCTAGCTGGTTATTGACTGCAAATATTTTATGATGATTAATACTTGTATAACAGTCTAGATCAGTGGTCGGCATAGTGCAGCTCCAGAACCACATGTAGCTTTTTGGCTGCTTAAGTGCGGCTTTGACACAAATATCTACGGAAGGCGCAATAATATTTTCATTTAAAAAAAAACTTTTTAAGAAAAAAATTACATTTTATTTTGATAAATTAAAATTGTTCTGTAAATCAAGAACATGTATAATTTTTTGTTTAAGTTAAAAGATAGATAGGTAAATAAAATTTTATATTGTTGTAAAAATACGTAACGAACATCAAGTTTAATTTTATTAGTTTTCTTAAACGTAAACACAAACCATGTACAAGCTACCGGCTGAAATTGTACGTATGTTTTCGGCGTACTCCAGTGTAATACAAAGGTACCACAAGCATGCTCGCGCATACTTTTTCTAAAGTAGTGGGGGGGGGTACAAATTGGCATGACAGACCAGCAGTTGCAGTGTGAACAGTTTTGTCTTATCTACCATTAATAAATATCATTAATAAATATTTATTAAGTAGAAAATTTAGTTTTATTTAGTGGAATCAAAGTTTAATGAACAGGCAGATTTGGCTCCCAATTTTTTAAAAAATT
Organism: Pardosa pseudoannulata; assembly: GCA_032207245.1. Taxonomy (NCBI): domain Eukaryota; kingdom Metazoa; phylum Arthropoda; class Arachnida; order Araneae; family Lycosidae; genus Pardosa; species Pardosa pseudoannulata. The sequence continues at coordinate 100,471,378 of CM063503.1, forward strand.
GTTGTGGTGTTCACATTTGGCTTTTTGGCTAATAAGTTTGCCGACCACTGATCTAGGTAAAATAAGCCTTTCCTAAACCACCGATTTGAAACTTAAAGTTCGGTAAAAATCATATGCAGAATATTAGCGGTACGTTATAAGTGTATATTACGGTTATAAAATATCTATATTAATAAACATTAATATTAATAGAATGAAATAATTAGTTAATTGTTGTACATCGTGTATAGAGGCTTAAAATTCATTTCATTTCTTAGAACAATTTTGAGTTTAGGATAAAAAAAATCCGGCTATAAAGTTTATAATTCAAAAGCCTAGGACCGTAAAGACTATATATTTGAAAAGACATTTTGCGTTGGAGATTCATATGCTAATAACTTTGACACATTAATCAAAGAAAATCCCCTATATAATAATAGCCTAAGTTCTCTGCCCTTCTATCCTCGAATTTATAAGGTGTTTGGACCTGGAATGGAAAGAGGCATCCATATTGGATTCTTGATGAGTTAGGGTTAGAAAAATTCAAAGCGAATAAAGTTTATCTTCTCTTAAACTATTGATGAGTTTCTGAAATAAATTAGTATAGATATGCTTAATATCCCGGCAAAAAATACTGTCGTCTTTAAAACGTTCGAAATCATCCCTTCCCCCTTTTTTTAATGCCACTATTTCAAGTCCTATTTTAGCCGGTTAAGAGAGGGCGATTAAATTTATTTATCAATTTATCGCATAATAAATAGGTAAAAATAACATTTTTTTCTAGCATTATGAATTTATTCCTTCAACCATCTCATTTAAATAATTTTTATTTTAAATTATTTAAATATCGTCTGCATTATTTTCATACGTTTTATCACTAAATTTAGATATTACGTAAATAATTTTCTTTTATATTTGGCTTAAATAATAGATTAGGTACATATGTGATAATTTTAAATTCAATCATCGATTAATTTTTGTTGCAATGGAAATTTTATCACCGGTATTAACAACAAATTATTTTCATAAAATTCTAGGAGTCTATTTCACGAACTAATGAATATCTAGCGTTTAAGATATATATTTTTAAAAATTAAGAAGTTTGTTAGTTTGTGTGTGTTTTTTATATAACCACAAGTTTTGGAACTATCGGGGGCATTCAAACAGCCCCCATCGCTGATCACTGATCGCTGTATAACTGATCTAGCTCTCTCGCTGTTTGGGATTTAACTGTACTTCTCGCTATTTGACATCGCTTTTCGAGTTGAACTGCTAGTGAACTTGGGCAAACGTGATACGGAGAGATTTTCCCCGAACCCACATCTTTGAATTAATTACATTCCGCGGTTGTCAAAAGGCCGGGAATGGATAAAGGCATCCATATTTGATTGTTCATGAGTTAAGGTTAACAAAATTTTACTGATCCCCTTACATGACTGGCTATATTCTAGTCATAAATAATAACCCTTTGATTTATAACTGATACGGAGAGATTTTCCCCGAACCCACATATTTGAATTAATTACATTCCGTGGTGGTCAAAAGGCCTGGAATGGATAAAGGCATCCATATTGGATTCTTCATGAGTTAAAGTTAACAAAATTTTACCGATCCCGTTACATGGCTGTCTATATGCTAGTCATAAATCATAACCCTTTGATTTATAACTGTTACGGAGAGAGCTTTGTAGTTTGGCATGGTTTTTTACATTTCAATCCCGAATTGAGGCTTTCTACTAGAATATTCTAGTGCAACCATTTACACTAATCCGTTAAATAAAAACATTTATAACTTTTTTTCTATTGCGGTTTATCCATCAACAAAAATCAAATTTATTTCAAGCTCTTTCAAATTCAATAAAAAAATATCTCATAGATATTTTACAAGCAGAATTTTCAAATATTTTATAGTTTTAATAATTTGTGAAAGTTTTTCTATTATTATTTTTTCAATCGATAATCACAGTTGTCTTTACTGTATGTCTAACAATTACTATTAAGCTTGCTGAAAACTTTTCAAATATTCTACTTTATAAAATATTTTACCAGTAGAATTTTAGTCTGTCTAGTGTACATATTTTTGCAAGCACAAAAGGTAAGCAACCTGTGAATCTGAGACGCACCATTTTTACGTATATTTCTTTACTGTTGTCATCTTCATAATTATGTTCTCAGATAAAAATGAATTTAAATTACGTTATAATGAAGAATAGATCACATTTTTGAGGCATTTAAATATTTCATAATATAGATTCAAATTTGATTAGAGGTGTCATACCATCTAAAGGTGTCTTGATGGAATAAATTGTGTGTCTGTTTAGAATAATCGTAAGTTTTTGAGAGCTGAAAAGAATCCTTCAAATTTGCTTGATATTTAAAGTTGTTTGCACTTTTATAAGCTTCTATTTTTTCTTTTTAAATGATCACAATAGACACATAAAACAGTTTATATAGTATCACTTTAGTATTATTTATCACAATCTGGATGTATTTAAATGCTCATTCAACAAATATTACTATTTTTTTACTTTGTGTATATCACTCTATCATCTATCAAATAAATATTTTTCACTCAGTAAATAAACACTTAGACTGTTTAACAACTATTTAATTAAGATTTTATTCTACTCCTTTTTTAGTAGTTGCATTTGAACTTCTTATATCAAAAAGATTTATACATGATTAATTTATATTATTGCATGTAGTTTTGAATTTTTTTCTTCTAGTTGTAGATTAGTAACTCTATTTTGATATTTTAATATGTGTAAATTTTTAGGTGATCTTCAATATACCACCTTGTGACGGGAGTATTATAGTGTTCAAAAATAGAATGTTCATGTTACATAAACTTTTGTACTTAAACCTGGTTTTAAAATATCACGAACCATTCACACATTACAATTAAAAAATTATTAAGCCACCGTGTACTTTTTTATACAGAATAAAACTTTTTCTATTCTTTTATATACTAAAAATTGTATATTTAGAAAACAATATCTTTACTTACTGTAAAGCTAGATGTCTCCATAAATTTGGGAGCACTAAAAGTCTTTGTAGAGTAATTTTTAACTAGACTTATTTTTCATTGTGTGCATAATTACACTTTTATTTATAGTTAAAATGAACATTCTGTTAGTTTAAACTAGAACAATAAAATATATCTTAAGAATAAAAAGTAGGAGATGTCTATTACATGTCCGTTACATGCAACAAAAGTAAGATTAGTTTTTTTAATTATAAAAATTTAACTGATAAATTTAATCTTGATTAGAATTTTTTTCAGTTAAAGCAACCCAATCCTTCGCTATTTTAAACTGCAATATATTTTTTTTCATTTCAACTAAAATACGTGTGTATAATTTTAGAAAAGCATTTGCAATGTTTAGCGTAATCAGATATTTGTAAGAAAAAAAACATAAAAATTTTTTTTAGGTGACATTGAACCCTCAAAATGAGTTTTTGGTTTTGTTTGGTTTGGAGTGCTATGGTCTACTTTTTGCAACACGAGGGCTAATGAGATCTGGACCTACAGCTTAAAGCCGATTCCGAACGGCTAGGAACATGCATGCCACGGTGGGATTCGAACCCACGAACTCTGGTACCAAAGTCCATCACAAAGAAGTTTTTGAACAAAATACAAATAAATTTATTGTTTCAAAAAAGTAAATTTAAACGTACATTTCATAATTTCAAAAAATTTACTAAAAAATAATGATTTAATTACTGTAAAATCTGGTTTATTTTTTAATGGAATATCCTTTTTCAAAACTTATTTTCTATAATTTGGGGTTTTTATATCTTAAGGTCGATTTCAAAATATTTCTGGTAACTTACTTATTTTAATCACTTTTAAATCTCTGGTCTTGATTATAAATATGTTTGACATAAAACTAAGAATGGTTTTTAAAAATATATGAATATTCGTCAAGTCACAGAGGGTGTAATACCTTGAAACAACGAAATATAGTGTTAAAACATTACTCAGGGTTAAACTATTGTTTCATACAAACTGTATTTAACATACAAGAAATTCATACATAGTTTTATTTCGATTCTGGTTCTGGTTCTTTAATTGCTTATCTTTTTCTTCGGTGCTACAACCCAAAACAAGCCCAGGCCGTCCCAATGAGTTTTCGCCATAGCTGTCTATAACTATTCGCCATAGCTATTATGACGCCACAGCTCTACAGTTCGCATAGCTTAAATTCCAAAGGTCTTTCTCTAAGTTGTTAACCCATCTAGCTGGAGGCCGCCCTCTTTTTTTAACACTTCCAGGCTTGCTAAATGTTAGTTTTATAACTGGGTTGGAATCTTCTAATCGAAATAGATGTCCAAGCCATCTAATGCGATAAGCCTTGCTCTTTAAATTTGTCATAAATTTCATGATTGTGACATATCTACCAACATTATTTTCAAGGACGGTTCCATAGATTTTCCTTAGTATTTTAATCTGAAATATCAATAATCTATCCACCTCTGACTTATTGAGAGTCCAGCATTATCAGCCATACAATATTAAAGGTCAAATCACGGTTTTATTCATGTCAATTTTTGTGATATACATAATGAGCCTAGTTTTGAGTAAATTTTTGAAACCATAAAAACACCTATTTTCCATCATGATACGATTGTCAATTTATCTATTTATTTAATTTTTGTCATTTTATCAACTTCAAAATCTTTTTTCGTAAGTTTGAAGTATAATATCATACAGAAGTCTTTAAAATGATCCAAGCTTAAATGTTTACATCTCAATGATCCTAAAACTTCTAAGTTTTGATTTTAAATATATTTGACACAGAACTAAAAAAGTGTTTAAAAAATACAATTATTTGTATATTTGTAAGATACAGAGGGTGTAATTGATTAACACTTAATTTGGCTAAGTCCGCTACACCGGGCATGTATATTTATAACTACTATATAACGTAATTGTCAGTGTTCACCACAGCGGACATTAATTATCTCAAAAAGGGAAAATGATATATTTTTGTTTATTTTACAGAGATCCTAATGTCTATACAGACATGGGAAAATAACAGAAATTAAAATTAAAAAATATTTCAAAAAACATCTTGCCAAATTATGGGTTACAGCAACGAAATATGCTGTTGATATAACTTTCATATAAATTGTATATAACTAAAAGGAAAATTTATATTCCGTTTTAAATAATTTAATTTGTAATAAAATTTTTTTAAGGATGATGTTTGTTCGCAAATATTCTTCCAAAAAGTATTATTTTTATAATCGAATTGTTTTTTATAGATTTCAATGCCATATATATTTTGTGTAGCATTAATGTTTATTCTATTATTAAATATATTACTAAAAGTTGAATTTTTTACCAACCCATATATAAGTTTACCCTAATTTTTTTTCTGTGAAATATATGTCTATTATGTTTCATAGTCTATATTGAAAACTTAAGTTTGTTTAAAAATATCTACTTACTAAATATATAGTTTCTCCAGCGAAAGAGGGTTGAAATTAATTATAATTTTGTAGCAGTTAAGAAGAACTAAATACCTTAAAATGTACACAAAAAGATTTGTAAGAATATCATAACTTATGAAAATAAGAGAAAAGGCTAACTTTTAATGAAATGGAGGCTCACAGAATCGAAAAGCAAAACATTTCCCAAAAATTCAAATCCAAGGTCGTTTTTATTTGACCCTAACCTTTGTAATTAGACAAGTTTAAGGATAGTGATCTAATCTTGAGCTCTCTTTTATCGAAGTTCGTTCTTCAATCGATTGGAACTTCATTATATGGATGGTGGGACTGGGGTCCCTTATGTCAATACTCCCTTTTTTGTTGTTTTAGAGAGGAAAATAATTGGAGAACATGAAGCAATTCAAAAGCTGTCTCTCGAAGTGATTAGAAAAAGTAAACTTTAGCTCAGTGACTGCCAGTAAACTGTAGACTGCAAAAAGAAGATAGAATTACAATGAAACAAAGAGATACACTAAAACTGAATAATGAAGAAATAGTTAATACATTAAATATTTTCTGACAACACATTTAAACACACACACACACACACACACACACACACACATATATATATATATATATATATATATATATATATATATATATATATATATATATATATATATATACATATGCCTGCATCATGTGTTATATATATATATATATATATGTCTGTGTGGGTGTGTGTGTAATTCCTATCATATCATTGAAAGGAATATTACGTCATTGAATTTTTTTTACTATCATAGACTTGTTATAAATAAAAATTACTTTGAAATATAAAGAGATTTTTAATAAATTTTACAAATCAATTTTTGAAGTATATTACAATCACGTAAATCCATTACTGCATTAGTTCAATAAAAGGAATCGTCTAATAATTCTAGGAATATTTCATACGAAGCTGCCGCTTAAAGTATTATAGAAAGATAAATTAAATTTCAAATGTTAAGCTTGTTAATGCTTAGACTGACATAGCATTTCCTTCGATTACCTAATTTTTATTTATTTATCATTAGCTGTCAAGCTGGCTTAAATATATGCTCACTAGGGAGAGAAAAGGACAATATTTCTCATCCATTCTTTTAATGCCAAGACCTGAAATGAAGTTTCAATTACAGTTGTTTGGTAAAATGGACAGCTACTTAAGCAGAAAGAATCTTGTCTTGCAGATTTAGGTATTCTATAGCTATTCTCCTATAGTACCGGTCCTTTGAGATTTTGGGATGACACGCACTTTATTCGGTATCGCTAATCCTCCTCCGATAATCCTTTTTAGGAATAGTGTTGGATTACCTACGTTTCCGTCTGACTTGGGATTATGTTCTCAGGACAAACAGTAAGAAAAGGAGATCTTGTAAATTGACCTGCTTAATAAAGAAAATTAGAAAGACTCATCTTCAATAGATTTCACTTAAGCATGTCCAGTATTTCAGATTATGTGTTCTACTAGAATCACATGAAAGATACTGGATAATGAACAAAGCAAAAGAACGAAAAAATAACTGGGTTTTTCCTCATTTAACATAACAAGAAAGAGATTGATCCATTACATACTATATTCTAGGAATTGTTGCTTTATCGACAGGAGCAGAATATATTGTTTTGATTTTCCAGAGTTTGTTTTTATATGTATAAAAAATATAATTTAAATGCTATAAAAATAAGGATAAGGGATAAGGGAAAAATAAGGCTATACATAAAAACAAAGCAATAGAATGATTCTAAAAACAGTAGACATAACGATAAAAATAATTAAGTACACATAATGATAATAATTAATAAGTACATATAATAATTAAGTACACATAATGATAAAAATTAAGAATCAAATTACATTTAAAACTAGCCAAGGAATTATGGTTTACAATGGTTGAATATCAAACAGAACACAATGTTCTGTTAAATAAGTTATGTAGAATAAGTTTCACAATTCCGATAGTAGAATGTTTATACACTCACCAAAATAGCATTGTAAGGAATGATATTTTATTTAGAATAGTATTATTAAATAAGATGGTATTAGATATTTTTTCCCATGAGGTAGAAACGCATAATTTATAGAAATTATGACTTGATTCATAGTTTAAGTAAAAGGAATAAAACCTCTTTACATTTTTTTAAAGAGCACTACCTCCTGAAAGTGAACCTAAATTTCCTCGTAAAAAATCGTCTCGAAATTCATACTGTAGTGCGAGATGAATTGATTTTGAGATTTCTTTATAGGTATAAACAATTCAATAATATTAGTATTAAATAATTCTTTAGATAAATAAAAAAATGATGTTTTGGAAATGTACAAACATTATTTTTTGTTTTATCGTAGAATTTCACTTTAATGAAATTAATTGGCAATTGTTTTGATGTCTCTTTGAAAGATCTTTTAGCGGATTCTAAACAATACTATGCCATTTTTAGTCTTTCATTTTACTATTTGAAATAATTTAGAAGTACAGAATCAAATCACTAATGAAAAATTTTATGAAGATAAAAAAGACAAGCAAAGAGTAACAACATTCACAATATATCAGAACAACCAACTTTTCCTCTTGTTTAAAAATGAAAAAAGCTTCATGTGCGTTTCCGGAAAAATATATTTAAGTCATTTATAATATTGTAGGTACTGGATGGTTTGAACACACAACTAACCACTCAGATTTACATATACAAACAATTAATTGCGATATATACGTAAGCAAATGATAAAAGCCCGTCTGGCTTAACATCTCCGAATAATCATCAACTAAAGGAAAGATCAGGTGCCGTTTGCACCTAACGACCGTGCTCGTCTACGTCCGATTTACGTCTATATCTGCTTTCCATTATCGAGATTTCTTGTTGCCAAACTGCAAAATGGAATCTTCGCTCGCTCGGAGTAAAATCATTTCGCTGAAAAGTGTCAAGGGCACCACGCATACAATATACAATCAAAATTGTATAAAAGTATAAAATATAAAAGTTAGATAAATTTACTCTAGAAAATCAAATTCAGCATTGCTGGAAAGTTTTAGTTAATTCAGTCAACTGCTTTTAGAAATTATAATGCATATCAATTTAGCAATCTTAGATTACTTATTTTTATAATATAAAATTACTTATTTTCTAGCATGTTGAATAGACTGTTAGGATGTAACTAACTTTTGTTCAATGGCCGTCGATGAATTTTTTACAAATAGAGTTATTGGTTATAAATATTTTTATCTGTTCTTTGAGCAGTATAAAAAACAGTATTTTATATATTGGATCTGATAAACTAATTTATAGTGAAAGACTAGTTTATATTCGAACAACAAAGAATAATATCACGAAGATGCATTAAGCATATGAAATTAAGTAGTCTCATTTACCATACACAATTGGGCATTAAGCTTTAATTTTAAGGTTTTACAGCATACAATTATATGTGTATCATATTCAATCGTCAATTCAACTTTTAGAGGTAGTTATGTGACACATTTTAACGCTCCTTATTTTTTTTCTTCTAATACATATTTAATCCAAATGAACTTCAATTAATAATATCTTGATGCTAGCTTAAAACTGTAACTTATTATACACAAATACTAAGAAAAACATACTTGGAAATCAATCTTTCAATATTTGAAGGGTAGTTATTAATATAAAAGAGTGTTTACTCATATCGTAAATACCTTTAATATATTATTGTAATATAAACTTATATACACAACGTATATAATACAAATATCTAAATTAGCCTATTTTGTTCAGGGCAAATTTAGCTGTACGTTGTTAAATTTTGGACAGATTTAAATTCCTTTACAAAATAAGGACAAATAAATCAGAAAAATATCAGTTCTCGTGATAAAAAGTAATTTATTTTACTGAAAATATTTAATATTTATCGTTAAAGTTGCCGTATGCAATTAACTTTTATTACTTTTCCAATGAATTTCACGGATAATGCACATAAAAATATCGCTATATTTTTTATGCACAGCGTTTCGGATAAAATTATTAAAAAAACATACTCGTGCAAAAGGTTTTCGATTTATTTTAATAAATTAGGAAATGTTATTTTTAATTAAGATTAACTCTAATTTATTTATCTATTGCAATTTTTTTTAAATTCACATTTAAAAATTGTAGAATCTACTAATTTACTTAAAATTGAGTGTTTTAATTAAAATAAATAGTTTACATTTTTCAAAATGGTTTGATAATATTCACTGTATATAAGTCATTAGAGAATAATTGTCACCGTTTATAATATTCCTCAATTTATTAAGTCCACAAAGATATCTTTAACTTCCATATTTTAAGTCTATATTTAAGTTATTAATACTTTGGTCTCAGGTAAGTCAGTTAATGTTAACGATCGATTTACTTACATTAATATTAGAGAATTAAAAGTCGGTTACCTCTATTTGGTTAGTGAAAAAAAAAATAAATAAAATCTGAATCATTCACAGTTTCTGCGGTTCAAATATATAAAAATATATTTATGTAAATCGTCTAAAAATGTTCTTAATTTCAATAAAGCTATGCGGTTTAAGTTACTGATGCAGAAAAGTACAGAATTTTATGCTTTGGTGTTACAGCGCATTTGTCTACATATTAAAAATTACTTTGAAAGATTAAAATATATGACAAACACTTGCATATAAATTCAATATTACTAAAGAAGCTTTTTACTGTATCTAGGGAAGCTTTCTCATATTAGGAATAAAAATTTCCCATAAAATACAACAAGCAATGTAGGAGAAAATGTAATTTTTATTTAATTTTATAGTGATGTAAACGATGACCAATCAGTGTTTAGTTCATTTATAAATACAATATTTATAGTGTATTTGTAGTTTGTGCAATTTAAGGCATTCAAGTAACCTATTGTTTTTTGATTTTCATCTAAAAATCAAGCATGATTCTTACTATGGAGCCATTTCATTCTTTTGTGATACGGAAGAGTGTCACAAAAATGATGATATGTAATCATATGAAAATAATACGTGATAAAATAATGGATTTTCTATGGAATATTTTACTAATTATGTCTAGTTTGGATAATGAAATATTATATTATGAAAAATTCGTCAAAATAAAAAATCTATATTTGTACTAACTAAAAGATGTTGTCAATTCTCTTCCATCCGATTTTTATTTTGTACTTATTATTCTTTAAACACTGTTTTAATCTATATATTTATTAATTTTACATTATTTCATTCACATAGCAAATTTCTTCAGGCGTAAGAAATCAGATATAAACAAAAGAGGTATCACAATTTAAGACGTGAGGTAGAGAGAATGTTGAATGTGCTTAAATATAACCCAGACAAATTGAAATTATTAGTTGGTTAGTTAATTCAAGTTTTTTCACGAATGCTAATTAGATTGATTAGCATCAAATTATCTTAGGTCTTCTTTCCTAAATACATATTATAAGCTATCAACATATAAATGGAAGTCCTTTAGGTAATTCAGAAATAAACTACGGTTAAATAATAATTTTTTTAATGTTCAACATTAGTTTATAATGGAGTTCTACGGTCTACAGCTTTTGGTATACTACTGGTAATGAGATCGAAACCTACTGCTTAAAACAAATATCGAACGGTTAAGGACATCCATGACAGCAGCGAGTTTCAGATCGACGAACGCAGGTACCGAAGAGCAGATCCTTTCTCATTCAGACATTTTTCGGAAAAACCCCGTGTGAAAGAGTCGAGCAAGACATGAAGGATCTCTATGAACAAACCATCGTTCTGTAATAATATTAAGCAAATCGTTAATTTAATGATCTACCTAATAAAGTATTCACACATTTTAAATCTATCCCGACATGTAAATGAACATTTAAGAAATGACTAGTTCCAATCTAATATATTAGAAGTAATGTTTAAATACTGAAATAAGTTTAATTTCATGTAATATCGAATAGTCTGCATGTTAGACGTTATAAATTATAGCGAAGAGATAAAATTTTTTTTAGATAAAATAAGTAAAAATTTTCAAACAAAACCCCCATTTAATTCAGATAGGTTGTAAATGATATTGATATTATATATAGAAAGAATGCATGTAATCTATGGATCATAATCTCTAATATAATCTGCTGCCTGTATTAGTTATTTGCACTTAAAAATAAAACCACATTTTACTCTATATAGAATCCAACAGAAAACATTTTCAAACAAAACCCCCATTTAATTCAGATAGATTGTAAATGATATTGATATTATATATATAAAAAATGCATGTAATCTATATATCATAATCTCTACTATAATCTGCTGCCTGTATTAGTTATTTATACTTAAAAATAAAACCACATTTTACTCTATATAGAATTCAACAGAAAAAATAGAGCCATTGGATTTTTTTTACAAAATATTTCTGTCATTGTGAGGTACGCATTTCTCTTTAAAAGAAAAAATATCATTCAATCAAGAGGCTATAACTCATTTTTTCTTAAACAAATTATTTGTGTTTCAGAATTTTTTTCTTCTTTATACGTCAAAGGTAATTAGATTGATGGAATATTCATTTCTTTTCATAATGATTCTTTTTATTTTTATAGAGGATCTTACTAGGAGCAACTTCAAACCACAAGCAAAAAGTTAAAAAGAAATAATAAATTTTTTTGTAGAAAAAATCCTTATTTTAACATTTTAAGTCTTCATTTTTATTCAATAAAACTTCATTTGAGTATATTAAAAAAATTAGTGTAAACAAAGTACAGAAATTTAAAAGAAAACATTCTTTTATTATATATATTTAAAAAAAAATTGGTGAATTGAATGCTCAGCTTACTACGTCAAAATGCTTCTTATTTTATAAATTGAGCTGCTTAAAAATAATCATAAAGAGAGAATCAAGCTTAAGTTAGATATGGATAAATACTCTATATCAAGAAAATTTAGACCTAGATAGAAGATCTAGATATAAGACAATAATTTATAAAACTAATTTTAAATATATTTACAATTCTTTAACTATAATTATAAACGATGGATTAATTGACCGTACAATACAATCTTCATGTATGTTAAAATTTGTAAAGTAATTATGAAATGACGTCTGAGACAGAAGAATTCTACTGGCAATTCAAAGCTGACTCACTTAGGCGATTGAAATAAGTGTACTACTAAAATAGGAATGTATTATATTGTAACGTGCACTAATGCTATGACAGAGTTTGCATTAAATTTCTTAGATAATTATCTATGAATCATGAATCAAATATTTAATTTATACACAGTCCCATTACTTAGAAAATCATCACTGACAAAAAGTTACTTTTTTATGTATATATCATTACGAGAAATGATATGTCAAATAAAAAAAATTCGCAAACATTGAATATTTTCAATTGTGTTAGTCTTCAAATCACTGCTTAGCAGAGGTAGTAAATGAAAGAAGTAAAATAAACACATATTATATTGTAACATACATTGATGAAAGAAATGGTGTTGTGTGAGACTTCTTATGTAATTATCAATTAAACATACCATTATAACAAAAACCCTTTTTTTTTGTTATAACTAATTATTATTACAAAATTTACATATTAATATTATAAAATATTGCAAAAATTATCTCAAAATTATTTACTTATTCCTATTTATATTTACAACTTTAAATAAAAGTCTCAGCTATATAAGATATAAAATTACTTTGTTTTAAATCTATAATAAATAAATAGTTTATCTATTTTAAAGTTAAGTAAATGGTCCAAAATGTATAAGGACGTACAAATCTGTAAATTCATAGCCAGCATAGATATTGAATATATATAAAAAATTTAGTAACACACAATGTTTATACAGCTACAAAAAACTTCCTTTATACATGGGGGTAAATCTTGCTTTACTGTTCTCGTGACTTTTTGTATCCTAATTTACGTTGGCTTTATCCTTTCAGCTACAGTAAAACTTTTCTTCAATAATGCTAAAAGGACTTAAAAAATATTGTTAAACATAGGTTGTCGTTACTGATACATCGGTCATTGTTACATTCAGTTATTAAGTACGTATTGTGAGCATAATATAACTTATTGTGTGTAGAAATTTAATTTAACTATTTTTTAAATATTAAATTATAAATATTTAGAGTACTATGGCTAACCATTTAAAGATTTTTTCTGTGAGTAAATAACGAATGCTAAGAAGGAAAGAAAATATGATTATACATGTTTATATTATAAACAAAATTAACTTTAAATTTCACTGTCACGAAGATTATATCTTCTCATGCATAGTTCTTTCGTTGTTGACGACAACAGAGAAACAAGCATATATAAAGAAGACAATGACTTATTAGATAAATAAATTCAAACTACTCTTTTGTCCACTGCTACTTTTTGTATTCAACCGATTTCGTTAATTCAGCAAAAATAACAAATTCATAATATATTGTTATAATCTTAAGAAACAATTAAAAAGCGAAGAAAAATATGCAACAAAATCTTTGCAGTTTTAGAATTTTTCCCTACAATAAATTATGATCTTTTTGATATTTTTTAAGAACTTTTATATCCATTCACTGAGGTGAAGAGTAAATACTTATCTTTAATTTTTAACCGTTTTCCAGAATACGAAATTTCTTCTCTTTCGCTATTTTCTCCCATTAAAACATTCTTCATTTTGTACTTGAAGATAAACGAGGTGAAACTGAAATATCCAGTTAGAAAATGTCGAAATCTATCCTCGTTAGATTTTTATGTAAGATATTTAAATAAAGAGAACATAAGTTTGAATAAAATAAATAATTCTTGAACAAAAATTTTATAATTCTTTACATTTTCTTTTATTAAGAATTACATTAATCAAACACGCGCCTTCTATTTAATTATATGTTTTGATGAAAGCCAATGGACTTATAAATATAACTAATTGCTTTTTAAAAAGGTTTTAATCAATCACAGTGCAAGTAAAATTAATTAATAAGACTTTAACATTTTTTTAAATTGCATTTTGACTTAAGCTAATTCTAAGATTTTTTAATCTATTTTTCAAAATACTAATTGCAGAATCGCGTGACAATATTGATAATAGCAATTTCTCCGAATAATTTTTCGATATGAAATTAAAAAAAAATATATTAATGGACTTGGAAGCACTAAACGGTTAAATTATTTTCCAATTCTCCGAATAATACACCAAGCACTTGTTAATTGCTTTTTATGATTATATAACATTAAAATTTAATAAATGGATAATTTAGTTTAACATTTTAGCCTTCACGTCTAGCGAAGAAAAAAAAACATTCATAGAACAGTTTCACAAAATATGATGTTTATAAATTTTTAAACGGATGTAATAATGTATATAATTAAATATCTTCCAAGCAAAATTTAGAAAATTTATTTGTCAATATGATATTGAAAATTATTTATAAAACATAATTTTAAAGTTAAATTTATTTAACTATTCCTATTTAATATGTTATTAATAAATATATTACCAATGTAAATAAGCCAGAAATAAAGATAAATTATGAAATGCAGATGTCCTATCAGCGGTGTGAAAGTCAGTAATTGACAAAAGTATACTAGGCGAGGACTAATATAAATATTGTATTAAGAACAAGATATTTGCTACATACGATACATATTTAAGCATTCAATGGTGTGCTTCAGATGTAAAAATTTTTTTTGCAGAACATGTACGTGGATTCAGTCTGGTTGAGAATTTTAACAATCTACTTTCTGATAGAGAAAACTTAAAAATGTAAAATTAGTGAGTTGTCACAATTTCAATTTCTCTCCTTTCGGTTGAAAATAGAAAGTTTTCTATATATAAAACCAACTGATTTAAAGAAACCAAGGTCTACGGTAACATATCTCTGATGTTTGAGTTCAGAGTTAAGTAAATTAGGAATAAAAAAAAATCAAAACCCGATGAACAAAAGTATTAAAAGCAAGCCAAATATTAATCAAGACAGAGGGACCAAAGTCTATGACATAAATGGTATACAATAAAGGGATTGAAAATGATAACATTCTAAAATTTCTCTAAACAACAGATAAGAACATATTAAGATTACTTTTATACTCGTATTTAAAACTATATTGCATGGTTTCAATTAACAGATGATCGACAAACGCTATATCACTGTATAAAATGGAAAAAATGTAATCCTTCTAGAATTTAGAGAAAAATCTTAACTTTTTGAAAAACAAATAATTTAAATTAATGCATGTACGTATCCTCCATTATAGGATTCATAAGGATTATCCATAGCATAGCTATCAGTCATACAGGCATAAGCGGCTGTTAAAACAAAAGTGTTTTGTTCTAGACTAATATGAGCGAAGTTAACAAGCACAAAAAATTTCAAAATTAGAGAAATGAAATTCATGGACTTTCTTGCCCAGATAATCTAACGCAGCTTCAATGGAAACATTCTTTTACAAAAACGCCACAGAAAAAATAGTCATAATGTAACCGAACAGTTCAAGGTAACGAAGCTTCTTAATGACATCTTGGGAATTACAAATAGCAAAAGAATTGTTCTTCAGAAAGGGAGAGATAGCAAAAACCTAATGAGGTTGTAAGAAGCAGTGCCGACATTAGAAACAATAGGCCCAATTTGAGCTCCCGGTTTATGAACCTAGACAAAGCTTAAAATCCGGGAGGAAGGAAATAAAAGACCTTTTAATATTATTATAGCGAATACGTCAAGATTGACAGCTGATTTCATAGATTCAAGTTCATTAGAGCAGGAATTATTGAAGCAGAAGATTTTCATATAAGGACCCCTATGATTAACATAACTAATAATTTTTTAAATAAATGGATTGGTCATTAAAAATAATCTGGCCTTTTTTGTAAGCTCTTGTAATAAATAATTAAGATATGACTATCAAATATTACGTTAGTTTCCATTACAGTATAACTTGTAATATAGCGTTTAGTCAATAAAATACTGTTATAATATTTATATATAATCGACTTATACACTGAGAGGTTTAAAAAAAATAATTTTAAATGTACAGTCAAATCCAAATATAGCATCAAAATCCATTCAGATACAAATTTGACACTGAAACATAATTAATAAATAATTAAGATATGAATGTCAAATATTATGATAGTTTCCATTACAGTATAATTTGTAATATAGCGTTTAGTCCCTAAAATACTGTTATATTACTTATATATAATCGACTTATACACTGCGAGGTTTCAAAAAAAATTTTAAATGTACAGTCAAATCCAAATATAGCAGCAAAATCCATTCAGATACCAATTTGGCACTAAAACATGCTTGGCGACATATCGAAATATGATCGGCGTGTTTCAATAAGATTCAATTTAAACATTCGTTTGCTCACTAGAGTTAAGGCAGGAGAAATACACATATAATCATAAAAATACACGGTTGGATATTCACGTAATTCTATTTTCATTCAAATATATTTTGGAAGAAGTGTATTAAAATACTAGTTTACGATATTTTCTTTCACCTTTTCAGTATCACTTTTGTTAAACTAAGTATCTGTTTTTTTTATCAATAATATCTAAAATTTATGTAACTGGAATTGCACACATTTTCTCTTACTCTGATTTGTTAGTTATGTTATAAAATATATAATGTATTTTATTTTATAGGATTTTCTTCAAATCTCTTCTAATGGAAACGAATAAGCCAATATTCAATCCATGAACAGTTTTAAATTAATAAGAAACGATTTAACTCTTTAGCAGAATTTGATTTCACACCGAAATCACCTGTTAAACATTATTTTCATTATTTTTTTTGAGAATTTTGCTTTTTATGTTTTGATATTTAAAACTTACAGTAAATGATAGTACTACATTTAATTAATTTTTATTTTTCAATATATGTGTTTAAACTTGTTGTACCTGGAAAGTTAGT
Source organism: Pardosa pseudoannulata (assembly GCA_032207245.1). Classification (NCBI taxonomy): domain Eukaryota; kingdom Metazoa; phylum Arthropoda; class Arachnida; order Araneae; family Lycosidae; genus Pardosa; species Pardosa pseudoannulata. The sequence goes on from CM063503.1 coordinate 100,488,693, forward strand.
AATTTGATTTTTCCACTCATGACCCCAAATAAAAATATTTATTCCAACAACACTTATAAATTGTTAAACTATTTATTTTACTTTTTAAGAACACTTATTGTTCTTCCAATATAATTAAAATTTTAAAAAGTATAATGTTCACGCTTTAAAAGGGAATGGACATCCAAGGGAGAGTTACTCCCCTCATTCACTACTACGGTATCCTCTAATGGTAACTCCTCTAAGGATTATAAAGAAAAATTTTAATACATTTTGCATTTATAAGGTTGATGGGTAATATTTATAAACTGTTTTCATTAAATTCCAAAGAGTTTATGTAGCTGACCTTTAAATTGTTAAACCGATCATTCTAAGTCAAATTCTGTATCAATTTTCACACCTAGAGCGTGGTCAGCTGAATTTTCTTATATACATTCATGAACATATTCTGCCGAAGAAAAGCTTTAGTTTCAGGATGTCAATTTGCATGTTCTCGTATGTATCTTGTATATAATCATTTTTCAAATTTATTATATACTTATCCGATTTCAGTAGAAAATCATTTTCACAAAACCACATGATAAGAACGCTGTGGGGATTTAAAAGCAAAAAGGATTAAAAATTTATCGATTAACAGTAAATTAAAACTTATTCAAAGTATAGAGGTAGAAAAAATAAAATAAAGAATACCGACTGACATTCTACCAATTACGTATTGTCATTGCTAACCTATGTTTATCGCTGTTTAAAAGAGAGAAAGCTTCTCGAAAATCATTTTAAAATGATACTTAGTAATGAAAAAAGTTAATAGTAAATCAATTTTGACCCATTTTTATTTGAAAGGAGTCAAACTTTTAATAATATACACTATTTTAACAGAAATGATGTAAAAGAGGGGAAAATAAGATTTTTATAAAAAGCGTAAAAAATAACCCCAAAATATCTAAGAAAGCCACACACATTTTTTTGTTGTTGTTTATGCCTCAAAAATATCGGTTGACGTCATAATGATATGAAGATTTAGTGAATATTTTTAACGTTATAAGACATACATGGCAGAATTGTTCACTAAGCATTTGTAGCTTTAAAGGGAGGTGATATATCGGGAGGAGGTTAAATCAGGGCTACACTCTATTTAGATTTACAGCGTAAGATTTTAGTGGAATATAAATTATTATTATCCAACATATTCTATGCATCTTGAAAAATTAGTTGCATGAACATAAAATATTATTTAATGATTTACATTTAACTGTATGTTATAATCTATACTAAATTATCAATAATATATAAGCATACGAAATTATGAAATAAAGTTTAATTTTGTACCAATTTCAATATTAATATAACATAATATTACAAACAAAATCCTACAATTTCATAAACATTCACATTTTTTTACTGTTGCACAGTTTTTCAAAACTTTATAAAAATTTTAGTAAATGAGAAAAAATAATGTGAAATGAAGTAAAATGAATGAACATGAAACATTTAAAAAAAAATAATAATTGCAAAATTTTAAAATTTTCGGAGATCAAAATTGTGTTTTTAAAGCTTCTATAAGGTATCTCTAAAGACCTTTATTTCTGCGTATGTTTTTCGATAGCCCTGTTCCTGAAGAAAAACGAATATATAGAGAGAGGTATATAAAGCAATAATTATATAGGACTCCTAATATAAGTGTCAAATATAAATATCACTTGTTCAAGTTCTAACGGTAAAATTTATAGCTATTCAAAATATAGCTTTCTAAAACATACTGTTTACCGAAGGAACAAATCCGACTAGTTTCTATTTTGGAAACTGTCAAGCGTGTTTTGTCCCTTGCAGCAGTTAAAAGTGCAGGAATGATTTATCTTGACGTTATTGACAGAAAAATATAAGAATGCCAGCTTACGCGGAGAAGATAGATATAGGAAACAGTTTTACCTGACTTTCTATTTCGAAACAAAGTGAGGAACAGAGAAAATGATTTGTATTAAAAAGATGTCAGAGCCCTTGAAAAATGAAGACCCATTTAGGAATGCCACGAAATTTTCAAAAGGGTGAAGTAACGAAGATATATAATAAGTACACCAAACTTTCAGCTAATGTACGGAATTATTTTTTGACTGTACTTTCATCTAAAAACTGAATAGACAGAATTCCTTACATGGTGATTAAAATTACAATAAAACATAAATAACAATGAAACCTAAAAAAAGATTAAATACTATTTTTCCTTAAATAATAAAATAAATTTTAAAAATGAATTCAAGTGCATAAATTTTCGCACACGTTTTATCTTGTTACTCAAAATTTGAGTCTTCTGATTGTTTCCATTTACATTCCAACTAAATTACACATTTAATAAAACTTAGATTTTTATTTTATTTTTTTCCATGCTTGATCATTTATAACAATAAGTTTTCCCAGCTTTTGTACTATACTTTATCTTTGCTTATGTGTGAAGATAAATACTAATTTTCATTCAGGTTCTGAATCTGAAACAGATTATCATATTTTTACCGTTAAAAATTCTAAACGAAAATTTTTTAGGTAACCCAAATTTATCTTTGTGTGAGCTAGTTTTGTAAAATCTATTTTAACCTTCTGAATATATGTATTTAAGCATTATTAATAATCATAACTTTTCAACTATAACAAAGTTCTGACAAATAATAACCGAATAACACTAAGACTTGGTTAATTATATATGTAATAACATAGTAGAATGACAGAAATTTTCCCAATTACATCTAAAAATTATAATATAAATATATAATATAAATTTCTATACATATATAATTTCAGTATTTGTATATTATATAAAATTATACTCGATTACATTCTTAGAATATGCTTGTGTATTTGCATATGGGAAGCTACTGTTGAATTTATACATTTTAAAGACTATTGAGTAATGGTCAAATGTTGGTAAGTAATACATAAAATCATTATAGTTATTCTTTATAAATTTTTTTAAAAAATACATTTGATTTCTTATGTCATTATTTAAACAAGTGTTATAGTTACTTCCAATAAAACGCAAATAAATGTAATCACAAAGGACAGTACCTGCCGAGAAAATATTGTGAAAATGAGAGCATGTCACTCACAATTCATTTCCATATTAACCCCTTCCGGTATCATTTAATAATGAAAAACCGTGCATGAAATAACTATTTATTTTTTATTTAAAAAACCTGTTTCATTTTGCAATTCTTACATATTCTTAATTAAAATCCACTTTTTACATAGTGTTAAATAATATCAGAAACAGTAAAATGAAGAATTAAGAAAATATCAAAGCAAAACATTAATAAGTTATACAGATAATAGTCTTCAAGCTAGTGGTACTTTTCAAAACAAAGTGCAAAGGATTTCTTAATTGTTTACACCGCCAAGTAGTCTCACTTTTAATTTGATTCTTGTAACACACACGTCATTTCTTAGTAGGTTTTCTTTTATTCTGACTCATTAATTTGGCAATGACTTGTACCAACAAATTCTAAGTAAACAATATGCAATAGTAACTTGTGATTTTCACAAGTGATAAAAGTGTTGCCAAATTCAGTACACTAGAAATTTTAAACTAAATTAATTATCATATTTAACAGTAACTTTAATCGCATGACGAGTGTAGCTCGTCATTGTGCAGTATGGAATAAAAAACTAATGACGAGGTAGACTCGTCATTTTACCGGAAGGGGTTAATTTACATTAACATCTTCTAAATATTAAATGTAATAAATTGTCACTCCTAATTAACGTATCGATCGTTTAATTAGTAGAAAAGATATTTTACAGGACCATGAGAGTGATTTTAAGAAAAATACCAAAACCCCCCAAAAAAACTGCAATAAGTTCCTACATCTCGAATGATGGTAAGGTTTTTTTTGTCTTTATATTGTCTAGCGCAGAAATTCTTGTTTTGATTATGACTTAATATATTTCTCAGCTTTATTGTACTATGAAGTCGAATACATTTAATTCAAATTATATTTGAGTCAAAATTCAACTACTTTTTTTCCCGTTAACTGAAATGATACATAACTTAGGTATAGGTCTAGTGCACCTCATAAAATGTACCCTAAGAAATATTTTGTAAAATAAGTATTTAAGACATAAGATTGTTATAACAGTTTAAATGTTTAATAAAATTGGAAATATAATTTAAATTTAAATAAAAAATCTAGCAAGAATCGCTATAATTTTTAAATTTCATTAACACTTTTCATAGAAAGAAAGATCTTGCTTCCTTAATTCCGGTACAAACCCAAATTATTTAGTTAAAATGTGCAGAGGTTCATTATATAGACAAATATTTAACATTTGCTTAAAACTATTTGCGCACTTGATGTATATACATTTATGACCACTCACGTATCCACCGAAAGCCCCAGAATCAGAAGGACCAATGACAGTTTACGCATAGATTAACGCGCAAGGACCCATATTAGACGAACACATGCTGAGTTAGATTAACTGTTAACAATTTAGGCCTATTAGAGTTGGTAATAAAGTGTATTTAACATGAAGCACACATTTCCTAGAAAAACTAATAAATGTAAACAGTACTAAAAAAGAAATTTACAGTTTTATTTTTTATTTTAGTTTCAACTATGTATTATGAAATTAATCATTATTCTCATTTTGCGTGTAATCAATACAATTTTACCAGCTACAATCAACTCACATGCAAAAGATACCTTTCTTCATAAAAGATTGATTATATATATATAGATATATATATATATATATATATATATATATATATATATATATATATATATATATATATATATATATATATATATATATATATATATATATATATATATATATATATATATATATATATATATATATATATATATATATATATATATATATATATATATATATATATATATATATATATATGTATATATATATATACATATATATATATATATACATATATATATACATATATATATATATATATATATATATATATATATATATATATATATATATATATATATATATAAATATATATATATATATTATATATATATATATATATATATATATATATATATATATATATATATATATATATATATGCTATTTTGATTTGCAGATAAATGTTTTTGCGGAAAAGATGTATTTATCATCATGTATTATGACATTCCTGCAACATATCTTCTATAATTAAACAAGAATCTGCTATTCCTATTTTTATAGTTATTTTTTATGTAATGAAATTTAATAAAATTCATTGTACTTTTACATATATCCTGTAGCATTAGTTTGTTATATGTTTGGTTTCAGTTCGAGTCCATTTTACATACTAATAGCTAATATTTAAAGATATATGTAACGTTGTAACGTAGTGCAACAGTACCAATATATAATAATGAGGAATGTTTTCTCAAATTTTCTAATTATGTGCATTATTGAAGTTTGTAAGTACATCATATAAAAGGTGAATGAACAGTTGGGATATAACTTTTCATCTGCTTACTTTATAGATTTGGAGCCATTTTGCTATTTTGGTAAGATTTTTGCGAAACCTCACACTGTTTGTGAACCGTTACATTTCTTCTAGTGCAATAATAGCGGGCTGGTTATTTTAAATTCCATTCTCAATTTTCTTACGATAAAAGTGTCCCTGTTGTTCCTTCATGGTACATGTTTATGAAACCCATGGATTACTTTAATCCGGTATTTGTTCCTTTTACTTAAATCTAATTTATTTATTTGATTGCATTGTATTTTTGTCTAATGAATTAATTATGTGAGGTCAATGGTTAAAACAATTCAGAAAAGTAATGCAAATAACCTTAGAATATCAGTCATTCTTATAGATTATTCTAAATGAATTGATAATAAGTGATACTTTGAATTATTCAGGATAAATTAAAAATAGGGTGATTTGTAAGCTTAGAAACTCTAGAAAGAATTATAATAATAGGAAAAACACATATTTTCTTTTCGAGATTTGTCTAGATTCTTTCACGGGGTGAGTTTATTACGAGAAAATAACTATTCGTTCCGATTTGTGACTTTCTTGGAGCAAGTTAAAATTAGAAAAAATTTTCTAATGATATTGGTATTAGCATAGAAACAAGTTAATTGAGGATCAGTATTATTTTGCTTCTTATACTTTAAAGGACTTGCAGCAGTTCATCAACGAACAAATATTTATTTAAAGTTATAGAGCTTTCTACAGAAAAGTAAAGTGGTGTCGGAAGAATTGTTGAGATTGATGATTTATAGTTTGAAAGAGTATACAATAATGGACAGTTTTGGGCAATTGAATTTAGCAAGGGAAATTCTGTAAAATATTTTTGTAGCATTGATTGACAAAATAAAATGTACTTTCTGATGTCTGAAATATTTATAGCACCGTATAGATCTTTACAGTCACCTTTACATTAATCAAAAACCAAAATTATGGCTCCAGTCACTGAGTTCTTTATTAATGCTATTGATAGTGTACAGTACAAGTAAAGAGTATGTTGCCCATACAAAATAATCAAGAATAATTGCCATTTTAATTGGCAAATTATTTGCTTTAAGAATTCTGTAAGGGAAAGGAAAAACTTTATATTTGTAATGCGTTTTACGAGACTTGAGGAAGATGAGAAGAATACATAATTGCATCCAAATAACGTTTTCAATTGTAATGTTCATGTGCATGTAAGTAGTATTAATAGTATTTATATCAATATTTATTATATTATCAATATTTTTTTTCCATTTGGATTTCATGTTTGATCTCTGAATTTTTTTTAAAACTTTTGGATAATTTATGATTTGAAATTTAAATAACTCTTCAAAATTAAAACTTTCTCAATGAGATTGCTCCTTTTCTAAATTTTGATTTCTCTGTTTTCCGTAATTAAACTTGGGGAATTTTTTTACCTCTTTCTTTTATCCCAAAACAAAACAAACGTTCATTTTTTCATGCTTTTTTTCATTCCACAAAAAAAAAATCATTTTATTAACAAAGAATCAATTAAAAAATTTAACATCAGATATTGTATAAGACATTATAAATTTATTCTTGAATCTTTAAAATTTTCTGAAATAAAATATTTATTACTTTCAATTATTTTTCTTTATAATATACGTTTTAGGTGAGAAATTTCTTTTCTTTTACCTCTGCGTGAATTTTCGGGGCTATTTAGACTAAGATGAAACTCACTAACGTGGATATATACATGTTTCCGTTTATAATTATACAATTAATGTCTAACTACTTATATAATCTTAGAAGGTTAATTTTTATAATAAAATCAAAAACTAAATGTCACTTGGAGCGAAAAATATCACCGTCTAAAATAAACTTCTGGAGATTTAATACTTTTCACGATTCTCAAAACAATAAACTGAAGTACTAATGTCCAACGTGCGCCTTTACCTATATTTCTTTAATCCTGATGTCTATTCGAACAGGAAAACAGATTTTTCTGCAAATTATAAGAGAGAATTATAAGAGAGAGAAAAAAAAATTGTCCAGCAATTCCAGAATTAAGAATCACGTAATTAATCTCTGGTTTTTGGGATATTTTGACATACTCATAGACTTCATGCAGTTCTTGTAGCTATCGGTCCTATTCTACGCCTGCCTCAAATTTCCAATGAATTAAACGCTCATAAAAATAAATCGAAGTTTTTACAAGTTTCAGCCTGGTTATCAATTATTGATTGAATGTAACTCTTCATGACTGCATAAATGGAAAATTAGGCCTGGCAGTTAAAAACAAAAGACAGCTACCACAAGTGATATAAAAGTAATAAAGTGCATATGTAAACACACCGTTACTGCTTGCACACACACACACACACACACACACATACATATATATATATATATATATATATATATATATATATATATATATATATATATATATATATATATATATATATATATATATATATATATATATATATATATATATATATATATATATATATATATATATATATATATATATATATATATATATATATATATATATATATATATATATATATATATATATATATATATATATATATATATATATATATATATATATAACAATATTATGATATAACTATGTAATACCAGAAAAAAGCACGAGCTCGTGTATTACATTTGAAACTCTTAGCCTGAACTTGTGATTATATTTATTTAATTATCAATGCATTTCCACCACAGATGTGACACTGAGTATCGAATGTGCAACATCGTGAATTATTTAATCTATATAAGGAACATGGTGCGGATTTTTTCTCCTTTTTTATTTTTCTTTGTTAATAGTCTGCCTGAGTTATGAACCTCTAACCTGTCCAGCTTCTAAAATAAAAATGACGCTTCAAAAATGCTATGTATGTGTCACCTTTATCCCTTCGTTTAAGGCTTTTGGATAATAAAGTGCGCACGCACAGAAACACACACACACACACACACACACACACACACACATATATATATATATATATATATATATATATATATATATATATATATATATATATATATATATATATATATATATATATATATATATATATATATATATATATACTTATATATATATATATATGTAATATATTAAATAAGCAATAAGCAAAAGAGACAAAAAAATCACAATAACACATAGTATTACACGCAATGCTGCAGTGCATAGTCATACGATATTATATTAATAAAATATATTAAAAATAAGCTCAACACACTACATTAATTTAAGACCTGTCTTTAATTAATATAGTGTGCTGTGTTTATTATAATTTATTACCATTGAACATTTACTTCATATGAAATTAATCGTTTACTATTGCAAAGAAGAAAAGAAAAATTTTATAATTTTAATATACAACTTTTCTTATAAAATATATAATGGTTTATAATAGAAATAGGAGAGGTATGGAAGTTCGTGCTATTTTAAATTTATTTTCGCAAGATGTTTTCAATAATTTAAATTTAGCATTTTTTAAAATTTAAATTTAACAGTTACTATGTCATTGAAAGTTCATGACAACTACTTATTTTATTCATTAAAATTTGTTACTATTGAAAAGTCGCCATAATGCATCACTTTAAACATGGGTAATAAAAATAGAAGTTAGTCTGCTTAAATATTAAACTATCTATTTATCATAGACTTTTTAATAATATACTAGTAAAAAACATTGAAGTATCATTGGTATTATTTAGAACACTCCAATTATTCTCCAATTTCATTCTTAGATTTTTTTTGTTGAGATAGGAAAGAATCCAAGAAACAAATTTTATGTCGATGATGATATTGCGCTTATTATTTTTCTTCTTTTCAAACACATATACATTATCTTGAGAGCAGCGATATTTTTCATTTTGAAAGAAATGGTTTTGTTCCCTGATTTGTAACTTCCTGTTTTAGGCGAAAGAAACATGTCGGAACACAAAATGAGAGGACTGTTATTTATGGCGTCATATACTTTACTTGAAAGTCACACGATTACGTCATATTTTAACAGATCCTTTGTTTGATAACAGTCAGTATTACCAGTAAACAAAACTCTTATTTCTCTGAAATGACATATTATTTTCTTTATTTAATTGAAGAGAAATAAGATTTCGCCCTTGTGTTCACTTACTATTTACGAAGGTTGGAAATAAAGGGCAAGATGTCAGAAATTTTAAATTTTACAGCAGAATATAATAGATTTTGTACTGGTTTGTTTGAATAAATAAACTTGAGTGAAAACTTTATAAACGCCTTTGAGTTAATATGATAGACGCAATGCCTATAAACATAAGAAAAAATAGAGAGGTACGAAAATAATAGTGTATTTATATATACAAATGTTAGTCTAGGTTAGAAATAAAGAGCAAGATGTCAGAAATTTTAAATTTTACAGCAGAATATAATAGATTTTGTACTGGTAAAAACTTTTTGAGTGAAAACTTTATAAACGCCTTTTAGTTAATAGTCTAGACATAATGCGTAACATAAGAAAAAATTGGGAGATACGAAAATAATAGTGTATTTTTATATACAAATGGGAGTCTTTTTCAAAAAATCATATTGATTTATAGTGCTTTTCCCAATTAGCTATATATCTCAACTTTAGTAAATGCAAGCAATACTTTTATTATCTGAAAGAGGAGAGCAAATCGTACAAGAATATGGAAAAATCTATACATTCAAATATCAAAAATAATAAAATATGCATAGTGCCTTTTTTTCTATGTAAATATATGAAATTCAAAGTAAAAGAATTTCAGCAATGTTAAATTTAATATGGCATTCTTGATTAGGGTAATAAAATTTTTCAACATCTTCTTACTAACCAGACTTAATTGTGCTTTATTATATTGAATACTTGGGGAAGATATAAACTGAACAAAATAGACACTCTATTTGGATGATGGTTTTAGATTTCTAATACAATTTATCATTTTGAATTGTAATTTAAAATATTGTTAGTAAAGCAGTTTTCTATTTCTATTAAAAATATCTAACACAAAAAACATGTTATGTGTCGATAATAACTTCCTCAACAAATATGAGACATCAACTTTTGTATGATATACTAGAATACTAAACGAACTTTTATCGATAATAAAAATTAAATTGATGTCACTTATGTTGCTTGGATTTATAGAAATTTTTCTTGGAGGTAAAATTGTCTTGAAAATTTATGTATGTATATACACAAAGGTCATGATACAAATGAAATCAATTTATAATATTTTATACTTATAATATAGATTTCATAAAAGATGCAATAAATCCAAAAGACACAAGTTTAATTAAACATGGACAGTAGTGGGCAAAGAAGACCACGTCATTTTCCAGAAGCCTAAAAATAACCATTTTACTTTCAAATTCCCTAAGAACTTGAAGGCACCTCTTCAAAACCACGAATGAGTAAGATAGGAGTTTTCAAGCAGCTACAGTGTCCAATACATACTTCCATAAAGTAATCACCTTCCATTATGTGCGTAATCTCACATGCAAAGGTTAGTGTTATGTGTTATCAGTTATTGATTTCTACACCCAATTAAGATAAAAAAATAGACATTAGATTGAAATAATTTACAAAGCTACTTTTTATCATTTCACAAATACAAACACTTATATACATATATGTACAATGTTTGCATGTATGTATTAAATTAAAATTTTAACTCTCTCGCTTTTCAGATAATTTTTTAAGTTTTAAATCCATTTTGATATGAAAGAATCAACCAATCAAGAATCCATCAACCAATCAAGAGAAAGAATCAACCAATCAAGAATCAATCAACCAATCAAGAGAAAGAATCAACCAATTAAGAGAGCAATCTTTACCTCTTTCCCATTTATATATATAATTCCATATATAATAAAATCTTTAATGGTTTGCTCTTTTTTTTCAATTATAATTTATGCGCAATTATGACTTTGATCACTGATTTGCAACTTTAATTCACCGACTGACCTATTGACAAACACAACTTTCCTCGTACGCTCTTCTTGGTATATCTGTTACCCGACATAGCTGGCAGGCGTACCCAGCAGAGGTTTTAACGTTGATGAAAGGAAGGTTTAAGAGAACCAATTCATAGCTGATCCTAGATTCAGCAAAACCAAAATTGAGCTTTAAAAAATGGGATAATTTTGGATGACCACCGAAATTTTGGGAGACTTTCGATGATTTATGCAGTCCTTTTAATTGAAGATTTGAGATTTCGGGCATAAAGCGGTTTTCAGTGACTTTTCAACTGTAGAGAACTCAGAGACGATATCATCCAGCAAACATCCCCGAAAATTGTTGTTTTGGTGACTCTTCCATCTTTATATGGGGAGGGATCAGGTTGACCAAGTGAACTTCATATCTTTTCTGTTATTACAGTGACAACAAGCGAGGAGATTCTCGAACACCACGCCAAGCTTTTCCGAAGTAAGAGAGTTAATTTGTAAGAGATTAATTTGTTTTAATGTATTATAAGAACGGGTTAGAAAAACAATACGTAGTTACACTTATTTGGAATGAAAGGTCATTTATCGTATGCTGTGGCGAGGTCTCCAGGGCTGAATTTTACAGAGCACTTATGGAATTCTCTAAGAAGAGTCATTGCATATAGACAAGCCCATATAAGGACCTTTCGGACGCTAAAATAGATGCTTTTGGAAGAATGGAAATCAATGCCTCAGTTGTTATCAATGGTTTCGTTAGCAGTAGAGAAGCTTGATGTGACTTTGTATAACTGTACGAGGTGCCAACCTCTTAATAGACAAAGCAACAAACAGTTGTGACATATGTTATTATGATCAATGTTGTTTTTATTTGGATTTATTATCTACATTAAACGCCTGTGGATTTTTTATATATCTTTTTCTGGCTTACAGCATTAGATATTGATATACCGAATTCCATTGTATTAAATCACTCTTCGTTGAAATATATAATATATATCTAATATTTATATATATATATATATTTTGGTATATATATATATATATATATATATATATATATATATATATATATATATATATGGTGTGTGTGTGTCGGGTACAGTGCCGAGTGATTCATGTATTAAAGGAATTTTAAAATAAATTTTCATTTCAGTGTCAAGTAAAAAAAAGAACATTGAAATAAGGCAATAAATAAATTTACACTTGGCAGTGACATTAAAGAAGAAACCTTATTGCTTCATTCTTCAGGAGACAGAAATTGTTTACAAATTGTGTAGAACCATACTGGGAATAAACAGAACTTCAGATAGATAACTAACAAATCCATACGGAAACCAAGAGCCAAAGCTTTGCCAGATTGAAAATAAGAAACAAATAAGAACGGCACTGGGCATACGAAGGAAAAATCACGCCATCCAACATAATAAACTATCTGAAAAGTAAGTAAAGATCACCATGAATGAGCAGGAAAAAAGAAAAATAGAAAGAGACGAGGGAAAAGGGAAAATGATATTGAGAAGATATAAGATAATAGCTAAGAATAAAGAAAGTGAAACGACAAGAAAAATTAATGAAATTACAATAAAGATAAAAAAGCAGATATTTTTGGCAGGAATTATTCAGTCGACTAATTTTTAATATTTTTAGCGTTATATTATCGTCTGTATGAGGAATTTTAAAGAAATAAACTAAGAGAACCATGAACACATTATCTTTGCGATATTAAAGGAGAAAATGCCATATCGAAAACTGTTATCGATTTTCCAAGAACACAAGTATTATTCCACGTATAGAGGTAAGGACGCAAATAGAAAGGAAGTCACATATATACGCTTATATACGTACCGATTATTCATAGAAATTATGGAAACAATTGAAATGAATATCATATTTTTCTTAAGATGATGATAATCTATTAACGTATTGAAAGAAAAAAATTCTATTTTTAATATTGAAACTTCATAGCTATAATAGATTACTATGGTATATGCATTGATGTTAAAAGGGTTAAAATAATACCGTATGTTTAATGTAACGTCCATGTAGCACAATTTATCCTAAATCATAACGAGTAATGCCGTAATATCTTCAACACATTTAAATATAAAAGAAAAGAAACAACTTAAACTTTCCAAATATAGATTCCAATTATACAAAAGTAAAATTGTTCAACCAGTAATTTTAAGCTAAATTGACAGAAAATGTCCTTTCGCCAGTTTATTAGAATAAAAATTGCGATTTTTAGTAGAGGATAGAATCCCTTCTAATTAGTATTTAGTATTTACATCAGCTTTCTATGTTTATTACAATGTTATCAACGAACTGTTAAAATATTCCTGACCATTACTCTTGTAAGAATACTACAAGCTCCAAAACCATTGAGGATTGTAAGTGAAGGGCTGCCAAACGTCATTATACAGTACACCACACATGGTCGATTGAATTTAGATTTGTGTATCTTGCTGAGTAAAATAGCATTGAATTTTTTATCTCTTACACAGATCTGTGAAAGTATCTGTATGATGAGAAACAGAATTATTTTTTATTAAGAGTAACAAAAAAACCATAACATGCCTGTAGCAGATCCTCAGCGGAAACTAGTGACTGAATGACCTTGAACGGTGTAAAGATCAGTACGTAAACTAAACGTGATATCTTTCCAAGCGAGAACTTCGATATCGAAACAGAGTTTAACGGGTGATGTTTTAAGAGTTATTGAGATCGTTCCACATTTATAAGCATTCAGAATAGCTATTCATACTAATATTTCTACTGCAAAGAATATTCGACCAGAGTGCGTTTCAATCCAACTTTTGAGTTCTTGACAACACTTACACATCGTTTTTGACTAGTAAGCATTAGTGTTTCAAAATTTCACTTATTGTCATGTAAACAAACATTTTTTAGTCTCCTGTATTAAATAAAACACGATATTGGACATATAGTATTCCATTGTATATGTTTTGAGATTTCGATATGTTGTTGTAATTTGGAATGCTTTCCAAGGTATTCAAACAATGATGCCGGAGATCACGAACTCCTCAGCCAAACTCTTCACACTTTAGCATCTGTTTATTTTCTTAAAATCATCCGAATTTGTTTAATCAAGATGTTGTAGGCTGGAGTGTATCACTTGAATAGATAAATGATTCCCTACATATTAAATATATATATCAACTTGTCACTCATAGATCACACTAAAAGTTTCCATGAGAGTTATAGAGATGTAGACTACCACCCCAGGTAGGATATGTACATATCAAAGTTACTCTATAAAGAAATGTCACATTTGGTGGCAGGTAAATAGCAAGGTTTATCTTCCTCCAACAGATAACGTACATTTGTAAAATCTAACTCACAATACAAGGAAATGAAATTATTCACAATAGAATGTCACCGAAAGCCATACAAACAGAAATCTACTGACCACAATCCTATCATTCATTTATACCTGAGTTGCAAACAATACAGCCCGAGTTCAATACAGCCTCGGTACGAACCATTTAATTTATTGTACGTAATGCAGATGCAAACATTTCAGTCTTCAACGCTTGCACATGTGGCTTGGATATACCAGTTACGATTTATGCTAAACTTAGCAATTTTTAAAGAAACTCGTTAGCTATACTATGAAACACCTTACAAATTTAATTGTCGATATTTGTTAATCGACTATTAGGTAGTTTATCTTGCCTTTTTAGTAGGTGTTTTCATTATTTTGTTACAAAATACAAATGTAATACTTAAATTTCTTAAGAGTAGAAATTATGAGTTAAAAAGAATGTGAAATTTTGAACACATTTCTGCTCAAAAACAATAAGTTATGACATAAACCATGCTGTAAATTCCTAGATCAAATTTTAAAATAAAGAAAATGCAACTGACATCAGATTTTTATTGTGTTAGGAATTTATATGATATTAAAATGTAGCGAAGTCATGAAGAATGTATTTTAAGTCCACAATTAGCATTTCGAGATAAATATTTATCTTGTGCATTAACATTCAGTTGGCCAAACATTTTTAGTGGTTTTTTTTATCTAAGAATTCATAGAAAAATATTTGTCACCTGCAGTCACAGAAAATATGCCTGCTGTAAAAAAATACTATTTGGCAATAAAAGCTGAACCTATAAACTGTCACAAAATGGATTTAACACTGGATCTGTAGCTATAAAATTATTCATGGTAGTCTGCAAATGAAAACATTCAGAAACTGAAATTACTTAATAGTGGTGGAGACCTCTTTATTGCTAAACATAAATAGGATGTTTTGATCTACCAACATGCGAAAAAAGGAATGTATGATTCCTTGAAATTGATCCCAACGGAATGAATGTAAAAAACAAAGATTAGTAAAAAGTAATATATGTCTGATTTTTGGAAAAACATGACTTAATAAAACTATTCGGTTGGAGGGATAGAAGTTAATGACATATAACTGATACACTACTTATTGCTTACCAGAAAATCTCCCAGAATTTATATCATATGTCATTATATCAATTTAATTTCTCATAGAACAATATCCATAATACATTTTCAAGGACAAAACAAATCAAAGTGATAAAACATTCACTATAGTCATGTGATTTTGATATATTTAACTATTGTCTGTTTTAAGATATATAGTAAAATATAATTGATAGTTGAATTTATTACTAAGATCAAACAAATGAAGCTATAGACAATCGAGCTTTCCAATCGATTAACCCCTTCCGGTATGATTTAATAATGAAAAACTGTGCATGAAATAACCATTTAATTTTTATTTAAAAAACCTATTTCATTTTACAATTCTTACATATTCTTAATTAAAATCCAAATTTTACATAGTGTTAAATAATATCAGAAACAGTAAAATGAAGAAAATATCAAAGTAAAACATTAAGAAGGTATACAGATAATAGTCTTCAAGCTAGTGGTACTTTTCAAAACAAAGTGCAAAGGAATTCTTATTTGTTTACACCGCCAAGTAGTCTCACTTTTAATTTGATTCTTGTAACACACGTCATTTCTTAGTAGGTTTTCTTTTTATTCTGACTTATTAATTTGGCAATGACCGAGAAATTCTAAGTAAATAATATGCAATAGTGACTTGCGATTTTCCCAAGTGATAAAAGTGTTGCTAAATTCAGTACACTAGAAATTTTAAACTAAATTAATTATCATATTTAACAGTAACTTTAATCGCATGACGAGTGTAGCTCATCATTGTGCAGTATGGAATGAAAAACTAATGACGAGCTAGACTCGTCATTTTACCGAAAGGGGTTAAATAAAAGTGAATTTCTTCTAACGTTTAATCTTTCATAAATTTTCACACAAAAGGGTTGGAATGTTGGAAACTACGTGTACTTAGTCTCTATGTATCTACGTTGTACTATGTTGGTCACTGGGCTAATTTTAATTTGCATCATTTAGGAGAGCTTAAAAAATTTCAGACTCAGGTTATTATACCAGCGAGATTAAAAATTGCAACAAGTTGTTAAATAAAAGTAGCGAAATGTATTTTTATATAACTTATTTATATATAAATAAAAAAACATAAAAATAAGTTAATTCTACAAATTGATTATAATGCTTCGAAATATAAATATTTCAGTTAATAAATTTTCATAGTTACTTTCGAAGAATTATGAAAGTTTCATTTACACTTAACCGAGAAATTAATTTGCAAGGTCTTAGTGAGAAACAAGAATAACTTTTATATGTTGTAGTATTTAATCATACAGACTTTAAATTTTATCTTCGAATTCTGAGATAATAAAAGTAAATGAAATAAATTTGTTCATACTCCAAAATCATGATCCCTGCCAATAAATTCACTGACCATTGTCTATTTTTTCATTGTATTATGGGGTAAAGATGGCTCAATATTAAACGAAACCTTTATAAAAATTATTAAGTCAGTCATCTACTCTTTGATAAACGTCGAACTGATCGAATAAACAATGGCACACTTATAACAGTATTCAACCGATGTGATTTGGGTACATTAAGAAAACAATTTATTAACTCAAAACAACAAAAAGTCCCATGTAATGTAAACAGGCAAACTCTGTCATTAGCAATTACGGTAAAATATGCTGAAAGTTTTGAAAATTTGTAAACTATAAACCTAATTTACATGCAAATGAAGACACAAAAAATTGAATTTTTATTGACATAAACATCTTTAAAACTTAAATCTATAATTAATTGTGGGGGTGATATGAAAATATGAATTTCACTTAAAATAAATAATAGAGTTGAAAAAAGGTAAAAATGAGTTTAATAAATATCAAATAGTTGTATTCAAAGTACAAGAAGGTGATTTATATATAGTTCTAAAAAATTCTAAATCGAGTAATCATGGTTTAGACTTTCGTATAATGTACTCGTGAAACAACATTATACAGCTACAAGTTTACCAAAGGAGAAGTTTTAAGTGCCTTTTAGTCAAAGCAGTAATTACATTCATGTGTCAAACATAATTACCTTATTAAACACTAAATACATAGTAGCGTGACACTTCACTTAATCTTCTTCAAATGAAGTAACCATTAAATTTTCCAAAACTGATGTCCTGTAGTGTGGATGATAAATATATCAAGTGATATATCTGTTTTTAAAACATTTCACGTTTAGGTCATGAAGAGGTTAACAAAATATACTTTGAATCATGTTATTCAAGAATTTAGTAAAATCATAAAATAAACGTGTGTTTGAATTGCAGGCAGGTTTGCAGGTATTGTTTGTAGTTGAAAAGAAAATTGTTAGCAGATTCATTTCATAAAAAGTGTAATACCTAAACGAATATATAACTCTTTAGTGAAAATAGTTTATATTATTATGGATTTGTGCTTCAAAATTTATATGAAAATATTTGTACAACAAAGTTATATATATATATATATATATATATATATATATATATCATATATATGTTACACATGTATACACACACACACACACACACACACATATATATATATATATATATATATATATATATATATATATATATATATATATATATATATATATATATATATATATATATATATATATATATATATATATATATATATATATATATATATATATATATATATATATATATATATATATATATATATATATATATGGGGTGGCTATAATATATCTATTTAGAGCTATCTACAACTTTAAGAAATAATCTGAATGAAACGAAAATTGGCACTCTTACAAGTCGATAAGGGGGAAGAAGTATTGAATAATAATTCCAATATAGTAGCAACAATCCTCGACAGACACTTTTGAAGCGTAATAGAAGAACAAAGAATAAAAACCTAAAATTACATATCTAATTTATTGATAAATGTTATAGATAATGTATTTAAGCTTGTTCTTGTTAGTGCCGATCAAGTTGAAAATCCACATGGCTCCCTGGAACCATATGGCAGATGGAGTACAAAATCCAGGCGGTACTCAATTGCGGAATGTAATGCCCCAGGACTAATGTTTCAGACATTTTATGTTATGCTATCTTTTAGGTTATTGAAATTTCCGACACATCATGGTACACATTAGATTTTAAGCACTCGCAAAGACAAGAATCACATGGCGTCAGATGAAATAATCGAGGTCCACGCTTATTATTCTATCTTCTGTAAAAGATTGTTATAAGCACTGATGTACTGTTCACCTAATATGGAGTTGGGCTTGATCTTGCATAAAACCTGCTTCAGTAGCACACTGTGTTTGCTAAAATTGAGAAACTACGTTTGTAACATGTAAAGGTACTATGGATCAGTGACCGTACATGTTACAAGTCAGTCCTCAACTGCTCTAAAAAAAGTAAGGACGAAGAATGAAATTTTCTGTAAATCCACACCACACCCTGAGGTTTGGAGAGTGAAGGGGTATTTCTAGAACAACATTTGGCGTCACCGAAGCTTATATTCTACAGTTCTGCTTATTTACTATCCCATTCAAATAAAAGTGGGCTTTATCTCCCAGTAAAACTTTCCATGGGAAGGCATCATCCACATCCATTCCTGCTAAAAACATTAGTACAAAATCCAATGGCTTATGTGAATAGCTGATGTCGAGTAATTTTATACGGACAATAACTGATTGCATTTCTTAGAATTTTCCGAACAGTAGCATTGTAATATCTGTTTCTCGAGAAACTGCCAGACTGGCTTTCGGATTCTCTGAAAACACTATTGTAGTGGCAGTTGCTTATTGTACGAAGAAAGGTACTGGTTTCCTCCATCGTTCCCATTTTAATATCTTGTAGAAATACCAGAAAATTCTTCGAGTATTTTTATCATTTTTCTCACCGAATACTCTGCCAAAAAAACCTTTTCCTTTAAGCATTTCACACTGGACATCTGTTGGTGATTGCTGAAACTATTTTTTTATTGTTACTCCATTCTTCTTCCCCTTTCTTGATTAGTAAGTATGTCAATTCTGTTTTTATTTGGATTATTCCTTTGAGGTACAGATAGTGCCAAATATAGATATTTATTTTATAATTACCTGGTATATATATATACTAAGTTTGTCTTTTTCCCTAGCTAATTCCAGTGAAGTAAATAATTAATAGATGGAAAAAAAATTACATCCATTAATATTTAAATTTCAGTTATTAATTTTGCTCTTCCCATTCCTGTATTTTAGCGGCCAGTTCCTTTTATAGATATGTTAGGTGAAGAAGGTGCACGGCAAAAGATTCCACTCGCATTAATATCCCATAAGCATTTAAATAACATTTTATAGTTTGAGCTTGTTTAAAGATTAAGCTTCTCCATTATAATAGTACGGCAGTGTGTTGCTGAAGACTGTGATGCAGTAAGATTAGCGTCGAAAGTACTCTAAAACAATTTTATTTTTATAACTTCATATTTATATATTTAACATATTGAGAATGTTCAGAAAATATTTTGTTAATATATACATGTGAGGTACATCCACTCTAAGATGCAATAAATCCAAAAGTAATTGTAGGGATAGAGCTAAGACATTCGTGGTAATAAAATCACTATCCTCTTAAAGCTTAAAATCCATTTTATTTTCAAATATGCTAAGCTCTGGAAGTTAAGTGTACACTGTAACCATATACAAATAAGAAGAGAGATTTTCCACGTTCCTAAAGCTTAATAAAAATTTTTAAAACGTGGTGATTTTGCACTGACATCTCTACAGCATTGCAAATTGGAAGTCCAAGGGCGACTTATGCGTTTGTCCATTTTTTTTCTCTTGATTATGAATCAATTTAACTTCTCGATCAGTGAAAAATTAATTTTGGCTTTAATAATTTACCTCACGTAAGTGTCTGGCAAATCTATCAACAACCGACCCCTTTCGTCGCCTCATTTTATTTCCCACTAAAATGTATGTGATAGAGCAGCTGCTGTTTGCTTACATGTTTACTTTTCAGGTTAAGTCAGTTGCCAAGAAATTTAACTCCCTCAATTGAGACAGAACATAAGTTGCTAGTCTTATATTGGAAACTTAGTTATACTGCGTTTCATTAGAGGGCCAGTTGGCCACTTGGATTTGAAAAATAATCATTCAATGTTCTATTGCGTCATGCCTACTCCCGTGAATTAAACAAAAATATAAAATGTTTAAGGGAAGTTTTTATTCACGGGAAAATGGGAGTATCTATGCATTATAAAGGTATAAAAATATATAAACATGTTAGATTAATAGCAAGCTAATTAATAATTTTATAAAATTTTAATGAAACAATATCATGTAAAATACTTTTTTCCAATACGCATTATATATACTCACTAGCGCATTTTTAGGTTATGTGACCTTACTTTTTGAAGAAGTGTTATATCTGAGCAGGTGTAAAATTCTTTGTTTTTATAAAAATTAGAGTTGTATATGTTTCTATATGTCAACGGTGTCTTTGTAGATAGCATAAGAAATTTGATTTAATTTATGAATATCGAAATAATTTATAAGAAAGTTAAATATTTGATGATAAAATGACTCTGAAGAGAGAGAATTTTATGTATTCCTCTCAGTGCAAATTGCATTCATATTTTGTATGAAGAATTGTGAATTATTAACTATATAAAATAGTTCTTCTAGAATATAAATATTAGAAGCAGTTTGACAAAAATACCTTTTTTGAGATATTATTATCATAAAAATACATACTGCGTCTTTTTTTATATATTCATTGTAAAAACTAATATAACGCAGAACGCAGTAGATTCTAATGCATTTTCCTTATCAAAGTGTTTTTTACAAAAGAGAAACCAAAAATTTAGAAACATTCATTATGGAGAAACATAAATTCCAATACAGCACCTGTCTGAAAATGTAATTACTCATAATAGCAACTCCGTTTTCTTTAGAAGATAAATTGCAAAATTTGAAAAAAAAGGACACAATGCAACAAAATTTAAAAATATGCAGTAAAGAGATTTAATATCTCTTAAAGTTAAGGACCTCACACAATTTTTGAAATTAATATAGGAAAATATCTAATATTCCAAATTTCTCTCGCATATTAAGGTGATTCTATCATAAAAAGCAGGCCAAGCGAAAATTATTGGTATTTTTTTCTTGACTAAGCTTATAAATGTTTTAAGGCAAAGCATTTTATAGAATTATTTCTGTGTGTCAGAAAATTAAAATAGATTCAAGCCTATTTCGTCTTAGATATTTAAACTTAAAATTGAATTATTAAGATTTACTCATGTGGAAACCTTAGTAAAAGTATATCTATTTCAATAAGTATTTTGAGATAAGATATCGAAATCAATTTATGCTTTATATAATTATTTCATAAACATTCCTTCATTAAAAGATAACATTTGAAAACAATGATTAATTAGAGCATTTTTAGTTATTGATTGTCATAATGGTAGTTCATATGTATTATAACTTGAAACTAACCTGTTATTTAATAACTAACCCAAGGAATCTTAGCTCTCTAGAATCTATATTGCATGCAAATAAATGAAAACATTATTTTACGAACTTTTAAAATATTTCTAGATGGTGTAAAAATAATAATTTATCGCATTCCTATTAATTAGAATCCAGATAGGAACTGAGAGATGAGTCCAGATAATTTGATTTTTTAGAAGACTTGCAAATGAATTCACATTTTAAAAAATTAAACATTACATTTTGATACATTTTATACTTGCAATAACCTTTTATAGTGTTATTAACATTATGTAATGTTAATTGTGTTTTAAAATGCTATTGGAATAAAAAGATGATAATAAAACCCTAAATGTTTTATTTATGCTTACATTTTTCTTTAAACATCAACTTTTCACTGTTATGTTATCAATTATGATGGAGATCTAAATTGAATTTAATGTCACATATGAGTTCTAGATACATAACAAGTGTTAATTAAGACGAAAGTTACTTTCAATAAATATTGTGAACTATTATTTGTTGCTTATGTTAAAATCTATAATAAATTTCAGGAGAGTTAATAGCAAATAAGGGGTTAAGGACATACAATTTTACATTTAAAATAATATTTCTTTATAATGAAATTTTTCATCGAATATGCACTTATATGGTTATGTACATATAAATATTTTTAAAGTATTGATAAAATTTAAAATTTAAATGCATTTATATTTTACTATAACATATGGATGAATAGCTAATAATTTAATTTAATATAGAAAATAAAAAAAAATAATTTGTTGCAGAATTTGTAAAAATATTCCTGTGTTTTAAAAATAAAAATTAAAAATTTTCGTTTTGGGGAGGATTTTTGGTTTTGTGGGAATATTTTGAAAACTATTGCTCTTAAATAAAGTTTCCGAAGACAAATCAAAGAACATAGTTTAGAAAATATCTGTACAAAATTTCAACTATTCACACAAAATAATATGCGAGATAAATCAATTTGAACCTGACAAATCTTTTAAATATAATTTTTAGGTAATTAGACTTAAAGATTGCAGTACTTGTATTTTATTAAATACCAACCGCTTGTTACATTTTAAACAATTTTAACCTCCTATGAATATTAAATTAATGATATTAATATTATAAATATTATAAATGCAGTTAATTGAGCCTCAAAATAACTGAAGTATGGGAATATTTATAAAGGACATTTACCCCCATAAGAAAGAGATTTGTACACTCACATCAGCAAAAAAGGCTAATATACCTCTTCATATCATTATGGATACATTGTGTGGTTTGTTTCATTTCTTGTACAAAAGTTTGTAGCATTTATTAAGATTTTTTTTTAATTTATATGTCCAAATCTCCGTTTGAATCAGTAACACAAACTCATTATTTTTCATACTCTCAGTTGGAACAGGTAGAGAGATAAAAGGAAAACCTGATTAAAAACAAAATTTAAACTCATGGCTATTGAGAGAACCTCTAAATAAACATGCTATTTGAATTTCTTTGTAAAACCTGCGAGATATTGGCAATAATTTCTTAATCATCAAACACTTTCCTTGCAAGGTCTTGAAACCAACATACTTGGTATGAGATTAGGATTCTCAATTGAAAAATGGCACTTTGTTGGTATAGATTTTGGGATTTATCCTTAATCCCGATGTTAGTGTTGGAATGATTATTTAAAAAATATTTGTCTTTTTAACAGTTTGTAGGATATAATGCTTGAAAAAAGAATAATATGAAAAACGTAAATTATGCATTACCGTAACAGATGATGTAAATATTTTACTTTACTTTTACGTCTGCTTCATTTGAGGTATGAAGAAGTAACCGTATTCAAATGTCTCAATTTTGCATATTTATGAATAAATAAAATTAAAAAATGAAATATTGTGAAGATTTAGTATCTAACGATATATCATTATTTTAAATTTCTATGCCGTTACTTTAAGTTTGACTATTGTTAATTAATAAGTAAATGACTACAGTGAGTTCTACGGGATGTTAAATACTATATGTTAATATATGAATGGATGTCGGGTTTGCGTGAGTTTACTAGAGGTTATACTCAATGTAAAATTTTGTTACTCCAATTTTGTTACTCCAATTTTGTTAACTCCAATTAACAGCTTTGTACAAATTGAATATTGTTATTATCAACGGAAATTTAAGTCTTGCATTCAATAATTTTAAATATTTATCAGAATCAATATATACCGATATGCAATGAAGAATGTAAATTCCATTACATTTCTTAAATTTTGTTTAATGCATTGTATACAAACTATAGTATTTAATATAGTTTTATTTTTTACCAAAATTATAGATACAATGTTTAATAATGTACATTTTTTATTAAAACTTCTTTTACGAGTTAAATACATTATTAGACTTGTTGTTGTGCTTGTTGAATATTTACACAAGTACCATTGGTATTCTGGGTTTAGTTAATGCATAGAGGATAGAAAAAGCTTGAGAACCATTTAATGAGGCAGTTACATGAATTACTAAAATGTTTCAATTTTTCCATATAACTCAGCAACAACCAGTTAAAATTTCTCTAAAAGGATTTTTACAGTGAAATTATTATTAATAGATGTTTAAAAATATCTACTTATTACAACAAAATGTTAACAAAAGGTATTATTAATAGATGTTATATTGCAAAGATTTGCTGATACTTAATAACTGGGACAAATAGCATACATGTTCAATGTTCAAAAGTACTGAATGCAAATTAGGTGAAATTATATTATATTTGTACCGTTATAGAGGCAATGTTTTCAGAATGAAAAAACAGTGCAGGAATATTTTATTTCTTTACTTACATTTAATGTTTAATTATGATTACTATGTATATAAATGAAACAATAAACTAATTTTTTATGTCCTACAACTTCAAGGAAAAATGAATTAATAAAAGATAATAGCATAAATTCACAACATTTCCATGACACTAAATAATAATTAGCCTTTTAAAGCAAAGTTGATAAACTGTTTCATTTGGTTACTTTCTATTGTTTTGCATACAAGGGCTAATGAGACCGAGACCTACTGCTTAAAGACAATTCCGAACGGCCACGAACATCCATGCCATAGTGTGATTCGAACCCACGAACTCCGGTAACGACAATCAGGCAAATGGGCCAGCGTTTTGATAAACTGTACATTTTGTGCTATTTAAAAACTACATGACTCTGTGTTGCAAAATATTATTTTTCTTTTCAAAATATCGACTGAAAAGTTGAAATGCTTTTGAACCTGATTAATAATTTACTGATTTATATATTTTCAGTTACAAAATTTTGAAGTTGTTTTTTGGTTGAATATAATAAAATAATATTAGCTTTGAGACGTGAAATTTATACTTAAAATATTTTTTTCATTTTTCATAGTAACATTTCATTTAACCTTACGAAACATAGCTGCGTTAGTAGTTTTTATAATACATGAAAAATCTTTATGATAACATGCTTTATGCGAATAAAACATGACCCTTTTTACATTTTAAAAATGATTACAAAAGTGAAAATACAAAAAGATAACAGTTGTTTCAAACTTTTATTTAAGATGTATGAAAATGTAACGTTGAATTTTAATATATAAGAAATTTGCTACTTTTATGTAACCATTAAAATCAAAATATTGTATATGTGAATAGGCCGTTTTATAAGTAATATGAATTTAACGATATTGTGTTCATAAACTCAGCAGAGCAAAATACTTTATACGTTTAAGCTTTCTGAGTTTATAGCATAAAATTGTCTTACGTTATTCTCTAAATTGTTTACACTGTTACCCTGGGAACTCTAAAGAACTAATACAGTTACTTTAAACTTTCAGAGATTTTCAATATACATAAATAAATAAAACATACTTAAAATATTATGCAAGCGTCTTCGGTTCCAAGAAGTTGAAAAGAATAAAATATTTGCTGTTGTATTATGTATATTTATATATAAATTCAACTTAATAGACTTCACAAAACTCTACCTTGTAAAGGAATAAAAATTTAGGGAAGTGATTTTTATTGCGCTTGAGCTAATATCGTTCTTTTGGACTGTCAAACCTGTAAGAACTATTTTTCTTGACGTTATTGACAGAAAAATAGGAAAATGTTAGCGCGTTAGCGTAAGGCTTAAACAAAGAAACCGGGCTCTCAAGATTTCTCATTGCTAAACAAAAAATCAAAAGAGATTGTTTGTATCGGAGAAATGTCAAGAAGGAGAAAACGTGTGAATGCAAAAGATTTGTTCAAAATTGGTTTTCGTGATGATCAGAAAATCGTTTCCAACCCAAATATAAAAGATTTGTTCAAGTAAAGGATGGTTGAAATATATTCCCCGGCACGGAGATAACTCTTCGGTTTTAAAGTAATAAACTTGTACATTATATATATATATATATATATATATATATATATATATATATATATATATATATATATATACACACACACACACACATATATATATACACACACACACACATATATATATATATATATATATATATATATATATATATATATACCTTAATTATTTGTGTATAACGCGCACGTAAAATATTACTCAATAACAGTTTTCCATATTGTAAATCAATCTCAAAGCTTATGCTATAAATTGAGGTCTAATTCTATCTTAATGTCATTCTAAAGATGTCTTCATTCTTAAAAACTTCTTTACGTTTGATGTCTTATGTCACTGGGAAAAGAAGGATACCCTTCAATGTCACAACCATGGAGGAAATAATTTAAATCATCGAACATCACCCCCCCCTTTCTTAGGGGGATTTTTCCCAGGGATTGGGCTTTTCCAGTTGATTCTATAAGAAAAGAAAGTTCGATGACAACGTCCAATTTAGATGACGTAATGATCTTATATCTTAACATTTGGGTTGCATGCAGTTCAATATGAAAAAGAAAATGGAAAATTGCTTCAAGTAGAAAAATTAGCATTGAAAGTTAGTGTTAATAAGTGTTGTTTTATATTTGATAGAATTTGCATTGCTAACAGCGTTGTGTAAAAGAGCAATGAAGGTGAATTACAGATTTAACACAATTTCTATTAAGTAATATTTAAATGATTTCATTTCCATAATTTAATTTTTATGTCAATATTTATATACATATGAGATAATTAAAGAAAAAAATAATAAGTATTTTGTGTGCCACTAACTACGAAATTTTGCCCTAAGGTTGGGAAATAATATAGGTGTTAACGTTATAGGTTACTTGCATATGTGCCTTATTTTATCCCAAAGATAAAACTGGATACAATCTTCTTACAGAAGGTGTCCTAACCTTCTTATACATTAGAGCAATTTCTAGAATGCCAGTAGATAAGCCAACACATTTATTAAAATGAAAATTAATTTATAGTGTATAAAATACAGAATAATGTAAATTTCATATAAGAAAAATAGTTTTAAACTTTTTTTAAAGCATAAATATTGTTGATTGTTATTATTAAATAAAACATGCAAACAATTACGATTTTGATTTTGTTTTAAAGTTCATTAGTATAAAATTTTTTTGTGAAATTGGGACTTCAAGCAAGCCTTTTAATATGATAACACATAAATAAAAATTATTTCAAACTAATACTAGTAATTTTTTTAAAAATTTCTATATGTGAAAAAAATACATTTTTGAAAATTTAAATACTTTAATCATGTTTCGTTCTGAAACAGGCACACGAAAACTGTTACCCTGATGCCTGTAGGTGTAGGTCTGGGAACCCATGACTTTGGAACTACTGACAGAATATACATCTAAAAAATCATTCTTTAAAAATATTTATTGTAAAATATCACATTATTCCAAATGCCAATTTTGAAATGCCTTTTTTATCTGAATATGTCTAAAGATTTCCCATTTCAATATAGTTACAAATGTAAATAAGAATTGCGAAATGTAAAAAAAAAAAATTCTACCTAAAGTGTTACTAAAAATTCTATGGCTTTCTCCCTTCATCCTACGAAATAAACCTATATTTTAGATCTAGGGAAATCCTTCCCAATCATAAAACATTAGGGACTAATATCTCTCGTTATCCCCTCTAAATCACGAAAGATGATGACGTTTCATAAGAATTCCTTTCCTTGGAGTTGACAAAAATTTGTCAAATGAAGAATTTTACCTCAAATAAGATGGAGGTTATTTTAAAGATATTATTCAGCAAAAGGGGATCACCTAATTTTACCAACTATGTTCATCAGCAAATATATGAAATCTATCCATTGAAAATAGGACAGCATATATAAAAAAATACTAAAATGTGGTTTTGAAAAATATTTTCGATTGTTGGTTATCGAAAATGATTTTCCAGACTATATCACAGCCCAGGAAATTTTATTTTTCAATGATTATTAGATATATTAAATTTAGATACTTCAACGGAAAAGAGAGTTTGTTTTCACGAAATCTTACTCTAAAGTTCTAATCATTTTTCCACAACATGGTAGTCTCTTGAGAGTTGCGGATTCAAGAGAAGAATCTTTTTAACATGTCATTCCCGTTTTTATGATTTTAAAAGCGCTTATATTTTTAGCTATAATAGCATCTAAGCATCGATACTATTTTCATCTTGTTACAAAGCTTTATACAATGTACCACATTGACGTTTCCTTGCCGGTACTTCACACATTTATATATATAGATAGAAATAAAATGATAAATAAGCTTATAAATATATATGTGTATGTAGTCATATATATATATATATATATATATATATATACACACACACACACATATATATATATATATATATATATATACACACACACACACACACATATATATATATATATATATATATATATATATATATATATATATATATATATATATATATATATATATATATATATATATATATATATATATATATATATATATATATATATATATATATATGTGTGTGTGTGTGTGTGTGTGTGTGTGTGTGTGTGTGTGTGTGTGTTTTCGTTGTTGTCAGTAAAATATTTTGTACGTATTATTTCTATGAATTTAAACCTACTTTTAAATTCTTTCCTTCAACTTTATTTAAAATTTATCTTAAATGGTGTTCTTCACATAAAAAAAGACAATATTTCGTTGTCGTCTAACCATCATAAATACTTTTTAGAAACACTTAGAATAACTTATGTAACAGTAGTGTTCTGTCAAACACTGTCTCTAGTCTTATTGTTCCTAAAACAGTTTTTGTTACTATATTAGCTAAAAGAAAGAAATAGTGAAATAAAATGCTATTCATATGCAAATGAAGTTAAACTATACTCAATTCTGACGAATCTATTAAGAAAACAAAGTACTATTATAATTAAATTTATATAATTAGAAAAAAATTAAGGAGATTAAAGAGATCTAGTAATCTACTAGTATTTAGTCTTGAAAAATTAATGGTCTTCATGCCTGAGGTAAACCAATCAGGATAAATGTCTCAACATATTTAGTCCATTGTTATCTGTACAACTTTTCGGCATAACAAGGTAACTGTTAGCACTCTAATGGGAAAGTATTGCTTTCTAGTAAGGTCTAAAAACAAGGAAATAATAAGTAAGCAATTAAAGTATAAGTGTTTTCATTTATAAGAACCACAGTACGATCAATAGACTGTGAAACACTTATAGACAATATTCCTTATTGCAATATAAATTTTCTCTATAACCATTATAAAACAAAAAAATAAACGAAAATTATTTTACCTTATAAACAAGTCATTTTATATGAGAAGAAAAAAGCTAGGAAAACATTAATTCAACATACTAAAATAATATTAGTTTAAGCTTATAATTATTAATAGATTTTAGCAGTTGTTATTAGCACCAAACTTTCTACTTTTGTTTTATGAGAAATTAAATTTTGGATGTTTTTTTTGTATTTATTAATTCTAATAGGTGGCATCATTAAGGATAAAATCTAAATTGTTGTGCAGAGAAATTGTATCTAGCAGTAATAAAATTGTAATAAATAGAGAATAACTCACTTCAGCATTCCAGGAATATGAATTACAACAGACAGATGATTGAGAACATTGCTCTGTTTCTAAGTATAATAATTATGGTTCTGTGCATATCTATACTGCTTAAAATATTTTCTTATAATTATATAAATATTTTCTCTTGAGAGAGCATAAATTTTACTACTATCTAAGCAAGTAAATGACTGAATATATTTATATAATAGTTATACATAAAAGAATATTCGAATGGTTGCATTACTATATTTTTCGCTTAAATTAATTATAAACTTCGAAAAAGAGAAACACGGTGAATAATTGTAGATACCCACTACTTAAAAATAATGAAAACAGTCTCGTTCCTAACATATACGAAATATGAAAAAGTACTTATACTGAAAAAATATGATGGAACTCATGCATTTGATTAAAAACTGTTGAGTAGAAAAAAATTCGTGAAGAGATTGTGTTTTACAATACAAATCTGAAATACTGTATGACATCATTTCCTTTTATTAATCGGGATGTAGATGTAATAGTGTGAGATATAGAGAAATTGCCTTCTTTATCACATTAAAAAAAATTGGTTTTCAGGACAACTGAATGATAAACTTTTACTGACAGAAATTAAAAAGTGCAGGTTTAAAAAAGAGAAAAAAATCAATAAATTATAATCATATATTTTAAATTTAAAAAGAAAATTAAATTATTTTAAGCAACATTTCATGGGAAAAATTGATCCTAATTTTATAATATTAGTATTCAATGCATACATTGTCATTTAAATCTACTTAATATTAACCCCAAAAAAAAACCTTCATGAATTTTATTTTTTATTATTATAAAACAGTTTTTTAGCAAAGAAATTGTGAAATCAGCTTTTGTACTTGGTTGAATTACCAAAAATTCTTTCTTAGTAAAGTTACTGATGGAACTGTAAAAACAGTTTTACAGGAGTTTCACAAACTTTGTTCGACCTGAAATATAATTTTACGTATATCTAACAAATAACTGTGAAATCAATTTTCTTAACCTGATTCAAGATCATAAACGTTTTCTTAGCACTGATGCAACCATAGGCAAAATTATATATTGAAGCCGAGTTGTATTCGACCTCAATAAATAATTTTGGGGCAGTGTTTTTTGGTTATGTGTAGCATTGGAGTAATACACACTATATATATATATATATATATATATATATATATATATCACATATATATATATATATATATATATATATATATATATATATATATATATATATATATATATATATATATATATATATATATATATATATATATATATATATATATATATATATATATATATATATATATATATATATATATATATATATATATATATATATATATATATATATATATATATATATATATATATATATATATATATATATATATATATATATATATATATATGTATATATATAACGCTTTTTATAAAAAATATATTCTAGCAATATTATCGCAGTAATGCCTGAAAATTTCTATAAATATTTTATTTTTTTTGCTTTAAAGCAAAACATTTGTGAGGTTTGGTTTGGTCTACTTTTTGCAACACGCAGGCTAATGAAACCGAGACCTACTGCTTAAAGCCGATTCCGAACGGCTACGAACATCCATGCCATAATGGGATTCGAACTCTCAAACTCTGGTTCCGAAGGCCAGAACCTTAACCATTCAGCCAGTGAGTTAGGGAGTGAAGTGATCAGAATTATTTTTAAGTATTTTGGTGGAATGTAGATTATGATGTCTTAAGTTATATGTTATTGATGCTTTTCTTGTTTAAGACTCACATAAAAAATACTGCTGCACTAATCCCCAGACAAAAAAAAAATAATTTGAAGAATTTTACGTTTTATCTCAACATAATGTGATGCATCTGAATTTACTGCACTCATTAACCAAGAAATATTATTTTATAAATAAAACTTTTAAAAATTAAAAACTTTGAATATAGTAGTAAAGAAAATAATTTGTCACTAACATTGAATTTGTTTTCAATTTTGCTTTCGTTTATGCACATAAAAAACAAAAGGTTCAATTTGTGTATCTCAACACAGCTAGTGTCATTTCATTGCAACAAACTCAAAAACCAGGTAATTGTTCAAAATGAGAATTTTTATGTTTATTTACTGTTTGAACATGATATATTTACATATTCCTTGTCATTGTTGAACATTAACTTTACTTTAATAGACGTTACAAAATAGTTTTTAAATAGTATTCAAAGATTTCCACGTGTACAAGTTTGTCTGCTTGTAAAGTTTTCTCATGCTTTCATCTGCAACATACGCTGATTGCTTTGCAGAGATAAGGTGAACTTTTAAGCTACACGAAGGCTAATAAGCTGTACTCCTTACGTGCTTAAAGCCATACGTCTTAGAACGTCTATGAACAACCATACGAACAGTGGGATTCGAACCTACTGACTCCAGGACCAAAGAGCAGAGTCCTGTACATTCGGTCATCTTTAGACCAATATACACTGAAGAGTCAAACTATTATGACCGCTTTGATGGCAAATTAGATTTAAATATCTGCAGTTATGAAGAGATAAGAGAACGTAAAGGAATTGCTTCTTTGCGCAAAGTCGAAATACTCCAGAAATATTTTTATACAGTTAAATAGTTTAAGGAATAGTTTTTAACTACTTTGATGAAGTAATTTATAAATTGTAAAGCATTTTCCTAAGAAAACGCTTTTAAATTTACAGATACACTAAAGGCATTACAGAGCTTAAACCTTTCAATCACCTATTTTGACTCCTCAGTGTTATATATTTTTATACTTTATATTACATACATTTTAGATTATGACTTGACATTTTTTATGTGACAGAAAACACTGCTGTCACTTGTATCAATCCTATTTAGTTGTACACTTATGGGCAAGGGTAATTGTAGATTTTGTATGGCATTTCTTTCCAAAAAAAAAAAAATTCAGTAATATATTCTATGTAACGTTAACTAAAAATTAACTATTTCAGATCCTTATTTTAGGGCCTTCTTTACGTTTTAACGTTTTTACCTGACTGAGGTTTTCTGTTAAAATTTTAAATGCCCTTACAAATTGAAGGTGGAATTGAAATATCAGTTTCTTTCCCTCGATTTAACCTAAATAACAAAACTGAAATAAATTTATAATTTACATTATAAGTATTTCAATAATTATTATTTATAATAAATATTTAATTAAGTATTCGAGCTCTATTATTCATTCTATTATGTTTCATGCATAACAGTTCATACAGTATTAAAATAGGACATCATACGTTTTACATTTTAATAAAATAGCTTAAAGAGATAATTTAATTCTTGCAATAAATATAAATGATAAGTAGAATTAAATTTTACTTTTAAGCTCTTGTAAATTCTCTGTTAATAGCTTCTATGTTAATTAATAAAATTATATATTATCATATTATTAAGTTAATTTTCATGTGTTAGTTGTCATCTACTTTTTAGAATAAAATATCTTTTAAACGAATTTGTGACTGTACACTTATTCAGCATTATAAGTAATCTAAACAGCGAAATTCCTAAGATAACATACGTTAACAATATCTCCCAACTGACTTTCCACCCACAGACAATGTATTACATTCTGTTAGTGATTGTCATCAGATTATTCATGCAAATTTCATTAAATTACATTGTTTTGGTATAATAGCAGTCGGACAACGTTTGGCGAAATATTATAGCTTAAGTGCTCTTCACGTGTTTGGCACACACGATTTAAACATGTGCGTGTTACGTCACTATTTGGCGTTTTCGAATATGCATGAGAAGATGAACAGAATGTCATCTGTTAGCACAGATTACTTTGATGAAAATTATTCTGAACAAATATTAATCATTGACAAACACCTCACAATTATATTCAGAGAGGATGTTAAGCTTATTTGCTACGAAGAAGGCGCAGTAAATGGAATGAATGAGAAAAGGGAATTTTGTGTAATTTGCTTAAATGCTTTAGAAGTTACATTGTGTTAAATGCATTTATTTAGCGTTGATAGAAAAAACTAAATTGTAACGTAATTCAATTTGATAATTCTTATTTTTTCAGTTTTTTGAATTTATTTTCATTTTGAAATGTAGCTGCGATATAATGTACAAGTCTAGAAATGGGGAAAAATCTATATTTTGAAAATGCATGAAAAGATTTACATTTTTCAACTTCGTCTGTTGCTGTTAAATAAATGAAAAAAAAATCATTTGTTCAGTTCTGTGATTATTTCACAACGACGTTTATTCTTCTATATATCTTAGTATTAACTTTTGAACATGTATTTCGTACTACTAAATTGGAGCAAATAATGGAAAAACTTAACTAACTATTAATTTATCAGAAATTCTCATTAAGCAACTACACAGTAGTACATATGTTCTTGGTTTTAGTTATACTTCTCTCCATTGCAATGCAGAAAGCTTTAGGAGAAAATGTCTATATTCTTTCTCTGGGAATTTAAAAAGTTAAAAACAAAAGTAAGTAATTCCTTTTCTGATCACATCCAACTTAATATTATGATTTACTCAACTGAAACGATAATTTATATTTCAAAACTGAAATATTCCTGATATTATTTTACTATTATAGTAGATTTTATTAAAGAATATATCTGTCTGTCTATTTTCATTACCATTCCATTCATATTGCAATGATATGAATCAGTAATAAAGAAAATGGTTGAAGAAATAACAATAAAGATAATTTATATTGTTATAATATGCCTGATAGAATGGTATGTAAGGAGAAATTATATTGATTTCCCCAAGGTAACGGAACTAGGATAATATATAGCTTCAAAAGGTAAATTATAAATTATTATCCCAGAATGTTCTTTCAGAAGAAAACTAATAGTTTGCAATTCGAGCACAGAAAACTGGAAAAGGAACCGATATTATAAGATTTAAGTTACAGGTGAAACATAATTTTAACGATTTACCTATTTTTAAAGCAGTTCTACCTACCACGAATCCATTATTAATGAGTCTGACAAATATTAAACTTCTTGAAAATTTCTTTAAGACTGATTCATAATCCTGGAGGAAATTATAACAATTTTATAGAGCAAAGACTACCGAAATCTGAATTTCAGTTTACTATTTAAATAGAGGGATTAAAATTGCAGTAGATTGTGTATGAGTATTGTTAAAGGAGTTACAGAACATAGCAAAAATAATCATGTGTGCTTAAAGATCGGTTTGTTAAAAGAATATATATAGAAAGACATCGCGAAGATTACAAGGAAATTCAGAATATGTGTTATATACTTATATATACATAGGAGGCGGAGAAAGAAGTCATACAATAAAGATCAGAGGGATTAAAAAGGGAATATACCATAAAAATCTATGATGTCTTAATTTTTAAAAAAATTGCACTAAGGCAGTTTTCGGAATGTTTCCAAAATATAATTTTTTCACTCTTCTAGTATATTTTGAAATTTAAATAAATTTAGCAGAAGTACAAATATTTAATTAAAATATGGCTTAGATATACTATATGCAGGGTGTTACTCAATTTTACCTTCAAATTTCGAGGAGTGTTAGTAAACAGCAAGGGGGAGAAAAATTACTTGTATGTGTATAGAGGTCCTAAATATGCATAGCCGGTATAAATTGAAAAAAAATAGTTATTCAAGATGTGAGGTGTGGTTCAAAAAGTATAATAAGTGTTTTTAAAAGAAAGTGGATTTACAATGCAGCCATCACAGTTTACCTTCAGAAATCGAATAGCGAGCTTTTAGAAATGCCCGACGGTACCTACTCACGCTTTCTTTGCAACTTTACTGATACTACCGTAAAAACAGTTTTACAGGCAGAGTTATATCCTCGGTTTTGGAGAGAGGGGAAGATAGCAAGGCAGTGCACACAGTACGCGCATATGGTCATCTCATAAGCAATACATCACAAACTCTAAGTCTTTAAACCAGAAAGCCTTATCTCTCAACGGTACCGTCACAACTCATTCAAAATATAACTTTATGACAGACTTAACGAACTTTTCTTGCTAAATGAACTTAAACCGTTTAACCCGTAACTTTGGGTTTTCTTTCTTCCCAAGCTGCGACACTTTTTCGTAGCATAGTACATTGCAGTAAAACCACTATAGAAACACACACACACACACACACACACACATATATATATATATATATATATATATATATATATATATATATATATATATATATATATATATATATATATATATATATATATATATATATATATATATATATATAGATATATATATATATATATATATATATATATATATTGATTTCTAAATTATATGTATGTTATATTTCTATTTAAAATGTTTCATAATACTTTTTAAATGTAAAATGATACTGGTACCACTATAGCATGTCTACATTCGATTTCTAATTTATACCTGGTAATTTCTCTTCTATTAAATGTACTAACTACACTTAACAAAATATTTTATTTTTTTATATATTTCGGCTTTCTGGATTATAATAAATAATGATTAATTTTAGCAAAACATTTGTATGGGAGCGAAGTGGTTGAATATGCTCTGTAATTTTTTTTTTTTTTTTTGTAGACTGTACTTTCAGTGAATTTAAATAAATACTAAATAAATGTTCTAGGACAACAGCTAAACTAAATTACATAATGTTTCAAATTTAAAAAGTTTAGAGTTTTACTGTTTACCAAATGTGAAGGATTTTACTTTTCGGTTTTCTTTAATTTATTTTAAACTATTAATGCATTTTATAATAAATAAAGAAGTGCACTGTTAGAAAACAGTCAAAATGCAAATAAAATATCAAAGTATCAGTAAAACAAAAATAAAAACTGATTAAATTTAAAATGAATTTCTTTCATTAAACGTGGGAATGAAATAAGAGAATAAATGCATTTTCTACAAAGATTAAAACAAATTGAGAAATTTTTCTAGGTAATAAAAAAGAATCCTGCTATAATGAAAACGAAAAAACAATTTGTTTTCCTTCATGATCATTTTATTGCG
Organism: Pardosa pseudoannulata; assembly: GCA_032207245.1. Lineage (NCBI taxonomy): Eukaryota > Metazoa > Arthropoda > Arachnida > Araneae > Lycosidae > Pardosa > Pardosa pseudoannulata. The sequence goes on from CM063503.1 coordinate 100,525,960, forward strand.
ATGGGATTGCCATATTTTTGTCAAAATCGATTGTAAAAGAACCATTTTCAGAGAAAAAAGAAAATATTTCTTTTAAAATTCCAAGAGATATAATTATAAAGAATGAAATATATAGCAAATTATTGAGGAGCAAATTTAAGGTAGAAAAGAAAACAGTGGCTTAAGAAGTGAAAATATTTGACATATCGGTATATTTGACAGGATAAGTGATTTAAAGTAGCGAATGTTTAAGT
>CM063503.1:100531192-100533692 GCA_032207245.1 Pardosa pseudoannulata
TATATATACATATATATATATATATATATATATATATATATATATATATATATATATATATATATATATATATATATATATATATATATATATATATATATATAATATATATACTATATTATATATATATATATATATATATATATATATATACATATATATATAAATACATATATAAATACATACATACATATATATATATATATATATATATATATATATATGGATGAATAATAATATTTATAATTTAGTTACTATCATATTTAGCAAAGTTAACTTACTTAATAAATTATCTGAAACAGGAGAAATTATAAGAACTATTATATATATTAATTAAAATAAGACAGTAATAAGCAATCAAGGAAAGAGAAAGAAATTTAAATTATTTAATACTAAACATACCAGCGTTATAGTTCTTTTATTTTTATTTTAATGCATTACCCGTCAATATTTTTACACTTACATTACCATTTATTTGACCAGTTATGGTATGTTTAGAGTTAAAATGGCAAGAATTGGTTCAAAATTTGTAAATTCTTTTCCGCTACGATTGGTAGCAATTTTGTAAATCAGCCACATACATATAAAGAAAAAGGAAAGTTTAGAATTAAATGCCTTTAAACAGGATAGAAATTGTATATCATTGTTATAAACGTAAAGCAAATCGAGAGTAAGAAAACACCATCAATAAACTTTCTAAATGAACAGCGAAAAGAAAATATTTCCTATCACGAAGCAAATCTGTCAATATTATTATGCCGAATATATTAAACTAGAAATAACTGAACATCGCTTACATGACATTATTTCAGATGTATCGCGATATTTATTTTACTTAATCATTCTGATAAAGATGCATGCTGGCTAATGCAACATAATTCATTATATCTACAGCTCCTACCGGATAATATGCTTAATGTCATGTATTTGGGGTTTTAGTTTTCATGTGTGTTTATTTATGTTAAGATAGCTGTAACAAGAATATTTTTCATAGGAACGTATAGTTTTGCAATATTTTACGGAATTTCCAGATGAAATCTATAATAATGTAAGAAAAGTGCATAGCTAAACATAATACGTTTTTTAAACTATTATATTTCCACATTTAATGCATGAGTAACAACATCTGGGACAGTTTTCAGTAAAAAATAGTAACTAAGAGCCGAATAGATAAAAAATCTAGCGCTATATTGTAAAAAAATCAGGAGGTTGAACTGGAGGTTAAAAACAGACAGTTATAAAATATGTTATTTGTGTTTAGGTTTGGTTTGGTTTGGAGTGCTACGGTCTACTTTTTGCAACACGAGGGCTAATGAGACCGGGACCTACAGTTTAACGCCGATTCAGAACGGCTACGAACATCCATGCCTCAGTGGGATTCGAACCCACGAACTCCGGTTCAGAAGGCCAGCACCCTAACCAATCGGCCATCGTTCGGCTTATATTTGTGTTTAGGAAATATTGAAATATACGGATTAGTAGCATACTTCTGTATGTTTGTTTTTCTAATGCAGATGGCAATACAGGTATATATACCTTTATTGCAATATATGGCTGTGAAGCTGTTACCCATTTACCACCACTCGGGGAGCACATGTAGCTTAAGAGATGCTACGAACGTGAGTAACAATACTCACTCTGGTTCGTCGAATGTAGAAGCAGTTATCAAGAAAAAGACTCCCAGAAGTATTGTTTGAGAACTTGGAGGCCATTTTGACCCCAAACAGATTTTATGTTCCCCAGTCACCTTTAATGAATCAGTCTACTTTAAAAACGTCATTTTTTGGAGAAAAATCATAATTATTTTATTTCTCTATTTTAAAATTTCAACTTTTAGGTTTATAAATCTGTTTTTGTTTTGTCTCTAGGGCATTTTAAAGAAAAGTTACAGCTGTTTAAACATCAGTGACAGCTATCAAAACAAAACCGAAGTAGCGGCTTTGGAACCGGAAGTTGTGAATTTAGAAAGCCTTTTAAAGAGCATTTTTAAATTTTCATGGAAATTAGTCTAAACATTTTTCTAGTATTTTTAATAATTATCAACTTGGTAATTAGAAAGTTTTGAAGAATGAAAGTTTGTGAAATTTTAAACATGTATTTTAGTTTTTTAATAGTTAAAGTTCATAAACTTCAAATGCGTTTTTCTCAGAACAGTATTTTTAATAAAATGTTAAAACTTGAAATGTGATTTTTCAAAAAGTTCTTAAAATATTTTGTTGAAAATTATTATGAAAGCTTTTGATAGTATTTAATAGTGAATGACATAAAATCTTTAAATTTGGATAATTTTTAATAATGTTACACTCAGAGTTAAATATAAAGGTAATGAGAATTCGTTAAAAATTCAATGTGTATGACTTTGAAGGACCAAAATTTTTTACTAAATGTAAATTAAGCAAAGATTTTAGGTGATTCACTAGTCCAGTTTAAAAGAAATGTGATGTATAAAAAATATTGAAATAATTTAATTTTTTAAAAACAAGACCTTTTGAAAAAAGTC
>CM063503.1:100538692-100541192 GCA_032207245.1 Pardosa pseudoannulata
CATAAATAATGCGCAGCTCAAAATAAGTTGCATAGCCCTTGCTATCCCTAATTCAGCAGCATTTCAGCTTAATATGCCTGTAGGTTGCACCGTTTTCTCACGGTTGTGTTTCCATTATGTTTATATAAATATATATATATATATATATATATATATATATATATATATTTATATTAAATATATATATATATATATATATATATATATATATATATATATTTATATGTAATGTAAAAACATAATACTTTAATCCTAAACTAAAATTACTAACTCTTCTATTAAAAAAACCCCAAATCCGCAATTTCATCATCTTTTTATAGTGGCCTTTCTCAGTTAAACTCTTTTGTTTCCTTCCTATTGGTGAGCTTAAGTCGCCAACCTATTTTGATGGTTAAGAGCACTTCGAGCACTTCTAATTTGGAGAGTTAACAAATTCCTTTCTCAAGCGGGTAGCTTCCTCAACATTATATAAGGCTGTACGACCATCCTTTGTTTTTTTTTTTGCTCTGTACGTGGCCTTATAAAGATGCTACAAAACTTCTCCTGTAAAATCGTAGTCTGTTTGGGTGAATATGTATATGTATATATATATATATATATATATATATATATATATATATATATATATATATATATATATAGATATATATACTATATATATATATATATATATATATATATATATATATATATATATATATATGTATATATAAGTGGATGATAAATATTGCAATTGTAAGTCTTGTTTAAATTTATTTGATTTAAAAAATTAACTTCAAACTATAATTTAGTATTATACTTTACTAATTATATACCTCGGAATATTATGATACTTATTATTATTTAAAAATAAAATTGAAATGAGAATCTTAGGAAACTTAAGATTGAAATACTTTGAGGATTCTGTTTATTTTGGGAGTATATACATTTTTAAATAAAATACAAATCAAACAGTGTTCATTTCTTGTACAGAATAAAAAATTTTAATTTAATCAAAGAAGTTCAATGTAATTTAGATATTATTTGAAAGAATTACAAGAAACTTGTTGCATAAATTATATTGTTTATAAATAGATCAAAGTTAACATATCTAATTTATTTTACATTTAAAAATAAAAAAATGCAATTTTTTAGTTTAAAATTTCTATAAATGCATTAAATTTTATAGAAAAATTTAAAATTATTTTGAATTTTTACTAACAACAACTCATCAGATTCTCTGTGATCTGAACGACAAATTTAGTTCTTTTTTTAGTTAAGAGTCATATCTTCATTTCAGTAAGTGTTACATTTTAAAATGTTTATGAAATATTTCACAGAATATCGTATATGAAACGAATATGATTATATTAATAACATATTATTTTGTTACAGTAAGTAAATAGATAAAAGAGATAAGACAAAGCCATAACAGAAAGACGATATTATTAAAGTAAATAGAAAATGCAGTATATCTGTATACAATTCCAGATATAGAAATATATTTTTATTTGAAATTGATATTTTTGTGATAAGTTCTAACTATTATTCATTAAATGTCATGACTAACAATATGCAAATAAAAGTAACCAAACCACTATATGGCTTTTGTTAGTAACGTATTATTATTTACTTGTAAGATCGTAAAGCAAAAGTATTCATTCATCTAACTTCCTTCGGGCATTAGTCATTATATTTCTAAAACGTGATAAATTAGTATGCTTGTAAACATAAAACGTGACTTTTTAAGTGAAAACAAAGCCGCCTTTAGCGAAATCATAATTAACGACAGCTGAAAGTGATTTAATTGTGCACTGGCATCTGTTTGCATTGTATTCTACCTTTTGTATTCCTTCCATGTTTCTAATCACTTTAGAAGGAAAAACAAGAATCCTAAATAATGAGTGTTCGTTTATTTTGACTGAAAATTGTGATGAAACATTTGTTGGGAAATGTCATCTTTTGTTGGAACTAAAGTTGTATGGATACAAGTATGAAGAGATTTGAACATAGCATAAAGGTTTCATGAAACATATTTTCCTGTTCTATGCATTATTGTTCACTAATATTTACTTACATACAAAAAATGCGTTTAATTAGTCGTATGTATATGTGTCAGCAGTATGTACGTATTAGTAGTTTGTTTAGATTTAGAATATTCATCCTTGTTTTTTTGCTTTTAATATTTAATAGATAATGTTTTTTCTCGTGATTTTACTTTGGAAGCTGCAGTGAATTTCGCTATCCTATAGTATCGTAGTTCTCAAACTTTGGGCCATGGAAGCCTGGGTGATACGAGCATATTCTGTAACTGCCACATACACGACAAGCTTATATGAAATATCAAATCTAAAGAGTTTCATTTATTACATTTCAGATAAATGTGATTTATAGGTTTACTGTTTTTTCCTTCGTAAAATTCTTGTTTCAAAACACTTTAGGATTAATTGTGCAGTTATTTTTTCAATACAATTGTGAGGTAAAAGAAAACTCAGAACCACTGTTATAGTAGACACTATTT
>CM063503.1:100546192-100548692 GCA_032207245.1 Pardosa pseudoannulata
TTGTTTAAGCATTTCTATTTTACAATTGTTGATTTTTTTACATCAAGTTCTAATTCTATTATACAATATTAAATTAATTTACATTGAGGATTTAATATAACTAACTGTTGGTCGTAAATATATACTTTTAACTAGACATATAATAAACATTCCCTTTGTGGTATTATTATTTTAAAATTTACAAAATCTGAAATATCAGAAAAAATTACAAAATTTCATATTTTTATATGTTACACTAATTTCTATCATGATAAAATTTGAAGCTCTGTTTAAGAACTCCCACTTTTCTGTTACAATAATAATTCGAGTTATGTTAATATTTTAACAAAAATTAAATATTTTCGCCTTCTTTGAGGATCTGTTGAAATAATAATTACAGTATTTAGAGTTGGAAATCAAAGTTTTCCTGATTAATCAAAAGTAGATTTCATAGTAAAATGAATATGCACTGTGTTTTTGAGGAATAAAAAGACTTTAACTCTAACCCCTATTCACAGTAAAAGGTACGTTGCAACTTAAAATGGACTTTCAACCGATCTGTCAAAGAAAGATATCTCAAATTTCATTAAACATTCAATTTGAATATCTCTGCTAAATATTGTCATATAAAAGTAGAACTTTTCTGTTAAAGATTAGAGGAATCGTTTCCATTTTTACAACAGATAATGATAGGAGACGGAAAAGTATATAAAGAAATAAAATTTTTTAAATTATGGAAAATGAAATTATTAAACATAAAATACCATAAAATGAATGGAAATTTTTCAAAGCATTTTTTTGGATTACAAGAACAATAGAAACTAATATAAATGAAGACTGGAGATTATAAGTGATTACTTCCTATATGTAAATAGTAACAGAAAAGTAAAACTATTCGGTTTTTCACCTATGAAAGCATGAAAGATCTATCTTTCTGTATTTTAGATTATTAATAATTAAACGTAGTTTAGAAAGAAATGGGTGTTTGTATTAATAATATTTAGCTATAAGAAAAAAAAATCGATTTTTTATCTACATAAAAAACAGTAAATATTTGTATTCAATAAATACATACATAAAACATTTTATAAAACACTTTTAACCGAACTTTTAAACGTAGTTTAAACTTCTTAAACTTATTTTAGAAAGAAATGGGTGTTTATATTAATAACAGTTAGGTATAAGAAAAAAAAATAGATTTTTTGTCTACAATAAAAACAGTAAGTATTTGTATTCAATAATTATATACATAAAACTTTTTATAAAACGCTTTTAAAATATAATAATATAAATTATTAGGAGACATGAAAAAGAGGAATTAAAACTGTTTTCATCTTTGAAACATAGTAAAAATTCTGTAAGAAAGTGGGAGAAGTTAATGTGTACTTTAAAAATCTGTCGAAGAAAAACAATTTCCCTCAGTTTTTGGTGTCATATACATTTAGAAATCATATGACATTGGAAAGGTCGTTGTTATTGCCTCGAGAAGCTGGACTTCTAAAAGTAGATCCTAGTAAGTCAGAAGCATGGACCATTAGGCTTAGACTGCCAGATCCAGAGATATCGTTTGCCAACTTGGAGAGCATTGTGATAACGAATTATAGTTTCATTGCTACAGTAGTAATTTATGTGCTCCAATAATGTACACAGAGGATCTTAGGCCGGATCGAGCCTGGATCTCGCAATACTGGTATGACAAGACATCTGCCTTTGCCTAACTGAGAAGTAATGGGTTTAGTCTTCCGTAATACTGCTTCTTCTTTTGTATAACTGGATAAAATTTACGTTCGAAAATTGATGTTCAGCAGCAAACATTTTTTTGTAAAAGATAATGTTTTGTATAACTGAATATTTGTAAAAGTGAGCAATTTATATTATTTACCCTATAGTAGTACTGTCTGAGAACAAAATCTTCTAGTATTTCTCAATTTATTGCGTTTCTTATAAATGAGTTGCATCTATATTTGTCTATAACCAGTGGTTACAAATACAAACCTGTTAACGATTAACATTGCACACTGTTAATATGAACTCATTTTTGTAAACCAGTTCATATTAAACAATAAAATAGTATTACATCTAAAAATACAGCTACTTATGTATTTAATTTATCAACAAAATTTATTGTTGAATAGAAATTTTTTACACTCTAAAACTGAAACATTTTTTTGAATTTCAAATTTTATGTTCCTTTACTCCTGCTACACTTCTAAAAGCATACGTTTATTTGCTTCTCTCATAATCATCAAAAGTTTTACAAAAGTGGCTATTCGAAATGTCTTTCTTAGTAACTAAATTGTTATTGATTCAGTTAGTTCCAATAGTTATTATTTTAAAAACAATTCTTTGGGAATTTCAATTCAGTTCAGGCAAATATTTGTCTTCAATTAAAATCTAATTCAATTATGTTATCTTTAAAATTCCGAATGCCCATATTTTCTTTTTCTCATATCCTAGTCATAGTTAATTATCAGAGAACAGTTCACAAATTTTTTTTTTATAAAACTAGTTCAATACATAG
>CM063503.1:100556192-100561192 GCA_032207245.1 Pardosa pseudoannulata
ATTTTGTATTTGAAATCTATAAATTTTTGATATTTACTTATTAATTTTGCTTTTTGCTTAACCTAAACAAATAATTTATTAGATGAGTAATACTTTTTTTCTCATACAATGCACATATACAAATTTTATCCTTGAAATTAATAGGGCTTTTTGACATGCAGCGTATTGTAATAACTCATTTAATTGTTTGGGATATAGCTTTATCAAATTGTTTATTTCCCCTAGATAAGTTTTACGCAAAATTAAGATCCTATTTTCAGATTTGCTCTATGCAAATAATTAACATTGAGTTCATATATGGAAATATGCGTTAGTTTTAAACTAAACGTTTTCTATTATTTCATTAAATTGTAATTTTAAAATTATAAATATGCTTCTATATTAAATATTTCATATCAATTATAAATTAAACAGAAATCTAAGCTTTTCTGTGAAATGTTTTCAGAAAATTACTTAAAACAAGAATCTGAAGAATTACGAATTGAATTATTTGCTTATGAATCATATTAAGATAATATTTAAACAAGTAAAATATAATTCTGTAACTTTTTTTATAATTAAAAAATAAAATACAAGTAAAAAAGCTTAATTTTTTCAATATCATATATGATATTTCAGAATTTAACACAGTTTCAGTAATTAGTTGGATAAAAATTCACACCTTAATTGTAAAATTATTATGAACCATATAACAAAAATATTGCATCACCATAAATCTTTATAAATATTTATACAAAAATTTTTCTTGTTTACGAAATTAAATAATTATTTTACTTGATCATAATGTTTAAACTTATGTATATAAAATAATATTTACAAATAATATTGATATAAAGTAAATAAAAATGAAAATATTCTCCCTCAGTACAATATTTTGAAAGTTGTTAATAATATATAAGATTTGAAAAATGTTGTAAATAATTTTGTACTTTTTTATGTTACTCAAATTTCTCATTAAAAAGATGTTTACTAAGAGCAAATATAAATATATATGATATTCACTCTTACTATACTTGTAAAAAACTTTTCATATTTTTTACTGTTTACCCCGACCGGATATCTATAGAATTATCTTTTGACAGAAACTGTCACCACGCATAAAAAAGTAAATAAATAAATAAGCAAAATCCACTATCATTTCTAATTTAACATCCAAAGTCAGAGGACTTTAATCAATATTTTCTTTAAACCTTTTCAGCGATGAATTTTTAAAATTTCTTTTCTTTCGTATATTTCTCGCTAGTATTTTTTAATCTGGATGACCAGTAATTAAAAGATAGTGATATAGTTTTCATTCAAAATTTCAGAAACTACAATAATCAATAAATTGGGATTGAAACATTGCCAACATTGCACAAAGTTGAAATTTCGATGTTTATTCATGGATTTTATTTATATACTAGCATACAGCCCGTCATATGACGGGATCAGTAAAATTTTTAACTTTCCAAAATTATAAAGTACCTTATGGGGCAGGTAAAAAAATAGTTTGTTTTTTGGCTGAGAATTATCTTGCAACAAAAAATAATCGATGATTCAATTTAAAATTATCACATATGTGCCTAATCTATTATTTAAGCCAAATACAAAATAAAATTATTTATGTCATATCTAAGTTCAGTGATAAAACGTATGAAAATAAGGCATATCAGGCACATAAGGCAAAATAAGGCAATCTATTATTTAAGCCAAATATAAAAGAAAATTATTTACGTAATATCTAAGTTCAGTGATAAAACGTATGAAAATAAGGCATAATTTAAATAATTTTAAAAAAGCAATGATTCAATGAGATGGTTAAAGGAATGACGTTACAATGCTAGAAAAATGTTATTTTTATCTATTTGCTGTGTGATAAATTGATAAATATAATCGCCTGCTTTTAACCGGGGAAAATAGGAATTGAAATAATTGCATTAAGAGCTCGAAAAGAGGGGAAGGGGTGGATTTCGAACGTTTTAAAGAAGGCAGTATTTTTTGCTGTGATATGAAGCATATTTATACCAATTTATTTTAGAATCGGATCGATAGTTTAGGAGAAGATAAACATTACTCTTTTTGAATTTTGCTATCTATGGATGCCTCTATCCATTCCAGGTCCAACCGCTTCATAAAATTGAGGACAAACGTACAGATAACTTAGGCTATTATTATATAGGGGATTTTGTGAAAATATTTACACACCCACGCAAAACAATGTACCCTAAAATGAGTAATATTAGAAGTCATTTTAAAATATAAATTTAATTTTACAATTTAAATGAATCGTAAGTTGAATTTTATTCATATTTTTTATCAGCTAAATCTGTATTTTAAAATCAAATGCAGCAGGTAAAATTATATTGTTCTATGAAATATATAGATTAAGTACTATGAAAACTGTTTTTGTTTTTAATGTAGAATAAATTGAATTTTATTAAATAATCTGTGAGAATGTCATGGTACAACGACATCAAAATCAGAGTCGATTATTATAGTGCCTGGGAAATAAAAATTGTGAATTAAAATGTCAAGCATATCATTAGAGTTTATTATGCAAATGTTAAAAAAAGACCCTTAAAATTTAAAACGATCCATTGAAATAATAGATTTGTAATAATAGAGTTGTAAATAATAGATTTACTCTATGGGCAATTTTGTTTTATCTCTGTCATACCCTGTATATCCTTGTGGTATCCTTGTTATTGTTCAAATATGGGCCTACTTGTTATAATAGTAAAATTTTTGTCTATCTATAACTCAGTTATAAAAATAATGACATATATCTAAATATTATTGAATATATCAGCAAAATATAATTTTATGTTATTATTTTAAGGGCACAGTTAGCTCTCAGCTGTGAAAGATTTGGCTGAAAATTTGATATGTCATCCTCGTTTCATTGGGAAATATAGCTAAAAATTATAAGCAAAAAGTTTTTTTTCTAGTTATTTAACTGAGTTAAAAACACTATTTATGACTTCATGGACGAAAGCACTTTTATGATTGCTTTTTGAACTTTACCGTTTCTTTTTTACTAACGGATTTACAACTGTTTTGTAAAAGAAGTAAATACAAAATACAGCCATTATAATACAGGCCACCAACTGTAAAATCAAATCAGAGGTTGTTGTTGGTGGTGGTGCTGATGCTATTTGGTGAAACCAAGTGCGGTTGAGCCACTCGTACGCTACTCGTATTAAGTCAAAGGAATGCGCCTTACGGTTTAAGGAGCTCCTCTAAGGTGAAAGTACGACTTATGCTCAAATGCGTCCTCGTAATTTTGAATTAGGGAACCCATAGGCTTGATCTGCCACCCCCAGAGATATTGACTGAGAACTTGGACATTGTGACCACGAACATATTTTACGTGCCCCTGTCACCTTTAACTCCTTCCGGTATGATTTAATAATGAAAAACTGTGCATGAAATAACCATTTAATTTTTATTTAAAAAACTTGTTTCATTTTACAATTCTTACATATTCTTAATTAAAATCCACTTTTTACATAGCGTTAAATAATATCAGAAACAGTAAAATTAAGAAAATATCAAAGCAAAACATTAATAAGGTATACAGATAATAGTCTTCAAGCTAGTGGTACTTTTCAAAACAAAGTGCAAAGGAATTCTTAATTGTTTACACCGCCAAGTAGTCTCACTTTTAATTTGATTCTTGTAACACACACGGCATTTCTTAGTAGGTTTTCTTTTATTCTGACTCATTAATTTGGCAATGACTTGTACCAAGAAATTCTAAGTAAACAATATGCAATAGTGACTTGTGATTTTCACAAGTGATAAAAATGTTGCCAAATTCAGTACACTAGAAATTTTAAACTAAATTAATTATCATATTTAATAGTAACTTTAATCGCATGACGAGTGTAGCTCGTCATTGTGCGGTATGGAATGAAAATTTAATGACGAGCTAGACTAGTCATTTTACCGGAAGGGGTTAAGCCGAACGATGGCCGATTGTTTAGGGTGCTGGCCTTCGGTACCTGAGTTCGTGGGTTCGAATCCCACAGTGGCATGGATGTTCGTAGCCGTTCGGAATCGGCTTTAAGCTGTAGGTCCCGGTCTCATTAGTCCTAGTGTTGCAAAAAGTAGACCATAGCAGTCCAAACCAACCCAACCAAACCCAGTCACCTTTAACTAACACGGCTGATCTTAGGCCGTCTAGAGCCCCGAAGCCTCCAGTTACGAGAGCGTCGTGTTGCCTTTGCCGACAGAGGTATAGAAACTTTGAAATAAGGGGTAGCAATTTGAAGCCGAAAATTGTACGAAATTTGTTCTAGTTTAATACTTTGATCTGCTACTGACGCTACTTATATACAGTCACGGCTCTGCTGTCTCAATTTTATTCATTTCTTTCCTTAAAGTTGACAACTTAGTCGTTATCACCGTTATATACATACAAATAAGTTAATACTTAAATTGCGATTTCAAAAAACTTTATTTCTCAAAAATGTTTCTACAATTAGTATATCTTGAAAAAAAAATTACATGAAATATTTTAGACATGAATTCATGCAAGAATATATATAACATATAAGAGAATATACATTTTTGATACCTTCTATTATTAGATAATATGAACTGTCCAACATTAAGACAAATACCTATTGTAACATCACTTCACATAATGAAATGAGTCTTTGAAAAGACTCATTTCATTATGTGAAGCGATGTTAGTGATGTTAGTGATGTGAAGTGATGTTATTTTCTGATAGAATTTAGGTCACATGAAAATTAATATATCCTTTAACTTATGTTCTACGAAATATAAGGCTAACAATTTTATGTTCACTGGTAAACGCTTTTATCAAATTTCACTAAATGCTACAATTGATTTTTTAACTATTCAAAATTTATATGAACTTAAGCTGAAATTCCTCTTACATATATACTTATACATTCAAAATTACATACAACAATAAAAAGTAAATTTGTCATATATTTTTAAAACACTTTGCAACATAGTTTAATACCTTAATAATATACACCAACATATATAG
>CM063503.1:100566192-100568692 GCA_032207245.1 Pardosa pseudoannulata
GAAATCACCCTTCGAGTGTTCAAGTAATGCTGGAAACTATAAAATGAAAAACAGGAAGTATTTTTATATTGCTTCAAATTTATTCGAGCAGTGTATTAAACTTTATAGATTAATACACTTTAGATATAGGATATATTAAAAAATTATGACATATAATTAACTTTAAATACAATAGTGATTACCTGAAAATTCTGATTGTTAGGAGTGAAATATATAATGAAAAAATCAAAAATTTTATTCAAGAAGAAATTCTCAACCAATAATGCAAAATTTAATATTAAAAGAATAGAAAAATTGTGTTAGATATTTGAGCAAAATCTATAATTAAAAGTATAAACATTCATAGTCCAAAATATAAAACTCTCATTAACCCTTAATTTGACAAGATGTTTTTTCAAATATTTTTTAATTTCTGTTATTTTTCCATGTCTGTATAGACATTAGGGTCTCTGTAATATAAACAAAAAAATATATCACTTTCAATTTTTAAGGTAATTAATGTCCCCTGTGGCGAACACTGAGAATGATGTTATATAGTATTTATAAATATATATGTCCGGTGTAGCGAACTTAGCCAAATTAAGGGTTAATCCTGTATATGTTATTAAAATAAATCCGAATTCGAATGTTCACAGGATAATGTACATTAACAAGAAAAAAAGATTTTTACCCTAAATTACTTAAATTGCTCCAATATTATTCAAGCAGTGTGCTGCACTTTAAATAATTATAGATTTGTAAATATGAGATACCACTGCATGATGATGAAATAAATTTATTTTTAAATAGAGTAGTCATTTCCTACAGATTCTTCTTACAAGGAAGAGAGCAGAAAAATTAATTCCCAAAATTTTATTTCAGATGCTGTCTTTAGTAGTTGCTAATAATGGTACATCTAAAAGAATATAAAAGAAAATTGTGTTAAGTGTCTGAACAAAGTCTATAGCGAGAAGTAAAAAAATTTTGAAAGAAAAACTATGCATTCTCAATTTTCCTTTTTTTGTAATTAAAATAAAACACCATCCGAATGTTCACGTAATAGTTTTTTTTTTGGATTTTTATTGAGTGATAATTTTTTAAGCAGGCCTCCGATTTTCAATATTGCTGCAAAATATGCTTAAAACATTATGGATGACTATTGCAATGAGCTAGTGTTCAAGACTTTTAATTTAAACTAGTTAAAATATGTTACAATTTATTATAGGACATCATTATATAGGTTGTATTTAATTTTGAATATGTCATATTCAATGCTATTTCTTTATACAAAGCATTGGTGAACTATACATATTGATTTTTTGGATGCTAGATGGAACTCCTTTTTTTTAATAGCTGATATTGAGAAATTCTATTAAATAAGAAAGGTCATTCCAATTAAAATGTAATTCCGTAGAAGATAATATTTTATATTTGCTTTATATTTTGGGTGTTAATACATTTTATAATATATTTTCTAATGCTAAAGACCATTTATATATTTTTAAACATAAAAATCAAAAACGTTTATAAGATTCAATTTTTTATTTGTTAAAATTATTAATCGTTATTAGTTATCGGGAAAACAGTTGCTGGAAAACAGTAGACTGAAAAAAATAATGTATATTGGTACTGCATTAATTTGATTCAAGCAATACATTACATTTAAAAAAATGATATTTTAAAATATGACATACTTTGAATAAAGGTGAAATAAATTCAAGTTTAAATACATTAGTGATACCTTGAAAATTCTAATTGCATGGAATAAAGTAGAAAAGGTAGAAAAAGACTGTAACATTCATTCAAGATGTAGTTCTTAACCAATAATGGCAAATTTGATTTTTTTAAAGAAATATTTTGTTAGATCTCAGAGTAATATCTATAGCGAAAAGTATAAATTATTTTAAGACGAAATATGTATTCTCATTTTTCCTATATATGTATTTAAAAGAAATTCCAATTTGAATGTTCACATAATATTGGAAAGTAATAGAGAAGGAGACTGTACGTGTATTTAAATTCCTTCAATTTTTATTCGTCCCATTATGAATAATGCCAGTGTCATGTCTTTTTATTCCAGCCCTTACTTCCCAGGACAATCGTTGATACACCAGGAGCAGGTGCTGCATTCTTAAATTCTCTATTTTATTGCTGTGTAACTTTTAATATACTCTGATGACATTTTTTAAAATATTCTCTCTTTTTATCGACAGTTAAATTTTTTCGGAGTAATAAAACATGGATATTTATATACTTTGAATACATTTCGCCTGCAGTAATCACATTATACAGAGCAATATCTAAACGAGTTTTATTTGCTGCCGAAAAAGGAAAATGTCATAATAAATATTCGAATGAACTTTTGAGGATCATTTTCATTGTAAATATGAGAAAAAAAAGATAATTGCGTTAGAGAAGAAAAGAACGCAAATGCGAAAATTTATTCAGATGTTAAAAACAAATTCCCTGTAGATTTGCAATCAGTTTATGCGCTTGTGACGCTGAAATTCAATTTTTCTGG
>CM063503.1:100581192-100611192 GCA_032207245.1 Pardosa pseudoannulata
ATAAGAGAAAAGGGGTGATCAAGCATGACCCTATTGAAATGTATAGTATTGGTTATAAAAAGAAATTTATCTTGTCTACTATGAAAAAAATCTCACGCATCCTTTAAAAAAAGAAAATGGTACATCTGGATATACAAAACGGGAGTTTCAAAAAATACTGGATCACTTCCAAAGGGTTTTAAAGGAAAACTTTGAATCTAAGCACGACATTTTTATAAAGTGCTGCAGCAGTGGAGGATATGTGAAAAACTCCCTATAGTATATCCTATTTCGCACCTATCTGGCAAGAAAAAGGTTAAGGTAAAGTCATTCAAATGTCAAATGAGATTTTGTACTTGCAGAGTCACCAGCTGAGTAGACATTTAGTCTGATTGAAGGAGCTTAAAGCATAAAAAGATCTGAAAAATTTACCCATGTGGGATGATATAGGAGACAGGGGAATCTTCCCCTTCACCAATACAATTTCTGTATCTAAACGGGGACTATCCATTTAAAAGCAACTGGAGGCAGAAACCTAGGAAATTACGTTTCCGAGATTCTTTAATGGGATAATATTCGAAGATTAAAATGGGAAGTAGTGTTAATGAAGTAGTTTAATGTCAAAAACGATAAATTGGGTTTTATCTCCTATATTTAGCAGTTAATTACGCACACATATCTATACCTTTTTCAGTCTTAATCTCTCTCTATACACACATGTATCTAAATATCTATCTGTTTATCTATCTCTCTCTCTCTCTCTCTCTCTCTCTCTCTCTCTCTCTCTCTCTCTCTATATATATATATATATATATATATATATATATATATATATATATATATATATATATATATATATATATATATATATATATATATATATATATATATATATGTATGTATGTATGTATCTCTCTCTCTCTCTCTCTCTCTCTCTCTCTCTATATATTTATATATATATATATATATATATATATATATATATATATACATATATATATATATATGTATGTATATATATAATTAGAAAGAGAGAGAGGAATTCTTGTTCAAACAAAAATATGAAAATTTTATAGCACAGATATGCATTATACATTTATGTATAAAAATATTTGTGTGTATATATAATAAATTATTTACATAACTTGATATTTTAAACCGAGAGAAAATTGCAAATTGAGATTGTGAGATAAAATGTTTTATTATTTTCAGAAAATATAATATTGCTCTTTCAATGATATACTTTGAAATGAAAAGGTAAAGGATATAAATTCTCAAATTTTATTTCTTAAAAAAAACTGGACTTTATCGAAATGTAAGATCATAAATTTAAAAAATAATAATTTATTAAAACAGTTGTTCGACATTTGCATACATTGCTTCAAATTAACTTTTTGTCGTTTTGCAACAAAATAATTAAAAACATTTCTAGCGATAAAATACTCAAAGATAAAAATATCATAAAGTGATTAATTAAATTTAGTTTTCATAAAGTAGAACTTTTGAAAAAAATATATTTAATTTTTAAAACAAACATCCAATTAACTGTTAAACAATTTTTTTGAAGTAGGTGATATCTAAAAATACTAAATTTCATTTTGTTGTCTAAAAGTTAAGCGCTTCATAGGAGTTTAATAATATTAAAACTGCCTTGTATTTTATATAATAAATAACTTGTTAATGATAGATGGTAAGACAATAAATTATTTTACCTGTTAAAATAAGTATTTTCATATTTGTAAGTAATTGATCTAGTTTAATTGATATATTTTAAAATTTTGTTACTTTGCATATGATAATATAATAGTTTATATGTTTGTAAATAATATAACAGCTGTGAGATTTAAGGTAATTCATCTATTTAATCTTTTGTACCAAATTTATACATTAATTCAAATTAAAAGAAAAGAAATAAATTCACTAAATTAATATATATTTAAATTTACAAGGGTTTTTACAGTGTAAAAGAATTACATTTTAATGCATAACCACAATCATTCCAAATGTAATTGCCACAATTTTCCTGGAATATGACTTTATACATTAACAATATATCATATATACACACAAACACACTTATGCATTAATGTTCTTCTTATTCCTTAAATGCACTACAGTCTGTCACAGGCTAAGGTCGTCTCAACAAGCTTCCTCCAGCGTACTCGGTTAGACGTCATGGTCCGGCAGCGATTGATGCCTAGGATTTTCAGATCAGCTTTAATACTGTCCAACCATCTAGTACAAGATCTTCCTCTCCTCCTGGAACCCTCAACTTTTTTTAAAGTTACCTGTTCAATTGGGTTCAAATCACCATTTCTAAAACTATGTACTAGCCATCTGAATCTAAATATTTTGATGACCTGGAAGTTTTAGGAATTTTTTTATAAATCTCATGATTATACATAGCTCTCCAAGTATCCTTTTCCCTAACAGGACCAAAGATTTTGCTGAGAATTTTCCTTTCAAAAATTAAAAGTCTGTTCTCAATAGATTTAGTTAGCGACCAACATTCACAACCGTACAGTAAGATAGGTCTAACAAGGGCGGTAACAAGGGTGGTAAAGATTTAATTTCGTATTGAGTTTCAACAGTTTAGACAAGTTCTTCAAGCCATAATAACATCTATTGGTGTTAAATAGTCTATTCTCAATTTCATGCTTTATATCATTATCTCTAGAAACTACCGTACTTTGATAAGTAAATCGGTCTACACCTTCAAAGGAATAAGAATTCACTTTCAGTGGGAGGTGATATAGGAGCTCCTTGAAACAACCATAAATTTGGTCTTGCTCTTATTAATGGTCAACACGATGGCTTTGGCACATAGTACTATCCCATTCCTAAAATTTTTAAACACCTATGTTAAGCATTTAACAAAACACTCACGTGTACATTTATACGCATATACACATGCATATCACTTCCGTAGCATGGGGTTAAATGAAAAATATTTCAACTGTCAGTTGAGATTCATACTTTTCTATGAGAACAGGAACAAAGTATTTTGAAAAGTAATACAAAGTATACTAAAGTATTTATAAAAGCACGACATACTTTTTCATTTCCTTGCCTTAAATTTTTTTTTCTCCTAAGCACATCTATTTTTTACCAGGGATTTGTATGATTTTAAATCATCCATACAATTGTACAATCATCTGTAAATTCATATAATGTATAGAAAATCGCAATGAATAGTAAATTGTACAAGTGGGGAATGCGGATAGTGCATTAAATTTAACCCGCGCTGTGTATTTTAATATTTCAACTTTTTAAAAAAATATTTTGTAAGATATCACGTGTAGTTTATAAACTATTTTTATGAAAATGCATTTACTTACACTGAAAGGAACAACAATTTACAAGAATTGAAATAACATTACAAGTGAGTGGATTTCAATTGTTTAATTGGAAACCTACTCTAATTTGTTGTACTAAATGTATGCATTGATTAGAGCCCTAAAAAATAACAGAATTTGGATGTGCTACAAATGCAAAATAACGATTCGGTTATTTCTAATGGATTTCCTATTATCTGAAACGAAACTATGAGTACCACTAAACTCAAATGCAGCCGTTGAAGATTACCGGCATCAGTCGATACACACATTTCTTAAAATGAATGTCCAACATTGAAATTCCCGTATTATATGGAATGGTTGTGAGATCAAAGCTACTTTATCATCTTAAATAAGCACTGAAAACGTACATTTAATTCGAGTTATAGTCATATTGAAATATACGCATCGGTGTTCCCTTACGCATTACGCATTTCTAGCTTTAGGATAACCTGGTAATGGCTCTGAAGTATTAATACCATGCATTCAGTGTAGAGATAAGTAATAAATCTCACTCTTAATTCAGAAAGGCTTATTGAATTCATACTGTGAATGCTACATAATGTTAAATTATAGGCTTAACTTTCAGTGTTTCAAATTAGGCTTCCTTTTTGTCTGTCTAATATTATTGATTTTATTCCTGTATTACACCAACATAATTCATCTATGCATAAATATACACTTATGAAAATAGCTTAAACAAGTTTGACTCCTTTGTAAGAATGCATAAAACATTTCAATTACAAGGAAATTAAGAATTTTCAGTTAGTGTTCAGAAATACAAGTTACACATTCACTGTAAGCTCCAATACAAGACTGTACAAATTATATAATAATGTACAAAAATGATATATATATATATATATATATATATATATATATATATATATATATATATGCAAATAAATATTATATTACACAAACATATTAATAGTTAAATAAACTAATATATGTTTGTGTAATATAATATTAATTTCATAATAGTCAATTAATATTTTGCTAATCTATAACACAGTATTTGTAGTCTATATTAATAGTACATAAAATATTTAAAGAATATTATGTAATAAACTCACTTAATCAAGCATTTGAGCCCTGTCTCTTTAATAGTTTATGTATTTTAAAATATACAGCTTATAAAATGTATTTTTACATCTCAAATGAAACTGATATTTTGTACAGTTATGTTAAATTGCAATTCTTAAAAAAAATGCAATGCAGGTTATTGTTAACTGTTTATTCAAGTTTTTAGATATCCTAACATTAAAATTTGAGACCGATCAAATTCTTTATATGTAATACTTTAAAACCTAAATTAAAATATCCATTTATATATAAGGTATAAATATTTACAGGCTTTCTGTCTTCGCGATGAGTTTTCTGTTCATTCACAATCTTTATGGCTTTAGAAGAAGCTTTAAAACATTTATCTTTACATTTAAATTTTAAATGATATAAACAAATAAGATTTTTAGGGGTGATTTATCTTCAATATCGTTCCTTTTAATGGTATGATACAATAATGTAAAAACCTATATATGCATAATGGCTATTTAAAATTTAATGTGGTTTTGACACATTATATCATGCCTTTTGTATTAGAAATTTTAAACAAAAACCCGAAATATATATTTTTGTACTCATTATCTATAAAATAAGGAAACAATAAATAAGAACAATAAATAAATAAGAAAAAAATCATTATATATATATATATATATATATATATATATATATATATATATATATATATATATATATATACATGAATGCATTCATATATGCACTACTTTTATTGAATTTATATGCATATGTAGATAAATAGTAAAAGCAATTAATATTATTTTATTATTATCTATTTACTTTTAAAAATGTAAAAATATAAATAGAATCTTTATTTATAAAGAATTCGCTTAAATGCTTTACATTTTTAAACTGACTCTCCTGACACAACTGTTAAAACAATAATAAATTATTGCTAGAAGAATAAAACTGGTTTGAGTTTTTTTCTAAGTGGAAATTTTTCATTAAATAAGATAAATATTACCATGAATGATTAAGAAATAATGATAATTAAAAATGTTTAAATTTTAATTCGAGATCGTAACTTTACATATTTTTTTATTTAAAAATTGATATTAACTGCTAAAAACTATGAAATAAACTGTAATTGCTAATAGAAGCATAAATACGGATTTTGATATATTTAGGAGTATGATGTTTTGTATAATTTTCAACTAACAGATGATTACATAATTCTTAACTAATAATGAATATTTTGTATTAAAATAAATATTGACAGATAAAGTGAGGTATATATTGAAAAAGATACTTTTATTCAAAACATTTTTACCTACATTATCATCTTTTAAAATTTATATTGCTGAAAAAAACTTTTAACTTATAGAGATATTAATATTTGATTCCTATGAATAGATTTTGAGTTAATTTAGGATGGAAGAGGATGGCACAACAATGTTGGTATATCAACTAATAGGTAATATATTGAAATTTCGTATAAAATAAATAGACAATCAAAGAGAAGGTACATAAAAGTAATGTAACTAAAGTTTCAATATAACTTTATATATTTCTCTAGAAATCTGAAAAAAAATGTTCTTGTGAATAAACGTGATGCAGTTGGTACCTCTAAAATATACAGCATAAAACATAATTTATATACTACAGCCATCCTTTTTTAAAATTAAGATATAATGGCTTAAATCCGTAAATCACATAGAGATATTTTCATTTCAATTCTATCAAAACCCTCACAATTTAGAAAATAATTCACGAACTTATATAATGTGTAATATATTTATTCCTTACTCTACATAACCTTCATTTAATTTCCTAATGAGAATGAAATCACCGGTAAATCATTGAACGAGAACCATACTTTACTACTGCATAATAATGTTATAAATTTACAATAGGTTGAAAGTTATTCATCGTTCATTGATAAACTATATTATTAGTAATAATGGTTAGGAATGAATGATAAGCTGTCAGATACCATATAATCTATAGGTAGAAATAAACAATCGAAATAATATGTATACTATAAAAACACAAGAACCAAATTATATGTTGTATTCTTCAATATATATCACTATATATATATATATATATATATATATATATATATATATATATATATATATATATATATATATATATATATATATATATATATATATATATATATATAAATATTATAATAATAAAATAAATGAAAAAGACCCACTCTCGCGTAAGATTTTAGGATAATCCGGTCAGGCGGAAGCATTTTTGAACTATTTGATGAGCTTGCAAACAGATAAGTTTCAGCGAGCGTGTGGACATGGAGCGGTCAACACCTTTTCCTTTCTTAGCTCCACCACGGACAATGAAAATGGCGCAAGTTGCTTTCCTTAAGAACTATGAGTTAATAAAATTATTATTATCAAGAGGACTGTTTTCCTTTCTCCTTATCTCTGGTTCATAACATGTCACACACACACACATATATATATATATATATATATATATATATATATATATATATATATATATATATATATATATATATATATATATATATATATATATATATATATATATATATATATATATATATATATATATATATATATATATATATATATATATATATATATATATATATATATATATATATATATATATATATATATATATATATATATATATTTATATATATTATATATATATATATATATATATATATATATATATATATATATATATATATATATATATATATATATATATATATATATATATATATATATATATATTATATATATATATATATATATATATATATATTATATATATATAATATATATATATATATATATATATATATATATATATGTATGAGTTTCACAATTTGCATAAAGTTTTCTCTTACAGATATGTCAAAGCTATATTAACATTAAATGGCGACATTTGATTACATATCATTAAGTAAATTTACCTTTAAAAAATTAATATTTCATAAAACTTAGGTGCGATTTTACTTAAAATGAACCTGATTTTCAAATAGTATGATTGGGTATACATAATATTTTCATTTGATAGAAATACTATGTTCTTGTGATATTAAGTAAATCATATTGAAGTAAATAATTATTCGCAATTAATATATTATGTTTTTTATTCTATGTTTGTACACAGGAAAGGCAAAAATTCTTAATATCTTATTCATTGAAAGTATTTCTAATATTTCCGAAATTTGATCAGTCTGAGTTCTTCCGTATTTTCTCTCTAAAAATACAGGATCACTTAGGTATCCATATTTTTGAATGTAGAAAATTTACTTATCTCTATACGGTTTTTTACATGTGCTTTCAATTTTTGTATGGCCCCGTAGAGGAGAATCTCCACAATTACCTTCTCCTCCGTCTAGCAGCGCATTAAGCGGAAAGAGGTCCGCAACTTATATATTTGAGAGTGTCTGTGTGTGTGTATTTCTGACGCCCTCAGTCAGACTAATGCAGGTTGTCTACTAGCTGAATTAATGTTCCCGACACACGAGGTTCCATATGTTCATAACATTCAATAGACGTATCGTTTTATATTGACTCTATCGTGCGAAAGAAGTGTACGTGCTTCTTGCAATATAATCCTCTTTTTCGCTGTATATTAGAATTTTTTTTCATAAAAACAAAGCAAAGAAAGGAAATGGAATTGCAAAGGAATAGCAATGTGCGTGAATAGGAGCAATTTCAATATACCCGTTAACAAATACGACAACAGTTAAAATGCTTCTAGAATTTAAAAAAATATATAAATTATTCAATATTTAGTACTACTTTCTCTAAATTATACCGAATAAATTACGTTGAATGGCTAATGCTATTGTTTCTATCGTTTATTTCCTTTCTACAAATTACTCTTTCTGGAGTTTTATTTCATGAAATATTAAAATAGATTTTAAAATACCTTCTAAAATACTTATTTTGTTATATGTAGGACTATATAAAAATTATTTTTTAAGGTTTTTATCGAAGTGCCGCATAGGTGCATTTGGTTGTTCGGAACATAATTTAGTTTTTTATATTGTGCGTGACAACTAAATACGATTGTTTATTAAGTATAAATATTCCATTGAATTATATATTCTCTTTTTGCCATATTTCTAACAGCAGCATAAATCCCCGCCCAAATTACTTTTGCTATAAAAAAGTTTATCCATGTCAATTTTGAATTCCTCGTTTGAAACAAAGGTTTTACCACCTTAAACATCTAAAACAACAGAAGAAATGATAGTTCGAAGGTGATATACCTGCCAAATATAGGATTGTGTAGCAGTATTCAACATCTAATCTTTTTCGCCAATTACCAAACTTGTATAACGCCTCTCATTACCTTTCTGGAAAGTTCCATTTTTTATCACAAACATTTTCCTATTCTGTGTAGAGGAATCATTAAGTTTTTCCAGTTGAGGTCAATACACTTCATAGATGATTATGGTGTTGTTAACCCTTAATTTGGCTAAGTCCGCTACAACGAACAATCAAATAAATAAAATCTTTATAATAAACATATATTTTTATCGATAATATATAATATATTAAATATATTATATATTGTTATTAATTATTATTATTATAAATGAAATTATTATTAATATTGTAATTATTATTTATTTAAATATATTTTTAATCGATATTTGAAAATACATCTTTTCAAATTAAGGGTTAACTTAAACAATTGTGACTCCCTTGGCATATGCTTGAACAGAAAACATTAGGGCGTTTTTTATGAATATCTAAATTGTAGTGAATTGAAATAGTTCATATTTTTTACGGCATGATCATGAGATTAACATTGTTGTAGACAACCTAGTTTCCGTCGACTTGAATGATTATCTTAAAAAATGGATATTTTTTATTGTTAAAATCAAACCCCAGATATCAGGGGAAAAGAGCAAATTTTTTTTTCTGTAAGAACGTATAGAATACATATATCGAGTTTCGAAATTCAACCAAGGCGTTTCATTTGATAAAATTACTCTCGCTGAAATCTTACGAGTAGTTATTTGGTTGTGTATTTTTGTATCCCCAATTCAAATAATTTCACTTCATTCATGACTCATTTTAATAAGCATGAGAACTCGTTTATACATTATAAAAATTTATTTTAGTTAACTTTAATTCCGGGATGGTGGTAGTATATTCACTGCTTTTCTTTTGTACTCTGGGTCCGACGTTTCTTTCTCTCTTAATTTGGAAGGATTAAAATGTGTAGTTAACAAAACTTCTAATAACGCACGAATCCTCAGTCCTGAATATTAGATATCATATCACTATCAGTATTTCAAATTAATTGCATTTTATTGTCGGGGTCCGAACATCTTCTTCAATGATGTTTGGAAACACGGTCGTATCTCACTGTTCACTTTAAGGCTTGCAGATTTTTAGGGTTATACGAAGGGTGATTAATTTAATCCCAATCAAAGGACGAAGCGAAATTTTTGATTCTACCATCTACACGTGGAAAAGAAAAATCATGAAACAAACGAATTTCTGTACATACAAAAATATACTATTCATTTGTTTTAAACTTCACAAGTTTATTCAAGGACTGATTACAAAGCCCTTTTTAATCCCAAATCAACGTAAATGTATATTTTAGTTGAAATAGATTGGAGAAATTTGTGAGAAATTTCAAATGTTTAATTTTCTTGTAAAGTACATAAACACGTTTTATCACTAGTACATTGCTATACTTCAATGGTTCATAAACAAAGTAAACCAAATCCATTTGGAAAAGTTTAAAAAAATTATTCTGAAATGAGTTTAAAATGTCTGAACATTTATTAATTTCCGTAAATTCATTTTAGAAAATACTTAATAAATAAAGTATTTTTTAATATATGCAAATATACATTCATATGAAATAACATTTTATTAACCGAAAAAATTTCTTATTATAAAAAGAAAAATAGACTTGTTTCACTCTGGTTGTGAAACCTTCATTTAATTATTCTACACCAGTTTATTTTCTATCCTATTTCTCATCACAGTATCTCCTCACTTTTATGTTCCTTAGTTCGACACATTTATGACTCATTTTAAAAATGTATTTCATTTAAAAAACGAGTACCAACATAAATTTCGCCTTCGTTTGAAGTATCTTAAATTTTTTTTTAATAAAATAAAAAAAAAAGTGGCTTCGAAATTTTCTCATAGAATAGTAGTTATAATATATTTAATTTACATGTGTGAAAGTGCAATCAAAATTTTGAAACTGGGAAGTTTCAGAACGGTAGTTTCTCAAACACATATCATACATTATAGCTGTATTTGTTTACTCGTATTAAGCAATTTACTTACCCTTACTGTATTTGGTAGACAAAAATACGAAAAGATAAATAGGGTTTCCAGAACTAAAAAGATTTTATAATACACACACATATACATATATACATACATACATATATGTAGGCATATATATTGAGAGAGAGAAATAAAAAAGAGTGATGCATAATCTCTTCTATCACTTAATTAGTTGAAGAAATACATTACTGAGGATAAATATGGTACTCAGTGTGACCATCACACACAACATACACCCTATTACCTCAACTAATTAATATTAACTAATAGTTGATACAGCCTGTGTTTATACATAGATTCCTCCATTAAATGTATCAGTATATTAATATTATTTATGCGTGTCCCGATAATATTACTCGAAATAATATTAAGAATTGTAGATACAGTTAATACATTATGTATGTGCACATGTATATATCACAATTGAAAATATTTTACATAGTTTGATAGATCTTACGTATAATAATATGCTTTAGAATTCATTGATAAATTTAAATTCATTCGTAACATTGAAAATAATAGATTTGGTATTAATGAAATCCGTGTAAATCGTCGACTTTTAGTCTCACTTGGTATAAAATAATAAAAAAAACTAGAGATTTAAACTCTAATTAAAATAAATATTTTCTGAGTTTAAATATTAATTCCAAATATACTTTTAAGAAATTTCAAGTCAAACTTTTTAGTACAGAGTAACACAAATATTTTTCAATAAAATACATTTGAACTTTTTTTATACCATTAATAAAATATATAAAATAATTTTTTTATATAATTCATTGTATGTATATGTCCATATACATATGCATATAGCGATATATATCAAATAATATATGTCTCAGCAATATATATATACATATATATATATATATATATATATATATATATATATATATATATATATATATATATATATATATATATATATATATATATATATATATATATATATGTATATGTATATATATATATATATATATATATATATATATATATATATATATATATATATATATATATATATATATATATATATATATATATATATATATATATATATATATATATATATATATATATATATATATATATATATATATATATATATATATATATATATATATATATATATATATATATATATATATATATATATATATATATATATATATATATATATATATATATATATATATATATATATATATATATATATATATATATATATATATATATATATATATATATGTTATATATATTAGATTGGTGTACTTGAACCACAAGCAAATTTTTCCAAGTTTGCCCCAAAACATTTCTTTTAGTTATGATTCTTTTAAATTACTTTCCTAAAAATAAATCTGGTAATTAACTATTATACATCAAACATAGGTAGCACAAGTGATGAAGCATGAAACTAAGACGCCTTTCTAAAGGATTGATGAATCAGGGAATAACGATAAAATTTGCTTCTGGTACGGGTAACACCTTATGTTAATCATTCACCTCTAAGTGTCACGTAAAGGAAAAAAAGAAATTGTCATGCACCCCATTTTGGCAGCACGTCAATTTTCCTTCGATTTGGCTCGCGAACGCATAACTAAGAATATTAAATGCAGCTTACTGTATACTTTAAAAATACCTTTTTCTAGTTTTGTTCCAAGGTTCGAATGAAACGAACAACGTAAGCTGACGTAGTACTTCGTAACGTACCTAAAAATAAAAAAAATTATAATCATTTGTAAAAGAGTTAAACAGTGTGGTTAGTCAAGAAATTATAAGAATATTTACTTGGAAACTGAATAATTGTAACACTAAATATTAAAATAGCTTTCCAGCACTGATTCTAAAATGTATTTTATAGATTATCATATTCCACCATATATATATATATATATATATATATATATATATATATATATATATATATATATATATATATATAGTCATATTTACATAAATACAACACTGTCATTAAGATAAAGTTTGAAACAGACAGCCAAAAAGAAGAAAGTTTTTTTAAAGTTTATTATCTCCTTAAAGTTCCATGTCGCTTGAGGTGACAATAATCTGTAGAAGTGTAGAGTGAAATGATTTTTTAATTGAAGAAATTATGTATAATAGAGGATAGAGATTGGGTGTTATTAAATTTATAGTTATCATAGACCCAAGATTGATATCACAATACTTTGTTTGTAGGTATAAATTATATTTTGGATGTATTTTAACAAGTTATAGTCTTAAAGATTTTTAAATCCAAAAAAGGAAAGAAACTAAAAGCAGTGTATTTTTATCCTAACTTTTAAAGTTCAGATCTAATAACCATATCTAAAATTTAAATAGAATAATCGATCAGCCTCAGATAATAATTACTAATAATCCATGTATCATAAATGTCATATAATATTAATTTTCCAAACTGTTTAGTGTAAGTAAACTGATTGGTGAAAAATCATTTTTAAAACTCATTATCATCATGACCTTAGGGTAAATTTAAGTCTTAAACATCAAGTAGCTTTAAATTTAAAATTTTAATATTGCTAATATCAAACTGTAATTTTCAAATAGTCAGAAATTATGTTAATTCGTAAATTATTCATTATAAATTAAAGCAAAAAATTTGACAGCAAAAAATAATTTTAAATCAATGAAAAATTTCGTTTCATAAAAAATATGTTTTCTAACATAGTCTTCGAGAATTCTACAGACTCATTGCATATTAATCGATTTCTTTAATTTTTTGTAACATTTTTAGAATTTATACAGAAGCACAACTACAGTGAATTTCAGTATTGAATTTCAGTTATAATAAATATGTATTATGATAAATATGTAAACAATTTTTTACCTTTTTGAACATTTTAGCGTTTTATTTCGTTGTTAGATTAACGATAAAATGTATTACATGGCAAAATACATTTTTTTAATACCCAGATTCATAGAAAAATAACTTTTTCTAAAATATTCAAAATAAGTTTTAAAAATAACATATAAGCAATTTTGGTGAAATAGATGATCAACTGGAGTAATCTATTAATAGTAAAACTTTACTCATAGCATGACTTATTGGAGGAATTTTCAAATATTTTAACTTTTTCTATTTGTTTTGCAGAATGACGTATTCTATTAGATGGCAAAAACTTATTTTTCAAAAGATCTTATTCATTTCCTTAACGAATATTGTAATGTAATAACCAAATACTTTTTAACTGAGGACTATAATATAAATCATAATTTTGAAAATCAAGCAATTTGACTAAAATGAATTTACACTAAAATTATACAGATGATATTTTTGGATAAAATGTGCCTTTTGACAAAATCTGCAGTTTTGAAAGTCGCCTGTCATTTGAAGGAAGCATAGTATATCATAGGGATTTTAACACACCTGGCAGTGAAAATAAATTATGTAAACTTTATATCTGTATTTATTTCATTTAAATAGTTTTAACCTTTTATAAAACTTACTTTTTATTTAGTGTATAAAATCTTAAAGTCATACATAAAAGAATCATACGACTCTTAAAAGTAAAAAAAATGTAAAATAATCATAATTTTCGACTTCTTATTCATTGAAAACTACCGATTTTACAAATATATTTCTTAAACATTGTTAGAACAAACTGATCTCTTTACACACATATCTCATTCATTTCTGCAACATAAAGAAACGTATTTGTTTGAATTTTTTAAATAAGAGACACTTTCTTGTTATCAAATATTATATCAAGGCTAACGCGGATGGTTATTAAAATTAGAATTAAGTTTAAAACAAACTTATTGTTTTAAAACATATAATAATATCCTAAAAATAACTTAAACTAAATTTATTTACATTTAAGATACATATATTTTTTTAATGAATTTTATTAGATTTAAAAAATATCTGAAAAACATAAACTTTTTTCCTTAAAAATTAAAAATTTATCATTGCAATAGTATATATATATATATATATATATATATATATATATATATATATATATATATATATATATATATATATATATAATATATATATATATATATATATATATATATATATATATATATATATATATATATATATATATATATATATATATATATATATATATATATATATATATATTGGGAAATATACAAGAAAATTTAGATTTAGTTGGAGGGAAATTATATTTTATACAACCTGTAAATTTTCATGAAAAAATACTAA
Source organism: Pardosa pseudoannulata (assembly GCA_032207245.1). Taxonomy (NCBI): domain Eukaryota; kingdom Metazoa; phylum Arthropoda; class Arachnida; order Araneae; family Lycosidae; genus Pardosa; species Pardosa pseudoannulata. The sequence continues at coordinate 100,596,066 of CM063503.1, forward strand.
AATTGTTTCGCAATAACATGTGTGTTTAAGAATTAATTTGTTTAGAGTAAACAGCTAGCACTATTCATTACACTCCTCAAAAGTGGAATTTATTTACATGGATTGTTTTAAAATGTTCATAGCTGAATTTCGTTCCACACACCACACACACACACACACACACACACAAACACACACACACACACACACACACACACACACACACACACACACACACACACACACACACACACATATATATATATATATATATATATATATATATATATATATATATTGATTGATCGAAAAATCTAATTTTTTTTTATCATATTAACAGTTGTATAACCCTTTAAAAGAAAATCTTTTAGAGTATTTCTTAGTTATGAGTGTTTATTAATGGAAAGATTGATAACCGGTGTTTTCACTCTAGATTAATCAACAAATGTTTTAACTTTTTCAAACCATTTAGTTTTGCAAATACAATTTACAAACATGTTTTTAGCCCATAGCGGTTTTATTCTTTATGAAGCGCTTTTCTATTATAATCAGAGTTGTATTTAGCCTTTCTGAAGAATAAATATTTTTACAATTCATCTCTAAAATACACAAATAAATTAATGAAAGGAACAATGTAGAAAATTTTAGAAAAATTGGTACAGTTTGTATATACTACAATACTTTAAATACACTGAAAAGTTTGAAAAAAAATTACTAAATAGCTCTAAAGCTTTCTTACGTGTAATGCTAAAATAGTATATAGTTTAAAAAATAATTTAAAGTTTTTCATATGAAAAGTTCCAATACATAATAACACATTATTGAAATTAAAATTGATTAAGTGAATCATTATTTAAACTAATATTCTTAAAATAAAATTTTTCAAATATTGCCCGAAATGCTCATCCGTAAGTAAAAATATACAAGATGTTACTCATTTACTGAATCTTTAAAATATGATAGTACTTTACATGAAGAGTATAAAATGATTGCAATTTTTTAGCTACGAAAAGACTTGTTTCATTTTGCAATGAATTTTAAATGTTTGTACAATTAATAATTCCATTTGAAAATAATAAAACATTAGCCCCTTTCTATTTTTTTTTTCAAAATTAAGGGCTGTGATGTACTCACGTAAATTCTCATTAAAATTTGTTGTTGCATATGAGCCAATACCCATTTAGCCACAAATTTATGATACAATGTAGGGATTTTAGAACACAGTTTGCTTTGAAATAAGCCGAAAATCGTGCTTTAAGTATATATTACTACATGCATGTTCTTTTTAAAAAGTTTTGAAATTTTTAGAGACAGATGTGCCCCCTTAAATAAATTTATAAATTTACATAGGGTATTCTTCCCAATAAATATATATCTTAAAAATGAGAAAACCAAATTATAAGCATGTGTTTCTATTTATATAATTTGAATATTAATAATCAGAATGTCATAGCTACTGAAACAGGTGTTTCAGTGCACCTACACTTCAAGTTCCTCGTCTGTTGCTAACGTGGGAAGAATAATTAACTGTCAAGGCTATTTTCCGTTTTTGAAGTCATTAATCACCAGCGATGGGACTGTGTTTTTTTTCCCTCTCCCCAGATTGTTACTTGTTTATTATATGAGTAGTAAAAACTACGTTACAGTTTCCGAAGGAAATTTCATTAGATATTTTATGTTTGTAAAAGCCACATCATAAATTTTAGCACGTTTTGTACCAAAAATTGTGGGCTTCAATATACATTCCAACTGTAAGTGTACTATTTCTAAAATGATACTAGAATTGTTATTCTAGAATACAGTTATTTTACTTCTTTATTTATAAAATTAATAAAATAAAAAACTTTTATTAGAGATATAGTATTTCCATATAATAAGTATATAATAAGTATTTTCCTCTCTCACTCTCCTAAACCTCATATGAGGACCCTATTTTAAATAATAAATAACAGTTTTAAAGATGTTTTCTGAAAACAATTATTTTTAGTTACAGTTTTTAAACATCCACTCACATTATATGACTTTAAATTTGATTTGCTTCACGATAACTCAAGATGGAAAAGTTAATGCATAAGATTTTCGAAGGAAATGAATGGAAAAGCAAAATATTTGTGTTAAAATTTTGCCTCTATTTTAAAACAACTTTCTATACAATTTACAACAAAGAAAATTATAAGCATTAAATTTATCTTAAAACTAAACTATCTACTTTGTTTAATTTTTGTAAATGCACATGCATTTCTCATTCCCATCAGTATAACAAAATTCATATGAAACTTCTTGAATGTTATTTAAAAGCCATTCTTATGGGCATGATACTATGTAAGAACATATCAAATAAAGTTCGAAATTTTCAATTTTTGTATGGTTAAAATAAAAAAAATATATAATACGATTTTAAAAAATAGTGGTGAAAAATACAATTGCACCCATAACGGTTTTAAAAGCATTATTTAATTTTCCTGCTTTTCTTTAAACATATTTGTCTTTTGGTATACATGAAATTGTAAAGAGTATTAAAAATAGAGTATTTCAGTTTTTTTCTATCATAAATATAACGTAATTCTATATTACAAAATTCTACGTATAATACTATGAGAAATAACAAAAATATGTTCATAAGTGTTTCACAATTTTTAATCTTCCTGTGAAAATGGATTTATTGCAATGTTTTTTTTTCCTACAAGCAAAATTCATATTATGTTGAAAAAATGCGTCGTACCACATTTGCAAAAATTCAATTTATTACGATTCAATGAAATGAATTTTTCTTTCTTCGATTTAGAGGTTGCCCAAGACACGTGAGATTCAATCTTCGGCTAGGCAAGGTTGATTCATCCTTTATTAATCCTTGCATTGGCTCTTTAAACTGAGGATTAGGTGTACTTGGGATCTTGATATTGGGATATCCAAGGGAGGTGGATCACCTAACTTGGACATATGCTTCATACCCCAGGCCTCTTAATCTTCAAATGGAGATTGACACGTTAGTTCATGGTCCCAAAATTGGACTGTTGCATAGAAAGGAAGAGGAGACCTAACTAACTTACAATACTGAATATTCTGAATGCTATCACATAAGAGTTTATTTTTTTATGTATTTTAAAGTGAAATACGATTATGTAATCATTTGGACAAATTTTATCTAGTTTTATTGCAAATATATTCTAGTTACTTATAAGAAGCCAGGTCACTCCCACATGATCAATAGTAATAAAATAATTCATTGAAAAAGTCACTCTAGGCATAAAATTTAAAGGAAATTTACGATTATTTTATTTTACAAAATGAGTTTTTTTATAGAAAGTTTTATTTTTTAAATTAAAAAAAATAAAATTTATTGGTTTAATATTTGGCATTGTTTTAAGTACTGTTCCATGGGCATTAATTTTTCGCAGTTTTTCTCAAATTTATGGACACTGTTAATGTGTTTGTGATAGAACAGTGTGTTCTTTTCTTAAACTTAACGTATCTTGCCGAGTACCAGATGATTTAATTGTGTGGAGAAATAATAAAATCCTGAAAGTTTGCGCAATTTTAAATAATTGAATGATATAAAATGAATTTATGTAAGTGAATATTGATAAACAATTTATTTTTATAGAAGTACTAAACATAAATTATAAAAATTAAAACCGTTGGATAATATGTGATACACTAAGAACTTTTATAATAAATGCTATTAAACTACTATTTTTTTAGGAAAATGTTTTAAGTTTTAATTAAAAACCCATTTGGGACAGCTTTTAGAATCTTATGCAATTTCTGTACTAGCATTATTTATGCTCGCTATAAAATAAAATTAAAAATTGCTGACTTTCAAAGGTAAGATTCAAGATTTTTTTTCCTTTAATTTATTATGAATATCATAGATACATATTAATAATATTTTTAAAGTAATATAATTAATAATTTACTCATAAATATTATTATAATTTCTTTTATATCACAAAACTTTGCTTGAAAAAGTAAATTACATTATTTTGCTTACATATTGTTTCTAATTTTAGGAATGTGTTGATAGATATGGAAACGGCTCATTTTATGATTGGACATATGATTTTTATTTGATACCATTCTATTATACATTTCAGCCACAAGTGTCTGAAAAGTATCTGAATTTATGGTGACAGCTTGTTTTTTGTTGAATAATACAAACATATATTAAATAAAGTGTAGGGAGTATTAATAGCATAAAATTCAAAGTCGACGTAAGTAAGCCACAAGAACTAATGGAAAAGAAGCATAAAGCTTTGCGCAACTGCGTCACTAATGCAAAAAAAAAAAAAAAACTCAATGAATTGTAATACAGACTTATTAATATACTTGGGGTCAGATTACGCTGGCTTTGCATTTAATGCTAGATTCAAGCACAAAGTTTTACTTTGTAGTGTACAGTAAATGGAAGTTTGAATTAGTTTAGAAGACAAATTTTGGCACCCAAATATATGTATATATTAACTTAGTTCAAAGTGCAATACACCTATATTTAATATTCTACTTTATTATAGCATTAAGTCTATGTTCAGCAAATGGCAATAATTTTATTATAAATAAACTTCTAATAGAAATCGTCACGACCACTGGTAAATGCAATTACATGAAATAACCAAAATTTATAAGATCAATCACACTACGATTTTAGCTTCATTGAAAATTTGCTAATTCTTTTTGTTTAATGAATATTCCGATAACGCAGATAGATATACACACACACACATGCAAATGTACACACACTCTCTCTCTATCTCTCTCTCTCTATCTCTCTCTCTCTCTCTCACACACACACACACACACACACACACACACACACACATATATATATATATATATATATATATATATATATCATTAAAATATTCAATATACTGCATTTACAAATGTTACACTGATTGATAAAGCTTCTGTAGTTTTAAAGTGAAGAAGAGACTCAAAATTTATTTTTTGTATTGACAATAAAATGCCTTCTATAATTTTGATCTATGGTAGATGTTTATATCCCAAAAGTGGAAAAAATAGGATATAAAACAATTTTGAATGCGATTCAAATTTTGAATGTAAGGTACACAAAATATTTTATACCAGAACATAATAATTATAATGAATATATAAACGTTATTAAATTATTCATACCTATTTTCATAAATATTTTATTTTTATATGACTGGAAAATAATAAAAATATATTTTTCTTTCATAAAGTTCTTGATTTATATACCTTGGGTTAAACTATACTAAAAGGAAAAGAATTTGAGTTCTCTACTAAATATAAAGTAAAACTTTTAAGCAAAGACGATATATTAATAGTAGTATTGCATTGATCACGACAAAAAAATTAAATCTCGCATATTTGTAAACCATAAAATAGGAAAATGAAAGCCAAGGAATTTATTCAAGAAATTATTGTGTGTACAAATTACCAGAATTATTGCATTTAGAAATGTGACACACAGCTTTTAAGGAAACAAAAAGGCTGATAATTATACAATATTAGATGATAATATATTTGATTGGTTTTGTTTGGTTTTGGAGTACTACGGTCTGCTTTTTGCAACATGAGGGCTAAGATAATATGTTTGAAACCTATCAAATCTTTTGGTTCAACCATTAGTCTAAACATTAATTTTCTTAATATTTTAAATAAATATTATTATTATATAATTTACTATTTTACTATTATTATATAATTTACGTTCCAACAATATTGGCCACCTTATAGAAGAGGGGATGCTTCCATCAAGATATTAACACTAGATTGCCCAAGATTTTTTTATACCTATATTGCCCAAAAAACAGTCAAAATGACTGCATTGTGAAAAAATAACAAATATGTAAAGAAATTTGTTTAAAATTAATTTTTAATATTATATAATAAAGGAGGGCGGAAGTAACTACAATTATTCATAAACCCATTTATATGTTATAGAAAAAGTCACCAAATTCTAAGAAATTGTGTCATTATATTTCATAATTGTTTTTCTAATTGAAATTAAAAAACAGTCAAAATGACTGCCTTGGGCAATCTAGTGTTAAAGGGATAAAATGTAATATAAGAAGAACATAGTACTCCACATACTATAACCGAATATTGTTGCATATTGACTGCAAGACATGCTGAAAAAATAGAATTTTTAAGGAAACTCTAGTGATAAATATTTAAATATTTTAAACTAGAAATTTGCCATTAATATGTTCTTAGCTAATTTTACATATTTATTCACATGTCACGGACGCTTGCATATGACAGTGTCATTTAAATATACAACCCTTCATTTCTCACACAACAGTAAACATTTAAACATCTCAAAAAACCCTGTGAGCAGCTTTTTTCAAATTTGAATTCCTTCTGTTGTAATAAAAAAAAGGTATACAATAATAAAGAATGGTTTTATTCAACATATTTGGGGTTAACTATTTGAAATATAAGCTTCCTCAATTTAACATTATATATCGGTCTCATTCACCCTCGTGTGCAAAACTGTAGACCGTAGAGCTCCAAACCAAAACCAAAAAAAAAATTTTAACATTATAAATTTGATTATAAGATATAAACATATGTTTATGACATACAGTTGCAAGTATACATCCTTCTGCAACTAAATGTGTCATTAAAAAAACTAAAAATTCTTCTCAGAGTTTCGGGAAGCCAAATTCAAGCTTCAACAAGTACCTCATAATGATAAAAGTCTTTTGTTTTGTGTATTTATGAAAAAATTATCTGTTTCGTCGACGATGCAAAAAATTTCCAGTCTTAACAACATCAATTCTCATATAAAGCTGTGTTTAATAGTAAAGAACATAGAATTAGTGAAACTGAAATGCAGGAAATTAATATTTTACAAACAGCATATTTAGGTAAACAAAATATATTGTAAGAAATCAAAAGAGTCTCATTTTGGGAGATTATTGTAAATAAATATATATATATATATATATATATATATATATATATATATATATATATATATATATATATATATATATATATATATATTTATAAATGTTTTATGTATACATGTAAGTGCCCAATATATATATATATATATATATATATATATATATATATATATTATATATATTTATATATATATATATGTATATATATATATATATATGTATATATATATATATATATATATATATATATATATATATATATATATATATATATATATATATATATATATGCTGGAAAATGAGTATTTGAATATTTAACATCACAAACTTCAATGTATATTTTTCTAAAAGCTAAATATTGATATGACTTATTTTATAAAGTATAGACAATCAATATAATCTGTATATTTTGGAAGTTAAGAAATTATAATCAAATAGTTAATAATTAGGAAACTCATTTAAATTACAATAGTTGTTGACGATGTTGTCTTTTCAACAGTAATTTAAAAATAATTACAACTTTGGTTTCCCTCATTTACTAATGTAGGAGATTTTATGATGTATCATCTCTTAATGTTGGAAGCTAAATGACTCAAATAACGAAAAAGCTAACTAGCATTTCAGCAAACGTATTGTTAATGTTTACTCTTCAGTCAATGATTTCCAATTAATGGAACTTTCTTTATCTCATAATTAGCCGCAATTATGCCTTCAAGGAATGTAATAAATGGAGGACGTCAGACGTTAAGTGATAAATGCATTGGCGGAGCTGATAAATGTTCCAGAAGAAGTATGGCGTCCGTACATTCTATGAGGCACCTTTTCTCTCATGCAAATCGTAGAAAAAAAATTGAGTGAAACTTAAGAGGATAAGCTGCATTTAATCTTAATTAGTTTATACCAAAGCAGTAAATAAGAGCAATACTTTACAATTTTCCCTTTTTTCTCTTCGACTTTAAATTACTGAGACTAAAACTGAAAAAAATGTCATGAAGTATTTGCTTTTTCGTGGATTGATCATCAATTAGTTTAAGCTCGGACCAGTTTCTTTCTAAACAAAGGAACACTGAATTCTTATGCAAAATATGAAAATAAAGGATTTTTTAAGATACTGAATGCCATTATTATCAATTTTATATCTGCTTTCCATGGTCTATGATAACACTATTAAAGAAAAATTGGGGTGCTGAGTAATTGATGAAAATTTCTTAATATATTTTAAATATTTATTCAGATTTTCATATTTACCTCAATATAATACTCTTAAAATAATTTCCTTGTAATTTTGCTCCATAAGGTAATTTATGAAGTAAATAAATCGACAAGCATTTAATAGTTTATAGTTGTCTTTTAGAATACAACAAAATGGCTAGCATTAGAACAATATAAAAATGCTAAATGGTGCCAACCGACTAATACCTGGTTTTTTCTCTCTCTCTTTCTCATTTTTTTTTTACAAATTTTTCATAGTATCAGTGAAAGAGCAGAAAATAAAATTGCTGGCTAAAAAGAAATCTGGCAGCGGAAGAGGGACGCCATCTCGCGGTTGAAAGGCGAAACGCAATCTAATTAACATGACGTGAGTAGCGCAATTACTGTTGGCCTTTTGTACACGAATAGCTCACACGTTTCTCTTTGGCGCTGACGCACGCGAATGTCCGATTAAATTTACATTTGGAGATGGGTTCGCTACTTGCAACTAGCTATTGCATTCATTGCTAAAGGGGGCGGGGCACACGAGCTGCGAAAGCCCCTACCAAACATGTGTTCCAAAATCAGAATTCGTATAAATTATCGTCAATAAATTGTCGGGTGTGTTGCTGCATGCGGTAAAAAAAAGAATGCTGGGAGGGTGAAAAGAAAGGGGTGGTCAAAATCTTCGTTAATCTTTGGAGGAAAGGGGGTAATGAGACGAGGGGGCATTAAAATGGCATAAAAAGATGAAAGATATGTGTGGTGCGATTTTAAAATGTTTTTTCTTGTAATAGATATGTTTTATCTGAATAACTAATGTTGAAAAAATCAGACACGCAAAAATATATTTTTTTTTCAGAATACGGAAAATAAAGAGAAAAAAATGGGATTGCAAAGTACCTAATTATAATATTTTAACTTAAAACAATTTTTTCCGTATCTGTATTATGTTTCTTTTTTGCATAAAAAAATCTTTAGATGTTTCTTTTAATTACTTCATCACTTAAGTTTTCAAACTCTTTGTGTATGTACTCATTTAGCTGTAGTTTTTAAGAGAAAAAAAATTAAACTCCGTCGCTTTTCATTGGGTGAATAAAATCCAACAGAAAATAAGCAAGTATAGTGTAATGCAGTTTAGAAAATTTCGTTTTTCATTTTGAGTAATTCTTTAAACTAGTTTATACAGACGAACTCTGGCAGAAAAAAATTTAAAAATACACTTTATGATTTATGATAAATAATTTAAGGGGAATAAAAGAATGTTACTTATGGGAGATAAAACTTCAGTTTAAAAGTGAGTCATGAGTTTATTATTTTATTACTATATTGTAATATATAAATATGGATGCATAAAGAAATATCGGCATTAAAAATGTTGTGTACTTTTCCATAAAAAGTGTTAGTTTTGAATTATTTTGAATCATTCTAATCTTAGAAAGTTACACATAAGCTTAATGTAAAAACTTACTCTATTTGATACATATCAAGCATACATATACCATTCATCTATTCATCTCAAAAAATAATCGGAAGAATCACTAAGCTGGAAATAAAATACCAAAATATAAATGCAATATTTCTTTAAAGATATTGGAAGAAGTATAGAGGGGATAAAATAATTCATAAATTATTGTTTCAAAATATTTGATAATTAATATTGCATTGTTATTAACTGAATTTTTATGGTACTTAAAAAACAGTCATTTGTAAACAGCTTTCATTATTCAATAATTATTTGTTTTCTGTTAAATTTTGTAATAATACCATATAAATTTGCATATGTGTGTTTACTAACTATAGAAATTATATAATATGAAAAGAGATCAAAGAAATGACTTCCACATAAATAAGTAAAAATACACATAGAGAGATATGGAGATATTCTCAAGGGTAGTTTTTTATTATGTATAAACAAAGAAGTAAATTGTTGAAAAAGTGCAGCCGAAAAGAGTCACAAATACAATAGCTTGCTCTAGATTTGATTGAAAAAATCATCAGAATGTCCCAAAAGGAATACCAAGGAAAGTGTAAACGAGTACATAAAAGACATAAAACTGGCAAATGGATGAATAAATGAAGAAGACAAAATTTATGCTGATCACTCTCTCAGGGACTTGCTCACTCTGAAATAGAAAAAAAAATGTATTATAAATAAAATAAAGAGAGAAGTAAAATTTAATATAAGCGATTAAAAGAAGGAATGGCATTTGAAGAGAAAATGAAGAGCAAAAATTTGGGAATCAGAAAATAAACGATTACGGGATATATTTTTCTCTTCAGAACTTGATTTAGAAAGGAATTGGAGGAAAATATTTTGCGTTGTTCTATATAATAAAAATTAAGATTAAAAATTGTAATGTATTTTTTAAAGATATGAATTTAGAATTTAAAAAAATATCATAAAATTAATCATTCTCATTTTACAATACACCTGATAAAAGAATTATACATTTTTTGTATAGATTCTTTGATAATTCTTAAATAAAGCATATATACTATATAGTGTAAACTGTAGATTTAAATAAGCTAATAAAAATATGAGAGATCTGTTTGCACATAGAAATAGAAAATCACAGAAAGGAATTCCTAAAGGTAGTTTTATTAATATTATGAATAAATAATGGAAAAAAAATCCAACCTGCAAGAATCACAAACACAATACCATGCTTTATTTAATTGAAATATTCTTAGATTTTCCTGAAAGTAATATCAAGAAGCTAAGTGATAATATAATATATATAAAAGGTTATATAAAAAGATATAAAACTGGCAAAAGAATTAATAAATAAAAAACACAATATTTATCATGATCGCTCTGAAATCGCAAAAAATAGCAATTAAAAATAAAACAGAAATATAATATAATCTAAGCTTTTAGAAGAGAGAATGATATTTCAAGGTAAAAGAAATTTAAAAGAAATTTTAAATCAAGCTAGTATTAAACATATTTTTCCTCTTAAAATTAATGTAGAAGAGAATTGAAGATATGATTTTTTATTTCGCTTAACCATAAATAATTATTATTAAAATAAAATATTACTTGTGTATTTAAAATAAAAATGTATATTTTTAGTTAAAAATTTAAAAGTTTGAAAGGAAATTTTAAACTTTGAAAGCATATATTTTTAAAATTTACTTTACAATTGTTGTAAAGTTTATTTCATTGAATTTATTTTAGCTGGATGTTTATGGAATCCTTAATAATATATGCATAGAACATGTCTACAATACTGTGTAAATTACATGATTATGATATAAAATGTAGTTATGCTTGTGTGTGTGTATGTGTGCTGTGTGTTAGTATATAAGTGTAGGTCTAAAAAAAAGGGGGTAGTTGGAAATTACGTGAGTTAAAGGCGATTTTCAAAAGAGAACTCTTTTATAATAATAAAATAAATGAAAAAGGCCCAAGCTCGCGTAAGCTTTCAGGATAATCCAGTCAGGCGGCAGCATTTTGGAAGAAATTGATGAGATTGCAAACAGATAAGACCAGTCAAAGCGTGGACATGGAGAGGTCAACACCTATTTCATGCATACATCCGTTACGAACAATGAAAATGGCGCAAGTTGCTTTCCTTAAGAACGATATGAGTTAGAGAAACTTATTATTATCAAGAAGACTGTTTCCCATTCACCTTAACTCTGGATCACGACATGTCATATATATATACATGCATACATACATATATATATATATATATATATCTACATTGATATATATACACACATATATGTATGTATACATATATATATATATATATATATATATATATATATATATATATATATATATATATATATATATATATATATATATATATATATATATATATATATATATATATATATATATATATATATATATATATATATATATATATATATATATATATATATATATATATATATATATATATATATATATATATATATATATATATATATATATATATATATATATATATAAATATAATATATATATATATATATATATATATATATATATATATATATATATATATATATATATATATATATACATATATATATGTATGTGTGTGTATGTATATGTTTATATATATTTATAAAGTATCCTGAATTTTTATTATTTATATTCATATTAATATTATAACTTTAATTGTACAGAAATAAAATTTTAGTTATTGTATCAAGAATTTTATTGCAATCCATTGTTATAGTTTATTTAACCTGTTTTATCCAAATTCCTTTCCTTTTTTGTCATTATATGAATCATTCAGAAAAAAAAACAAATTATGAGTTACAATGAGAGTATATATTTAACGCTTAATAAATTATGCATATTTATAAGAACGATTCTCTTTTATACATTTCCTTCTGTAACAATTATTCACTTTCGTGTAGTTTATTCTGTAACAATTATTCTATTTCGTACTATTCTTCAATATTCTGTAACAATTTAAATAGTAAAAATTGTAACAAAATTGTAACTAAATGATATTTATTTTCCAGCAATAACGTTTTGATTGATAATAAACTGAATTTAACAGAGATAATTATGATTTAATTTAATTGCTTTAAAAGTGTTATTTTTTGACTGAAAAATGCGACCTTAAACTCGAAATTTTTATAACCAGAAAGAAGTTGAAAAAATGTCACCCAGGTAAAATGAAAAAAATATAGCTACAGATAAAAAAGGGTGAAATTTTCTTCTTGAATTTTAAAAGTATTTATTGTCTGAATGACATGAGGGTTATATAACATATTACAAGATAGAATTACTGAAATTTATAAAAATAAACAAAATATTTAGACTTAAACGGTTTAGAAATTATGATTTTGCTATTGAAAATTGCATTACTACTGATAATTGGTTAATAATTGAATTTTTATGAATAGGTTAAAAAATATACGTTTTATTAGACATAGTACATTTTAACACGTAAAACTTTCATTGTGACATTTTTTCCGGTTTGTCATAAGATCATACTTTTTTTTATATTTAGTATAATGTTTTCAAATTTTCAGTATCTCTCTAGCTATAAATAAATTATTTAATTTAGTTTGATAACGTAATATGTTTTTAAAATAAAAAAATATACAAAATATAAAAAAATTGAAATTTACATACGTGCAAAATGACTTTATGGATATTAGTAACGATATATTTATCATGCAATAAAGTAAAATATATTGCTCATAATAATATAGGTGAGTTTCATAGAATGAAAAATATAATTATCTTCTATTTGATGTAAAACATTAGTTTATAAGTGAGAAATTTCAAAAGTATTTTGTGGATAATTGGATTTTTATATTTTTAGTAGGTGTACAGGTATTTTAAACTTGATTTTTACTTGATGCATAAATTTTATGTTTTCATACATGTCTGTTGATGTATATAACTAAACGATGAATAAATTAAGTAGAAAGTATTTTAATGTACTCTACATAGATTATAATTTTTATTTAATCGAAAATATTCTATTCTGGTAAAGACTTTTCAGTTTGAAGGCACTAAATACTATAACAGACATAGAAATTTCTAATATCTAAGGAAATAATAGATTAATTCTATAGAAAAAAATAAATTCATGGGTGTATATACATAATAATTGATTTTCTATTTAGAAAAATATCCATTGTGTTTGAATTTATTTGTGAAGTGAGTCAAAATATCCATTGGTAAAAACAAGGTTTCTTAACCCTATCGAAATTAAAATAAGACATTATCTAAACAGAATCTGGCCATGTAGTGGATTTGAAACGTCTGTTTTATTTTCCCTCGGGCTATAGAGAACAAACCCTACTACTAATGGCTTAATTAGGTGACCTCCCTCTGCTAATAAATTGAAATCGATCGAGATTGAGTACAAGCTTCGAGAATGTGTGCCACTTTCAGCTCAAAATGGAAGGTTAGGGGCTTAAAATCGTTAAAGCAGAATTCTGTAACACTTCAAAGCTGCTCTCAAACTGGAATAATGATATTTATACATCTATAAAATGATAGAGTCGAAAGAGTTGTAGAAGAGCCGCTAGAATGATGGATGATTTCTCTGTGGCAATGAGTGATAAATTGTAGAGCGGAAGCGGTACAACAACCTGCTGCATGTTCACTTGATTGTTTTGCGGAAAACGTAAAATTAATAGACATTTCGACAGGAGATAAGCACTATTTGTGAGAGTAGTTGTTTATATAGAAACACGCTTTGTTTGAATAACAATAATTCTAAAAATACATTTTGGGGTAAAGGAATATTAATATAAATAATTATGTCTTTCAATTAGAAAAATATGTAATGATTTTAAGTGTTAGATTTGTAGGATATTAGTCTTTATTATACTAGTTCGGATAATATATTAAGCTTTACTGTCAAAAGTGATTTTCATTTTAAATCATAATGAGAAACTTAAACACATTTTGCATGAGTTTTCGTCTTCACTGTTCATGAAAATGTTATTACAGATGACAGATTTAATGTAACAAAAATTACTACAGTATAAAAATAATAGTTATATAACACATTATGTATTCCTCTTTAACTTTCCACTATACAGTATCAGAACAGCATAAGTTCCTTAAATTTCTTGAATAGGCAATCTGTAAAAAGTGTATGTGTATAGTCAATTGCTGAGAGAATTATATCTTTAAAATTCTTACCATGGAGTGAATGACATATATGTCAAATTTTAATATCCTTATTAGATACACACGTAATGCTTTATAATATGGGCATTAAAATGTCAACCAAACACTAGAAAATCATTTAATACTTGTGATAGATAGGATAAATGAGAAATAAACTATTCGAGTATTCTCTATACTCAACTATTCATTATAATTTTCATACATTTATAATTTCATAATTTTACTTCATACATTTATAAGTTTATTTATAACGAAACAATCGAATTATTATTGCTAATGTGTAATGCTCTAATCAAAGTTTTTCTTGACAAATACGATACTAGTAAATATGCATGAATTTAATTTGAATGTCAAAATGTAGTATATAAGCAGTAAGTGTAAATAAGGCATATTTTAATGTTTTTTGCATTCATAGATTAAATCTTATATA
>CM063503.1:100613692-100633692 GCA_032207245.1 Pardosa pseudoannulata
AATTATAATATCACAAAGGATTCAGTAAAACAAGTAATCAATACTTTAAAAAATAATATGTAATATAAAACATTAAATTTTTAGCAATTTACTAATTCTTATCTATGTACTCAAAGACAATCAACAATGATGAAGAAACATTTTAATCATTTTAATTTAGTTATAAATCTCTTTTTAAGCCTGGAATTTAACGAAAAAAATATTATTTCTTGATCGCTGCTAAAACATTCGATTAAAAAAAACTTATAAATGGGTGACGTTTTTATGTATTTTTGTGCATGTACATTTTTTTGGAAATGTGTAAAACCGTTTTAGTATACTGTAAGTTTTTTATTAATGATACACTCTAAAACTTTTTTCCTGACTCGTAAATACAAGAAGAATGCTTCTCCCATGAGTCGTGTATTGTGCTGAACTTATAAGGCATGTTTATCTCCCATTCGGCTCTGTAAATAAAAATTTACAGCGCTGATATACAAGCTTTTAAGAAAAAATTGAAAAAAAAGGAATAAAATTATAAAAAAAATATGTTGATTGGGATGAGATAAATAACATTAAGTTTGTTGTGTTAACTTTTTATCTTATTACTTTCGCAATACTTTTACTAAAAGTTTTTCAATAGAGATGTTTTTTTATAAATTATATTTCCTTTCTTTTACAAATTATATTAAATTGTTAACACTATCCGATGTAATTTATGAAGCAAATAATGTTTTAACGTATGGTACTTTTTATTTTTAATTATTACTAACACATTAAATCGTTTATATGAAACTTTTAAAATCCAATTTAACGTTTTTCATAATAAATGTTTACCTTATAACATTTACGGGGAGTAGATTTAATCACACTTTTTTTATATATTGGGAATTCTGGTTTGCTAGAAGCTCACATAATAGGGTCATTTGTTTATAAGATTAGGGTTAATAAGAGATGAACCTATTGCTTAAAGTTGATTATAAACTTTAAAAAACACTCATACCTCTAGTTATTCTCGTAACTAAAGACCTTACTTGTTTGAGTGAGGTTGAAAGAACTGTGTATGATTAATCAGATTAGTAAATAAATAATTCGGTGTCTAATTTTCATGAATTTTAGAACTGATTTTTCTTAAATATTGAAATCATGGTATTTCAGTGCAATTATATCTTATTGGTTTACAGGCATTTACGGAAATTTTTTAAGTAAATTTAAAGTACTTCTTAATTACCTTATACATATCGAGCATCATGTCTGTCATATCAACTATAATTTTTGTCTAAAAGATGTCTTTAAAAGATCAGTTACACCCTCCTTAATTGTTACTTCGACGAGATGTTGTGTTGGTGCTCTGATATGGTCACCCGCTTTTGAATTATTACGTCTTGCTTAAAGAACCATATAAATACTATTTATGAAAACGAAATACGAAAGTCATTAGTACTAACTAAGGAAATAACACAGCAAAATTACAACAAAACTCGGCTCTTTAGACAAAAGAAGTCATTTTATAGAATGAAATTTAACAATAAGAGTTAAAATAAATTAGCTTCGATTAAACAATTTTTTTTACAAACTTGTCTCAAGAATGCTATATTGTGAAAAACAATTACCTAAAAATATTTACAATTAGATTACTTCCTATATGTTTGAATTAAATTTCTAACCAATTGAAATAGTAGTAAATAAAATTATATAAAATAAAACTGTTTGATGCGCGATGGCAAATGTCTATGAAAAAGGGGAAACTTATGATTGCCAATATTCACAATGGTATTGGTAGTCGTTGCCACTTGGGTTCTTATCATGAATTTTGGCAATCGCATATCCTTCTTTCGTTTATTCAGGCAGCTCTTACTGTAATTTTGTTGACAACTTTATTAACTTCGTTAACCTTTTTATGTTTGACTTCTTCTTTTCTCAAATTACCCCTGTCCATACCTTTGTTTCGCTTAAATAGCTTCTTGTTACTTTTCCCAGTAAAGGTCTGTGCCAAGGTTTGAAGTACTTTTGTCAGTTCCTGATAGAATACAGGTTAGCGCAAATGATGAAGCGTCTTCTTCATGGGTTCTAAAAAAAAACTTTTCGCCCTGTGTTTATATGAATAATAACTACGTATTCAACGGAACATTATATGAAAGATTAGACACATCCCAGGAGCAACAAGATGATCCATTGTAATAAGTCAATGCCTTTGACAACAATGTTAAATTTAAATAGTTTAACAAACACACAATAATAGCAACATACTACAAGAGCAGATAATAATCTGAACCATTACGAAGAATGCTATAATTTTAGAGGCTGTTTTTAAAAATTCATGATGCTCTTGGTTCCTTGGCGAATTAAGCATAACAAGAAGACACGATAACAAAAGTGGTGTATTTTCAGCCAATTTCATGCAGCCTATTCTAGGAATGTGGACGGCTAGGAAACACTATGGTCTTGGCGTCAAATGCATCAAAAAGGCTCCTTTTGGTAATAGTCCGAAGTCCCTTCGAGAGAAGTCAGCAGTGGGAAAGTGGCTGGTAAGATAATGTTAAAAAAGGACAGAACATTGTCATGAATTTAGTAAGCTACTCTCTCACTGTCATCTTGCATGTATTTACTTAAGCTACATATATTATAAATTTATTTTTTCTTCTCACAAAACATTTCTCTAATGAACCTCATTTTAAGAATTTTTTATAAGTGTCTCTTTTAGTCATTGCTTTTTGGGAACTTCTTCCATAACATTGTTTCATTGTGTATTAGGCTTCATTGATTGAGTGAGGTCCATATAACTTCATTTAACTTTGCTAGTTTTTGGCTGCAGTAGGTTGGGGTTAAATCCCATCTTATTGTTTCATTAAGCCATGAGTGATATTGATATGACCTAATAATAGGATTTGAGTATATATTATATTTTAGTAAACTTGTTTAACTATTTGAATACTAATAACAACAAGCAATATTTTAATACAATTCTCCAATTTCTCAAATTTTCCTAGAGAAATTTATTTATATACCACCACTACAAGGGAAGTTAGAAGTTGTATTTTGACTTCCAACTCGAAACTTTTCAGACGTACCAAAAATACATATAAATAAAGAAGAAGATATATGAAGGGTCAATTAAATTAATAAAATAAAAAAAAAACTCACGCCGGTATCTCGTTTAGACATTTAGATTATACTTTTACTACCTATCATTTACTTCATTAATATGCTGAAGTGAAAAATATTTTTCAAAATTAGTGACTATTAGTTTTAATTTAGAAAAAACTTCATTAAGAATAAATTACAAACTTTTAGATTTTTAAAATAACATTAACATTAGTATCTTACAACAGAAATCATGTTGTTGGTATATACAAGAATTTTATTAGGGTCTTTATAATAAAATATTGAAGACAGTATGAATACAATGATATTTTCAATAAAAAATTTCGATTACATACCCAATTCTTTAAGACAGATTCTTTAACTATCACTATCAGTCAAACAATCATTAATGGAAAAAACTGCATCTTTTCTGACTGTTACTTTAATTTAAATAGTAAAGAGAACAAATACTAAATTCTGGTAATTTTTGGAGAAATTACGGAAAACGTCAATTGATAAATAAAAAAAACATTGTAGAGCAATATAGACTATTCTGCTTAAATAGGCTGTATTACCGATATAGGGGAATCTACCATTGCACATTACTCACGCTTACTATAGTTAGATCATATGAGCAAAAGCCCAAAATGACAATAACTACTCGGCTGTTCGTATTTCAATATTTCTCTAGGATACAGAAAATGTCACCTTTAATCCAATTAAGTATATTATATAACATTCGTTCTAAAAGTTGTAATTTTAGAACATTTATATCACCTTAAAAACATCATTAAAAACGCATCAAAGGATTCTTTACATTCATTTTCTCTTCTAACTGAAAAATAAAATATCGACATGTCATTTCTCTAACAAGAATAATAAAATGGTTGATTATGTAGAAAATATTTTAGAAATTTTGATAAAAGGTAGTAAATTCACACCTTGTGTAATGGAAGTAAACTTGTTCATAAGCGATAAGAGAAGAAATACTTTCTAAAGCAAGCACACTCTCAAATCTTTGTGATTGAATTCATGTTCTTTGGTCACGTTATAAGAACAGAACCTTAGCCTGTATGAAAAGACACAGGCATTAGGTATCGTGAGTTCTATAAAAATTTCTTAGATCGGAATTCATATATCTCTACTTATATTGGTATAAAGATAGCATCCCGAAAAGCAGAACGATTGAAATTGAGCCACTAAGGAGAAAAAATATTGCAAAAGATTTACTAAGAGTATTTCTTTAACTAAGTACTTAATTGTAAGAATGTTGCACATTTTTGTGAAACCAATAATTTTACAACAATTAAGATATTAATATATTATAATATGAAACGATTCTAACTGAAAATAATTGAACAAATTTAATGATAAATGTATAATATTATTTTCTTATATATACTAAAGTGAAAATTATTTTAGGGGCATTTTTAAATTAAAAATAGAGTTATTAGGGGAAATAAGAGATTTCTGAAAAAAATATTTTCTATCATTTTGCTTTCTTCACTTTGACGCTGGATGAATTGTTAGGGCGTTGCTCATCAGTATAGTTCAATTCTACTAGGGTCATTGATGTTCGTACACGTTTCGAATAGGGCTTAAGCAGTAGATACCGATTTCATTAGCCCTCGTGTAGCTAGCAAAATATAGACCGCAGTGCTCGAAACCATCAAATTATGCAACCTTCATTTTTGCTACGTGGACACCATGTCAAAATAACCCGAGTATTTAATATCTTATGGTATCCGTCTACATCCGGAGAATTTTTTTCTTTAAACATAGAAACTAGTTCATATTTTTTACATTTTTAGATTTAGTTTTTATATTATCACACATAATTACACTTAAAAAATTTATTCCTGGAGAAGTTTTAATAAAATTTCTAATAAATAAAGAAAATTTAGTAGAAAAAATCAGTTTTTTTTTCAAAATTTCTAATTTTTTAATAAATTAAATCATTTCAATATTATTTGATGCAATACATTTCTTTTACACTGGACTAGTGAATCACCCAAAATCTTTGCTTAATTTACATTTGGTAAAAAATTTTGGTCCTTCAAAACCATACACATTGAATTTTTAACGAATTTTCATTACCTTTATACCTAACTATGAGTGTAACATCATTAAAAATTATCCAAATTTAAAGATTTTAGGTCATTTACTAGTAAATATTATCAAAGGCATTCATAATAATTTTCAACACAATATTTTAAGAACGTTTTGAGAAATCAGATTTTAAGTTTCAACAGTTTATTAAAAATACCGTTTTAAGAAAAACGCATTTAAAGTTTATGAAAGCAACTTAAACTATTAAAAAATTAAAATACATATTTAAAATTCAACACACTTTCTTACTTTAAAACTCTCTAATTGCCAAGTAGCTAATTATTAAAACTAATAGAAAAATGTTTAAACTAAACTTCATGAAAATTAAAAAAACTTTTGTCCAAAAAATGCTCTTTAAAAGGCTTTAAATTCACAACTTCTGGTTCCGAAGTCGCTACTTCCATTTTGTTTTGACAGCTGTCACTGATATTTAAGAAGATGTAGCTTTTCTGTAAAATGCCTTAGAGACAAAACAAAAACAGATTTAGAAGCCTAAAAGTTGAAATGTTACAATAGAGAAATAAAAAAGAAATTATGATTTTTGGCAAAAATGACGTTTCCAACGTAAACAGATACCTTAAGAAGGAAGCCGATATTCTAAGGTTTTCTTAACATACTTATTTCTAGACCAAAAAAGCTTGTTTTAACATAATCAACACATTTAAATCTACATATATCTGAAAGTAAATTTCTGTAATAATGTTCTATAATATTATTATTTTTATAATAATGTTTGAAATCATTTTATAATCTAAGTGCAATTATAAAATAATTACAAACATTACTTTTAAATGTAGTCTCCATTTACTATTTGGAATTTGGACAGTAATAGGAGACATGCAATTCGCAAATGTGTTTCATACGGTTTTGCATCTCGTGATTGTATTAACTTTATTGACTGATGAACAGAATCCTCATGCGAGTTCATTACTCAACGATAAATGTATTTCGAATGTTGGTAACTCATCATGTAATCTTTTCCATGACTTTACAAACTAAAATGACTCTTCATTTCTGGGAATATGTTGCTATGTCTTCATATACGAATTTATTAATGATATATCTAGTTCTGTTGTCGGCAAATCGTTAACTAACAAAGCAATTAAGTCGAAAGGTAGTTTTGAAAGTTTAAAATGGAAACGAATATTTCTTAAATTTTCGATATTATTTTTCTGTCTTAAACAGAGCAACTAACGTTCTAATTGTCTCTTGGAATTTGACTGCCTTATAGTTGCTATGTGATAAGAATTGTATAAATATAAATAAACAATTTAGCATTGAACAGTACACATAGAAAATATTTTGTATAACAGTAGAACACATTGAAATAAGAAATATAGTAATGGCGAAAAATATAAATGTGGCGAAAGATGTAAATGTGGATTAAACATTTTTCAACAAACCGAATCTAGTTTTTTTGTTGTCGGCAAATCGTTAAATAACAAGACAATTAAGTCGAAAGGTAGTTTTGAAACGTTAAAATGGAAACGACTATTTCTTAAATTCTCGATATTATTTTTCTGTTTTAAGCAGAGCAACTAACGTTCTAGTTGTCTCTTGGAATTTGATTGCCTTACAGTTGCTATGTGTTAAGAATTGTATAAATAAACAATTTAGCATTGAAGGGTACATATAGAAAATATTTTGTAAAACGTTAAAACACATTCAAATAACAAATATAGTAATGGTGAAAATTATATAAGATATAAATGTGGATTAAACATTTCTCAACAGTATAAATTTTAAACCGAACTACAAATTATTGGTTTAAATACAGTTATTTAACCCTTAATTGGCCAATATGTTTTTTCAAATATTTTTTAGTTTCTGTTACTTTCCCATGTCTGTATAGACATTGGGATATCTGTAAAATAAACAAAAAATATATCATTTTCCATTTTTGAGATAATTAATGTCCGCTGGGACGAACACTGACAATTATGTTATATAGTAGTTATAAATATACATGTTTCGTATAACGGCCAGACTTAGCCAAATTAAGGGTTAAAAGCACAAATAAAGCATCTTTAATATTAGTAATCCAAATACTATTTAAAAACAATTATTATTTAAAGTAGTTTAATAATTTTTCTCAATTAATGCCTGCATGTGCAATATATGTACAAATATACAAATACATGACTCTACAGTAGTGTATTTAAATTTTTTAATATTTCAGCTCCAATGCACAATCACATATTTTCTGAATTATACATAAGAGATCAATAACATATTTTCTGAATAATACATAAAAATGTTTGTATAAAATTCTCGAATAATTATGATTAATAAAAAAAAACTATTAATAGTAACAGTTAGGTTAGTAATATGAAGTTCAATCTGTATGTCAGTTGTGTAAAATTCTGGGTAGTTTACCATGTGTAGTTACCCCCACCACTTCATTTTTATCTCGTATATACGAATTTATCAATGATATATCTAGTTCTTTTGTTGTCGGCAAATCGTTAAATAACAAAGCAATTAAGTCGAAAGGTAATTTTGAAACGTTAAAATTTAAATGACTATTTCTTAAATTCTCGATATTATTTATCTGTTTTAAGCAGAGCAACTAACGTTCTAGTTGTCTCTTGAAATTTGACTGCCTTACAGTTGTTTTTGTTAAGAATTGTATAAATAAACAATTTAGCATTGAAAAGTACACATACAAAATATTTTGTTAAACAGTAGAACACATTCGAATAAGAAATATAATAATGGCGAAAAATATATAAGATGTAAATGTGGATTAAACATTTCTCAACAGTATAAATTTTAAACCGAACTAAAAATTTATTGGTTTAAATACAGTTATTTAACCCTTAATTGGCCAATATGTTTTTTTTAAATATTTTTTAGTTTCTGTTACTTTCCCATGTGTTTATAGACATTGGGGTATCTGTAAAATAAACAAAAAATATATCATTTTCCATTTTTGAGATAATTAATGTTCGCTGGGGCGAACACTGACAATTATGTAATATAGTTTTTATAATTATGCATGTCCCGTATAACGGCCACACTTGGCCAAATTAAGGGTTAAAAGCACAAATAAAGCATTTTTAATATTAGTAATCCAAATACTATTTAAAAACAATTATTATTTAAAGTAGTTCAATATTTTTCTTCAATTAATGCCTGCATGTTCAATATATGTACAAATATACAAATATATGACTTTACAGTAGTGTATTTAAAATTTTTAGTGTTCCAGCTCTAATGCACAGTTACATATTTTCTGAATAATACATAAAAATGAATGTATAAAATTCTCGAATAATTATGATTAATAAAAACAAACTATTAATTGTAAAAGTTAGGTTAGTAATATCAAGTTCAATTTGTATGTCAGCTATGCAAAATTCTGGGTAGTATTCCATGTGTAGCTACCCACACCACTTCATTTTTATCTCGTTTTAGAATAGATCTGGTAAGTGGAGGAAACGCTGCTCCCTTGTTTCTCGACAATTTATGCAAAATATTCACTAAGCAATCCCTAAGGAGCAAAAGAAATATCTCGCAGACGGCGCTGAATATGAAAATAAAAAATGAGCTCTAAAAGTTCCGAAACGAGTCGTTAAAACTCCAACTTGCAGTTAGCTCCGTCTTGCTGTTGGATTTTCCGAGAACAAGAAATTTTGCATACGCATGCCGAACAAAGTAAATCTCATTTCATCTAGAAGAAATCCAATTACCTTTTTGGTAAAAGGACTGAGACTAAGTATAACAAGAAAAGATAAAAAAAAGTAGAGAGAACCCCGCAGGCCAGGCAGGTCCCGTTTCCGTCAGTCAGAAACCGAAAAGATGAATTCTGCAGCTTTTTAGCTTTTCAATTCTCCCCCGCGCTCAATATCTTCACATTTTCGTGATATCTTTACTGTTGGACCGCTCCCGGATCTCCCGTTCCTGATTTCTCAAATCCTTTGTTCATGAGTCTCCACAAAGTCCCTTGCCTGCAGCCCTCTTTACCTATGGCAATTTTTTTTCCTTTTTGAATGACCGAGGTGCCCTGGATTTCAAATCGATCTCTAATATATCTGCGTCTTACCGACTTGGTCTTGATGGGGATGTCTATAAATATATATCTATTTTTTTAAATATATATATATATATATATATATATATATATATATATATATATATATATATATATATATATATATATATATATATATATATATATATATATATATATATATATATATATATATATATATATATATATATATATATATAGAGACAGATATTTTTAATAACCTTTTGTGCCTTATATATTTTTATCCTGTTGCCAATATGTAACATACACCAGATTTAATGTTACTGTCATTTTGAAATTTATAGGACTGATTTGCTGATTGACTAAGTTTAATTTTCACACCACAGTTTATTTATCATTATACATTTTTAATATATTTTTGGATCTCTTTCACTAAAAAATAAAAAATGTATAAACTCCAGAATTAAACTCTCTTAGAGATACTTTCAAATTATTTAACAATCGTGTTTGTATATATATATATATATATATATATATATATATATATATATATATATATATATATATATATATATATATATATATATATATATATATATATATATATATATATATATATATATATATATATATATATATAGACAGATATTTTTAATAACCTTTTGTGCCTTATATATTTGTACCCTGTTGCCAATATGTAACATACATCAGATTTAATGTTACTGTCATTTTGAAATTTATAGGACTGATTTGCTGATTGACTAAGTTTAATTTTCACACCATAGTTTATTTATCATTATACTTTTTTAATATTTTTTTGGATCTCTTACACTAAAAAATAAAAAATGTATAAACTCCAGAATTAAACTCTTTTAGAGATACTTTCAAATTATTTAACTATCGTTTTTGTATAAAATAATTTGTAATTTTAGAATACATACGTAAAATTTGTATATGCATAAAATATACATTTTTGTCAATAACATGTTTTAATGTTTTACATCTTTTGAATAATGTATTTTACCATTTGAGGAAGTTTTTTTTGTTGAACTTGTACAGATACATTTCGTTAAACTATGTTTAAAGCAATATGCGATGACAAATGAGAATACGTATTGTAAAGTAAAAAATATAAAATGATGTTGAATGTTTTAAAAAACTGTTCGTCAGTCGAGATTTTATTTAAAAGATTCTCCTCCGAGACTAGTATATTTTGAAACAATTTGCAAGGATATCAGTCAGTATATTTCTGTTTTCGTATAATTGTATTATTTTACGTTTAGAAACTATAAACAACTACCGGATTTTAAAAAATGAATAAATACGTTTATTAAATATTCTCAAATTAAAAATAAAAAGAATCCTAAAGCCTAAAGCCAATTCATAAATGAATATTGTAGGATAAAAAGCAAAATGTATAGGCGATGAAATGGCTGCATCTGATAAATAAATATTTCAAATAGAATATAAATGCATTAATCATTTTTTAAACTATGTATTATTCCGTCTTCACTAGTGTAGAGTTTCCAACTTAGTAGCAAATCCAATAATAGAATGAGATATAGTTACGTCATTAATTTGCCTGGAGCTCATTAATTAACCATTTGTAAACTGATGACATAACGAATCAATAATTAAATATATGACTTTCTGGGCTCGTTTTTTCCCTCAAAAATGACAATTGAAAGGGAAACAAGTTATCTGTTACAATATAATAATGTATTTAACTATTCCTATTAAAAACAAATGTAAAACAATTTTTAAAAATATTGAAGTTTTCTATTAATAAGTTTCCAATGCGTTTATTTCTGATATCTGAAATAGATTTTATATTAGATTTCATAGCGTAATATAAGTTTTCTAATGTTTAGTTTTACATTAGGAAATTTTCTTTTAAAACGACTATTTAAAACGGTTTTAAATTCCAAATCCACAAGTCATAAATCTATAAAAAATACAAACCTAACAAGTACATTATTTCTCATCTTTTTTAAAAGAATTTTATTTTTTAATTTCATGACAGTTGATATGACAGAAATACAACAGATGGTACATAATATTTGTTTAGTTCCATATTTTCAAGTATATATTTAATAACTATTTCACTTATTTTTATTTGAAATTATAATAAAACAAAAATAATACACAATTATCAAAATAAAACATAATACCTAATATAACATAATGTAAAAACTTACATTAGTAATCTATAACTATTTAAGCACCAAAATATGCTGTTTGGTGGAGAAAAATCTAGTTAGAGAATTTTATCATTTAAAGTATATAATAAGCATTATTATCATACAGCAGTGAAATGAATTTTGAAAATATTGTGATAGAATTATACACTTGATTACTGTTTTATCGAGTATACATCATGTATCACACATTTTCTCTTACTGATTAAGTTCATATGGTTTTCTTGAGTCCTTTTAAAGGTACTAGACATTGAATAACAATCAATTCAAATCTAAAGTAAACAAAGTACAGACAGCAATAGATTGGGCACAGACGGGTGTTCTTTGGTTTTAACGAACTGTTTTATTATTAAGAGCTAAACTCAATATAGGTAATACCTTGAATATCGAGCTCAGTTGAAATGCCTGTCAGTGTTTGATGTTTTTACTATTTATGTATGATTTACGTTGAATTTTCATTCTTTTCTATTTACTTCGTTTATTACGCCTTAACGTTTATCAAATGTTTTGACATTCAACGAGATTTCCCTTATTATATCTGCTGTTAATATGTTTTTTTAATTTATGATGACAGAAGTAAAGGATTCTGGATAATCTTTCTTTTATACTATAATAAAAACAGCTGAAATTCATTTCACATTTTTTACATTGCTATCATATGTTTCGTTTGCAATGACACTTTTGCTTTTGCATGGCTCATAAACAACTTTTTGCATTCAAACATTCTCTATTTGCACTTTATTTACAGTAAATCTATATATACTTATGTATTACATTACAAATATTTAACTTATTATTAATAATAATAATAGCCAATTGTTCTAAAACTCTATGGACACATATTAAAGCTATCATATTAAGCTTATCATATTATGTTTAAAATTTCTTTATTATAGTTATCCAAACAAGATATTAATTAAATAAGTTGTGAAACTATTCACGTTCTTGACTCTTAAATCTAGGGAAGAACAAGTACTATCTTTTCTATAGTTATACAAACAAAATTTTAATTTAAAAAGTTATGAAACTATTCACAATGTTTTCGACTCTTAAATCTAGGGAAGAACAAATACTCAGCAAGATTTATTGTTATCATAGAATAAAGAGTTACACCTATTAACCTCACTTCTTATTTGAGAAAATTCATAACTTGTCATAAATAACCTTAACTGTCACATCCGGTAATATACAGTGTTATCAAAAAATAAGTTTTCCATTTCTGAGAAGTCTAGAAATCGTTATATTCAACCAAATGAGATACCATTGGAACTACAGGCAATTCAAGTGATGCACTGGACATTTATTCTATAAAAATTAGTACACAAATCTGCCTATAGGTAGTACACATATGGTAGTTATATAGTTTCATTATGTGCAGCATGCCTACGTTGTAAAAAGCGTTACTGAAAAAATTCTTTTACCAGAACCAGCAAAACTCCATTGCAGTTCCAAAAGAATTCCTTCATATGAAACGGATTCGAAGAGCTCCATACCTGCATACTTATGCAAGTTGATACAGAAGTTTGACAGAATTGGGCAACATGGCATTCTACTAGGTAGAGGATGAAAGATAGCCCAGTCTTATAACGTTGAAAATCATGGTCTTTGAAGCCAGCAGTCAGTCACTGCATGGTAGTATGAGTGTGCCCATCTGTTTTTCGTATATTGGGTATTCAGTATTCCACTGTAAGAAAAATTTTACAGTGGATTTTGTATTTTTATCCCTATAAAATCAATCCTGCTCAGCAATTACAGGAGAAGGACCCAGAGATTCGGAAAATATTTTCCTCAATGAATACGTTAACATTCGCAATTGTCGAATTTCGGCAGCAGAAAACCTTTACTCTGAATGACCCTTTTATCCTCAAAAAGTAACAACATGGTGTTGTTTTACTGCTACCTTTATTATTGGACCATGTTCTTTGAAGCGATAACTGGAAAAGGAATTCAAACATGTTCCGTCACAGGACAACGGCACCATGTGCTAAGGAATTTTGTAATCCTTCAATGAAAATAAAGGGGGGCATATTGAGCACTTTTAATACTATTTTTAATATTATTTAAAATTTATAAAGCATGTGTGTATTATAAAGCATGTTATGTGTATCACGGCTACGGTTTTGAACTAAACCTTTTTTTATAATAAATATCAAGCACATCATTTGAATTATTTGTAATTTCAATTGTATCGCATTTAGACCAATTTTAGAGTTCTCAGAAGTGGGTAATTTACTTTTTGTTAACCCTGTACTACAAACTCAACTAAGAATCACAATATATATATATATATATATATATATATATATATATATATATATATATATATATATATATATATATATATATATATTATATATATATATATATATATATATATATATATATATATATATATATATATATATATATATATATATATATATATATATATATATATATATATGTATATATTATATATGTATATATATATATATATATATATATATATATGTATATATATATATATATATATATATATATATATATATATATATATATATATATATATATATATATATATATATATATATATATATATATATATATATATAATCTATCTTCTTCTCTCTCTCTTACTATATATATATGTGTGTGTGTCTGTGTGTATCTTTACAAAATAATTACAAAAATGTGAGAACACCATTTGCTTCCATTATATAAATGAATTATTAACATTATCATAAAAATAAGAATATTATTTTAAACCACGAAAAAGGTTCGTTTCTTTTCAAGAGTATGTTCTGATGCATTTAATTACTGTCCAATTTTCTACAACCAAAAAAATCAGATAATTTATTAAATTAATGTAAGAGTTGTGTAATGGTTTATAATTAAACAATTACTTCAATACATATATGAAAATTTTGTTTACTTGATTTATTTGCACATTTCCACGAAATAAATAAATCATCTTTAATGTTTTTCCACCTGCGGTTTTCATCCCTTTTCACTAATAAAAATTTCAGCGAATATTTCCTCTTTTTCGAAAAGCTTATTTTCTCAATATTATTTTACGTAAACCTCGTTTTTTCACATTGATTGAAGAGATTTCTTTTTCGAGTTTCTGAAAGTATGCGTTATAAAAGGTAAGCGAAGTAAATATTTGAGTATATTACTTTCAAATTATTAAAAAATCACCCCATTAAAAAAGAAAACCTTATTATAAGGTTATATTTTTATAACATCTTTGGAATGTGAACTGTTCTGTATATTTAACACCTATGAAAAGTGGTATGTAATTAATGTATTTTTTAACCTGTTATACTCATTAATTTTATGTGTATTAATGCTCGGTTTCGTCAATAAAATTTAATTAATCTTTATGCGAATACATGAAAGGAATTTTAATAAATTATTAGGCTCAAATAAAATACTGAAATATTGCTTGCTATAATTATGAAAATTAATAAAGAAGATATTTTATTAACCATTTTTGTTAATATACTTTAACGATTTTTTTCTCTCCTTCTACCTTAGTATGCAATACTGTTAAGAAGAAATCATGAATAAATTATGGTTTTTGTTACTTTTACATATATTTGGCGAAATATAAATGTAATTTATTATAAGAATGTCTACGATGTGGGAATAGATTATCATCGTTCAAAGTTTGAAGTCCTGGGCCTCAAGAACCAGCAGTTATTTTGAGACCAGTGGGTTTCAAATTCCACAGCGGGTTATGCTAATTCTTTAACTATAAAGTGTATAAAAGGAAGTTTAACATTACAGCATCATAAGTTCCTGATCTCGGCTTCTAAAGCGTGCCTGATGTTTTCAGGATCACTGTTTCAAAAAAAGTATTTTATTATAACAAATTTTCATTTTATTTATTTCAAAATCGCAAAAAAAAATGTTCTTTGGGAAATTCATTGTTTATGGAATAAACCTTGCATATGAACAACATAATTTAAAATGACGATTTGGCATATTGGAAAGGTGAATATATTATTTGGTACAAAGTTTTTAAAAATATTTAAAGATCATTCAGGATAGCTCAAGATACTCAAATGGTATAACGAATTCAAGAAAATCACAATGGGTCTGGTCACAATGGCTCGAGGAGTAGCGAATATGTCATTGATACCATTCAGCAAAGTTACTTGAGCAAGCCTGTGCCATGGTTAAGTCTGAAATAAGCAGAACCTCAGTTATGGCAGTGCATTGAAACCTCAGAAAATAGAAATTTAACATAACCATTTAACATTTAGCGTAATCACATCAACATGGAATTTCCTCATCACAGAAAAGAGATAATTTAAAAGTTAATGCGTGATATGGTGTGATAATGAAACATTCAGCTTGACCATTTTTAGAACCCATCCAAGTACACGGATACATTTAATTCCTCATGCTGCAAGCATATCTGGTACCAAAGTTTATAAGGTTAGAAATTATGAATATCCAACAGAGTTTGCTTCGCGTGTCAAGGGTAACAATTGACAATAACGCGATGTTAAGATAAGATTTCATGCTTGCAAATCTAGAGAAATTGAAGACTAAAAACTTAAGATCTACCATAGAATAGAAAGCATTCTTAATGAGCACTGTGGTTGTCGAAGACCGAAAGAATGTTAGGCATTAATCGTGCACACCTGGAGAAACTCTAGTAGAGGATCCATATCTTGACCTACAAGATACACGAACATTACACTTTGCAACAATTGACATAAGGGATGCTAAGATATGAATTTTTGCTTACAAATCTAGAGAAATTGAGACTTAAAACTTATGAGCTACCATAGAATAGAAAGCATTCCTGGTGAGCATCATGGCTTTCGAAAAAGATTGAAACAATGGTTAGACATAATTAATGGTGTACGTCTGGAAATATGACACTAAAGATTAGCCACTGTATAATAAAATTTAAATATTCCTCTGTCATCTGAGGGTTACTCAAAATAATATATTTCTACAATTAAAATAATTTATTGGCTTTTATTTGTTTTTACAACTTTTAAAAATACTCATACACACACTTTCATCCGTATAAATATATATACATATATATATATATATATATATATATATATATATATATATATATATATATATATATATATATATATATATATGTATATATATATATATATATATATATATATATATATATATGTGTGTGTGTGTGTGTGTGTATATATTTATATATATATATATATATATATATATATATATAAATATATATATATATATATACACATATATATACATATATATATATATATATATAAATATATATATACACATATATATATATATATATATATATATATATATATATATATATATATATATATATATATATTCAAGTTTATTTTTTTCAATAGAACAATCTATATGTCAGTACTAACTGTTTGAAATTTTAGATTTGTTAATGAAATAAATACAGAAAACAATTCCATATATGTTTAATTTTTAGTAATTTTACTACTAATAGTTTTAGTGCCATTTATAACAACGTTTGATGTCAAGGTATTATACCATCAAAATTCAGTTTTTTACTGTAATGGTTTTAAATATATATCTAATTGCACACCATTTCCCAAGTGTTTCAAATCTTCATATAAGACTCTTTAAATTCTGTTAATGAGATTTTAATACTTTTTTCTCAATTGTATACTAAATATCATTTTAAGCATACAAATTCATAAAATTATTTATTTATTGATTCTCATATAAGTAAGAGTTATGTTAATCTGAGTATTCAGATCCTTCACAAAATTAAATATTTAAAAATGTAGTATAATTTCTAACAAAAGATTTCTTAAAACATTAATTTTTAAAAACCTATTTAGTTTATAGATTCTAATTGCTCCACATTTTATAACTAGAAATAAATATTTGTTTGGTAATAAAATCGGATTTTGCTGTATAAAGGTGGATATTTTTCAATTTATAACCATTCACTAGAATAATAATCCCATCGGAAAAGCCAAATAAATTTAAAAATATTTCATTAATATCTGTACATTCGAACTCAAGTTAATATTCATACTGAAATTAATATTAATATGAAAATATCAAAGCTACATGTTGTAAAGTGAAACTACAAAAAGGGAAGCAAAATATTAAAGTGTTAAAAAATAAATGTTTATGAGGAGATAATTCGGCACTGGAATGTTTCTGTATTTAGATATAGTATTATATATAATTAGTTATAAAATAATAAAACATTTTAAATACATTTTGTATCATTATTATTTTTGAAAAATATTTTAATGCAAGATTACTATTTTTCAATAATATATTTCATAGTAGTTTTGATAAAAGTGAATAACAATGTAGTTTTGATTTTGGAAATTAGCAAATTAAAATTATGATGAATATAAAGGCTCACGATATTGTTTCTAAAGTAAAAAAGTATAACATTACATATTTTTCTAAATGTTTAAATGTTTTAGGTAAATGAAATTCTCGATTTATCGGTTAAGTGTTTCCTTTTTGTTTCTATAATTTAACAGGAAAAACTGGAAAATTCAGAGACCTGCTGCTTTCATTTCGTAACAGTTTAATATATGCAAGCTGTGAAATTTTGTGGCGTTATCATAAGTTTTACTGAAATACCTCATTAAATTAAAAGGTTTTATATTCTCTGAAGTAACCACAATATATGGATCCGCTTTCTTCCCATTCCATCACTGTCAGGTTTTGTTATAATGCAGATCCTAAAACAACTGGCTTGATGTCTATTGCCGCGAAAGCAATTCACCACCTTAAACCGATTATTTTTTTAAAGATAAGGAAGAGAAATGTCTAAAGTCATGTGTGTAGATATTTTTCTTCCTTATCGTTAGCTTAAGATGCAGGAATGACAAAAACCAATTACGAAGATGAAATTATAGTTTTACAAGTTCTTTTTTTAAGCTTTTTCCTAACTAGATTTGGTTGGGTGATATACCGGAATAACACCTTTGCAGTTCTAAGAGCTAAGTGATAAGACTAGACTGCATGTTCTATCGACTTTTCTTAATTCATTCACATTCACTGATCGAACAAAAAAAATCGATTTGTATTGTGTTCACATTTTGTCGAGCCGTAATGGATAATCAATAGGTTTCTTTTTTGCATCTAAAACATTTTAAATTAAGAACTGCATTTATGAGGAAAATGAAAATCGTTGAAATGTATAAATAAATAGTAGGGTAAGGATTTGAAATAATATTTGACAAGGAGCAAAATGTTTAGTTGATATATATTTTATCTCATTCAGAATGAAAGATATTAAATAAAATTTATCTCGAAATAGATTTGTACTTTTCAAGGAATATATTCATTTTTATTTAGCTAAAAGTTATTTCAAAAGAGTATAACTATTTGTTAAGTATCAGATAATGTTTCCAAAATTATTGGTATCAACTCATTGAATTTATTTCTTTTACTTAGTACATACTTCAAAATTAAATAAATTATGTATACAGCGTAAAAAAGTAATGTTTTACCTTGAGATTGCTAATTACTAATTTTATCAGTATTATTAATCTGAAAAAAAATAATAAGACATTTTACAATATAGTTGTAATTATTTGTGAGCAAAATAAAAGAAGATGGATAAGAGTATTTGTTAAAAATGTTAATATTAAACACTTGACACATATTAACAGGCTTCACAGATAATAAATATAATATTTGCAAATATATTTACAGGAATTAATTTCTTTTGATTTGCAGTGCAATGCTGTGCAATTTTATATTATTTCGAAATTTAATGTTTTAGTGTGTATGATGAAAACTATTTGATTTATGCTAAAAGAAGTTTGCAAAAAAATTAAATGGAGAGGAAAATTGAAACTTAAGTATATGATTTAATCATATAGAAGTACCCACGTATATAAAACAACAACAACATAAAATAAGATAAACATTATCATTGGACATATATATCATTATACTTCCAAATGAGCATTATTAATTGTGTTTATGAAGTCTGTTATTATTGACATCTTATTAACGTTTTAAAATAATGTTGCAATAAATTTAGTTCTTTTAGAATTCCAAAGTCGATTCATCATTCTGGTCGTCGAATAGATTTTCAAAGAACATATGTTCTGCTTTAATAAATTAGACAAATGTACACAATTCTGTTCGCCCAAAGTAAAGGTAAATACACATTGATTAATTTTTTAAATTAAGGGTTTTGCATATTTGCGTATAGTTTGTTCTACTTCGTTATACCAAAAAATCATTACTGTCATATTCTAAATTGGAGAGATTTAGTGAATTGCCAAAAAGCACTATGAACCAACATGGATCCGAAGTAAAGATTATCTGTTGGACATGCTTCTTAGTTTTACTATTTTTCATATTTACTAATTACAATCCCTATATCTTCTCTATTAAATTTAAGGTGTTTATAAAATTTGTGACTAAAATCTGACCCACTCAAAGAAAGCATTAAAATTTCATATAAAATTTAGAATTTGTGACTTAGAACCTTTTACTTAAAACGTACAAATTTGTATAATTGACATTAGTGATTACATTTAGAAAAGCAAAAGTATATATATTTTTAACTATTTTTTCCAGTACTGAGAAAAGTTACAAAACTAAGTTTTGAATTCAGACGAACTATAGTAAATATAAGTCTCCCAATCCGGACTTCT
>CM063503.1:100638692-100671192 GCA_032207245.1 Pardosa pseudoannulata
TTTATGTAGATGATTTGATATGAGAAATTTATTCATTAATTAAAATTAGATATATTAACAGTTTTAATCCGGAATAAATATAAATAAATTCATTGTGTAAAGTTAGATTGGAAAATATAAAAATTTAGTAGTAAAAATGTAAAAATTAGTTTAATAGAATATATTATTTTACTGCTACATAAATAAGTGTTGTTACATACTGCAATTATTACACATCGGAAAAATATATTCATCATGTTTTTTGCATTTAATAATTCAATGTATTATTATGAATACCCTTTGTTGAGTGTCTTATACTGATTTACATTCCATATAGTACAGGTATTCATAAAAAATATCCCAGTCTTAGTTGAAGTTCTTATTTCTTCTCCTTTATGAAAGATTAGAATTTTTTCTTTTCTTGGTAACCCAAAGAAATCGGAGAATTTTTGATTTTACCTAAGAAATAGAGCAAAGTAAACACATCGTTGTCAATTTGTTCTTATGCATGCCACTGTAGAGAAGTAGAGAAGAGTGCTATGCATTAAGAGTAAGTGGGTCATGGATAATTTTAAATTTGGTATGGGATAAGCTGTAATTACTTCGTTTTCTTTTATCATGTATTGGCGTATCAAAATGGAAATCATATTGTTTGCATATTTTATGTAACATTATAATACGATTCCCAATCTAATTTCCGATATTAACAGATAAAGAAATTTAAAATATTGTAAAAATCCTTGTATGGCACAAATATGATAAAATGTCACTACATACTTAGATAAACATGGTAGGAAAAATCCAAACATATTTTATTAAAATGTTTATATTATTATTCAAGTATTGTAGATATTACTTAGCCTTTAATTTACTGAGATATAATTAATTTTACTTAGACTTTTATTATTATAAGTAAACTATATTGGAGCTGTAACTATTATTTAGTTACTCTATGTATACGACTATACTGTAAGTGTTAAGAAATTGTATATATTCTTTCTATTTAATGATCTCTTTTTACTAGTTCAAAACTGTGAATTTACCTTATTTCACTACAGCTTCAGTATCGTCTTAGTTTTGTCATTGACATAAAATTAAACAATTGTCATAGAAATTTAAAAAATGTAACATAACAAGTTATCTACCACATAAAAATATCTTTTTTATGTGGCCCTTTGTGTATCTTTTTTATTGTGTAGCACAAAGCTTTATGACTAACACTTCAAAATATTACACTCATTTAGAGCACAAAAAGCAAAGGTCAATCAGGGTAAACATATTAAAAATCTAAGTGATATGCTTTTGAAAAATAATTATATTGTTAATCGCCCCAACCATATAATTGATAGTTTTAGATATAAAGAATAATTTATAGCATATTTTTTAAATATCTAAAATATAGCAAATATTATATTATGAAAATTATATCGTAATTATATCGTAAATGATGCTAATTTTAAGTGTAGAACAATAAGAATATTGTTTTAGAATATTCTTATGGTTTATTAGTTTATTAGTTTATTAGTTTGATTAAAGTATAAACACACACACACACACACATATATTATATATATATATATATATATATATAATATATATATATATATATATATATATATATATATATATATATATATATATATATATATATATATATATATATATATATATATATATATATATATATATATATATATATATATATATATATATGTATATATAATACAAATGGTAACTATAATTGTTATTTTTGGGAATAATTAAGTAATTGTAATTAATCTGTGAATATGATTGCTTACTCTTATTATGAAAATTGAAATTACTCGTATAAAAGAAAAACGCACACACGAATCGTGAATTAGTTAAATACATTAAAGAGTATTTGTTCTTTACTAAGGTGTAAAACATCACTGGCATTAATGTCTCACAATTATTCTCCATATAGAATAATAATTTCTTCATGTGTTGAATAAAATAATTTTTACAACGTCTTTACTACTCAGTTTCATTTCTGTGAAACAGTTTTGATAATATAACATACATCGTGTTTTCTTTAGCTACATGTTTAGAGTGTTAAACCATAATATTTTATAGAATAAATTATTTTTACTTACTTTCAGTGTAAATATAATACCCATAGTATAATATTTTCAAACCCTTTAATTAAGAGATACACTCCTCTGTACAAACTCAAATTTTCATTATTATTCCATTAAACGTTGATATTATCTGGAGCATATTATTTAAACATATAGAATTTAGTTCCATAACAATTGCAGCATATCGCTATACTTGAATTTTTCTACTCCTCCTAAACTATATAAAGACATCCTGTGTTTCATTTATCTTCTAAAATCTACGTGAACGATCTTATATTTAAGCAGCTTGTCTAAACTAATGTGCTCGAAAACTGCTGCTTCAAAATTGATCGTGAATTAGTTGAGTCTGCTTTAATCATATAAATGTGAATCTTATCAAATTCAGATAAAGGCTATAAATGTTCCAAGACCTGCTTTCGTCTTTTCCTATCTTTCTCTTAATTCTTTTAGAGTCCTCTCCGATTTTATTCAAAATCTTCAAATGCTCGATCTTTCCTGAACTCTTATACAATTATTTTTGTAGAAATTTAAAGGATTAAAGGATTATGATCGCTCGAATGACACTAATTTAAAAATTTCATTTATTGGAAATCTTTCTACTATTTTAAATAATCGAGAGGATGTGTCATATATTTGAAGCCATGATTAAAATAGAACATTGCAATTTGTTATATTTTATTTTGAAATATTATCCATTGTCTGCTTTACTGAGAAAGTAGAACAACATAGAATCTTTATGTAAATTGCTTTCTGATAAATGACATAATTTTATAAATGACTTTTGCAAATAAGTTAAAGTAAATTAAAGCTGGAAATAGTTCATAACTCTTTTTATTTGCATTTAAAGTTACTTGTATAGTGGTTAAAATAGACAATATTTGGTTATGTATTAAATAACCAAATGACATATAGATTGAAGTAAACACATGCATGCATACACACACACACACACACACACACACATATATATATATATATATATATATATATATATATATATATATATATATATATATATATATATATATATATATATATATATATATATATATATATATATATATATATATATATATATATATATATATATATATATATATATATATATATATATATATATATATATATATATATATATATATATATATATATATATATATATATATATATATATATATATATATATATATATATATATATATATATATAAATATAAATGTGTGTATGTTTGCATGCACAGTATTAAAATTTATCCAAATGCTGACTTAAGTATATTGCGGAATTTTAACCCCATGCCTGTGAAATATATTTAATAAAAACGTGCTAAAAATAGAAAAAAAAATTATTTGTTCGATGATGATGCTGTTATTATCATCAAAATGTTAGAAATAGATTCTTTTGAAAAACAATTTAATCGAAATAACTATTGTTTTCAATATTTTCACTTATATGATAAATGTTAACGAATTGCAGTAAATTTTACTGAAATTACAGCAAAATAAATCAAATAGTTTTGTGCATAAATATAATAAACTAATACAATATTATTATTATTAATATTAATTACCGTGAATTCCATGTTCTTCAGATTCCTTTGGTTTGGTTTGGAGCTCTACGGTCTACTGCTTGGCCGACGAGGGCTAACGAGACCGGACATACTGCTTAAAGCCGATTTCGAATGGCTACGAATATCCATGATATAGTGGGATTCGAGTCCACGAACTTCGGTATCGAAGATCAGCTCCCTAACCATTCGGCCAGCGTTCAGCTCAAACTTCTTTGAATTTCCCAAATCTTTTTCAGTATCCGTGAAATAGCAACAAATGGCCTAGAAATGCCAAACGAATCTCTAACTATTGGGGAAATGGCAAATAGAATATTATGTATTGGACGAACCGATTTCGGTCTTCTCTGAATTGAAATACCATTTTTTTTCTTGCTCAAAATCATGATAGAAATTCCAAAATTGGCGCATTTGTGTTTCACGAGCTGAGTTCGGCCGCCACAGGGAAGGGGTTAATCGCAATGTACAATGCAGACCCAATTTACGGATGCTGCTCACACATGTCTAAGAAACTGTCCATGACGACAGCAGAAATTTGATATCTGGTCAGTCTTCATATTGGAAAGGATCCATATCACTCCTAGACTGCTTCAGAGATCTCGTGGCTGGTGTAAGATATAAAGATAAAAACGTGAAGCCTTAATTGGCCTTTACAAGGGTATTTGGCTCTGGTTTTATGTTAATGAATGACAACATGTATCCATTCAGAGATAATCAAGTCTACGACATTCTGAAAAATGGAGATATTGTCCGGATGAGATTACCAGGTTTCTAGACCTCAACATTGTACTTCATGACTACGACTCTCTAGGTCAGGGGTAGGCAACGCGGTGCCCGCGAGCGCCATGGCGCCCCCGATCAATTTTTAATGCGCCCTCTCTGGACTAATGTAAATGTATGATAGCCAGAGCAATTTACTTACTCTTGTAAAACGGCGATATATAGCAAGTAGTCAGTTGAGTTTAAGATTGTGCATAGATTAGCAGTTTGCTAACCTTGAGCGTATCTAATAACACGCACATATTTTTTGTTAGTCTGTGATCGTATTTCGAATAAACCACGCGTAGACCGTGCATTTAAAACTACCAAGTAATCCGAAATAATACTTTTCTTTCAAAACCCTTCATGGATAAATGTAAAAGAAAAAGAACATATTATTTTAACGATGAATGGGAACATCTATATTGTATCATTGATTACAAAGGGAAGTGTATTTGTTTGTTGTCTAATAATAGTATTGAAATTCCCAAGAAAAGTAATATTGAACGACATTTTAAAACCGTTCGTACCAATTTTGATAGTGACTATCCAATGAACTCTGAAATTAGAAGAAAAAAAAGTATTTCTTTAAAATCTTCAATAACTAACCAAAGTTTATTTACTAAACCACTGCAAAAACATAAAGCAGAAACGATCGCGTCATATAAAATATTGCATTTGCTAGCTAAGAATAAAAAAAACATTTACAGATGGAGAATTAGTAAAAGAAGCCATGTTAGAAGCTGCTTATTCACTTTTTGAAGAATTTAAAATTAAAAAAGAAATAGTTTCAGCTCTAAACACGTTGCAATTATCAACACGAACTGTTACTAGAAGAATTGAAGTAATTGCGGAGAATTTGGATTCAGAATAAGTAAATGATATGGAAAATTGTATTTTCTTTTTGCTACAGATGGATGAATCGACAGACGTGACAAATATATCACAATTAGCAATTTGCGTGAAGATGGTATTTTCTGATTTTACAACAAAAGAAGAAATCCTTAAAGTTCTGCCATTAAAAGGAAGCACCAGAGGAGAAGATATCTTTTCTACTTTTAAAAAGTATATAACAGATGTAGAATTTTGTACAAAAGTTATCGTCATATACAACAGACGGGGCACCAGCGATGACTGGTAAGAAAAAAGGATTCATTGCCTTATGTAGACAGGATTCCTTATTCCCTAAATTTATTTCTTATCATTACCTCATACACCAGGAAATTTTATGCTCAAAAACAATCGATTTTCAACACGTATTTACGATAGTAACAAAAATTATTAATTCCATAAGATCGGGAGCTATGCAACACAGATTGTTTAAATTACTTTTAGAAGATGAGGACGTTCAGTTCACACTAAAGACAATGAGGACGTTATGTTCAAACAAAATTTTTTAATACTGAAGTGAGGTGACTGAGCAGAGGTATAATACTTGAGTGGTTTATCATGCTTTTGCCACAAATAAAGGAATTTATTTCATCAAGAGGCGAATTTTATGAGCAATTAGAAAATAAGGATTGGCTAATAGACCTCGGATTTCTGACAGATATAACGGCAAATTTGAATGAATTAAATTTAAAAATACAAGGGAAAAATCAGCATATCGCTGACATGATTAGTGCAGTAAATGCATTCAAATGCAAGTTAGTGTTGTTGAAATCCCATCTATTGAAAAAATCATTATCATATTTCCCAAATATAAAATATACTGTTGAGAGTTTAAATTTGAATAATGAAAATTTTACTGCTACATCATATTTAAAAATTATAGATAAGCTAATAGAAGAGTTTTCTTCTAGATTTGAAGATTTTGCAGCATTAGAACCCGTTCTCACATTTTTCATAAATCCATTCAATGTTACTGAAGATGATGTCCTTGAAATAGTTTCAGCGTATTTCGAGCTCCATAATATCGAAGAAATAGAATTTGAAATAATAAACTTGCAAAGTGATATTATTTTAAAAACGCATAGTAATGATAAAATGTTTTGGAACTTAGTCGATGAAAATAAGTATCCTATTTTAAGGAAATGTGCGATAAAAATTTATTCATATTGTGTAACAACATAGAATTGCGAGTCTTTGTTCTCAAATATGAAATATTTGAAATCAAAATACCGAACAAAGCTTAATGACTCACATTTAGATAATTGCTTAAGGACCGGGAACTCTAAATATATCCCCAATTATAAGAAATTAGCTGAAAATATGGATACCCAAGTTTCACACTGAATTATATGTATCATTATGTATGACACCAATAAAATAGAGTTATAAAAATCTGTTTTTTTCATGCCTATTTATACCTGTTGATTATCTGTAAAAAATATGCGCCCTTGGTGATTTTCAAATTTAGTATTGTGCCCTTGAGGACAAACAGGTTGCCGACCCTTGCTCTAGGTTAAGCTATTACAAATTGAAACTCTCTACTAGTTCCACGTCGGACCGGAAAATGCTGTTTATAATCTAGTAAAGGCTAATTACTCCAAGAACATAAACTAACTTATTTTCAGAGGGAAACCACAGCGTGAAACCGAGTAAGAATTACACATACGTCTGTATTAAGTAACCATTGATTACAACATTTCATAAGAGTTACGGTTGGCTTCTGGATATTATGTACGGTCTTTTATGTATATTACATATATTGAATAACTATGTTTTCTATTATATCAAGTTATGTTTAAACTAAATTTGAATAAAATATTTTTATTAATTCTGTAGATTGAAAATTATCTAGGCTTGGTACAATTATTTTATCTTTATTTATTAAAAGCGTCGTTTGAAAATCTTTAATTATTATGAACGAAAAAATATCACTCAGAAGAAATAAATATTGTTAAAGATGCAAAATTCATGTTAACAAAAACTTTTAACAATAATCAAACGAATTAAATCAGTAGCTATATTTCCTGGCATATCTCAGCAACAATAAAATTGCATATCTATAAGATTATTTACATTCTTCCAAACTACTCTAAGAATCCTAATTCTTTAAAAATATTCACTTATTCTAAAATTTAAAAGCTAATTGCTTCAAAAAGGCGAAATGTTTTTTATTTAATTATGAAAGAAAAATAGAAGCATTACATATAAAGATGCAAACATTAAAAAAGTA
Organism: Pardosa pseudoannulata; assembly: GCA_032207245.1. Lineage (NCBI taxonomy): Eukaryota > Metazoa > Arthropoda > Arachnida > Araneae > Lycosidae > Pardosa > Pardosa pseudoannulata. The sequence continues at coordinate 100,646,215 of CM063503.1, forward strand.
ATATAATTAACACAGGAATGGATAAATAACTAAGCTGATTTCTTTATCGCGAAAATAGATAAGACGAGAAAAAAATTAATAAAATTAATACAACAGGATTTTTATTTTATGGCGTATTTGAATAATTAAGATAACATTTTCAATAATGAAAAAGTGTTTTGGGATTTGAGATTATTCGGTGATAATTTTGATAGCATATTTCTCATATTTAATACTTTAAATTTAACTGATATGATTACGATAAATATTAATTATCGAAATACGAAGGTTTGCAATAAATTAATCAATTAAAGAACAGTACACGTAGCAACGCTTCAAATTATAATTTTATTACTTATATGTGTATGTTAGCTAATTTTATGCAAAAATCTCTTTCTGCATAATCTTATTTTAAGATTGAAGAGAGTAATAAAAATAAGATGTTTCATTATGAAAAAGTGTTGTATTATAATAGCACATTTTTCAGAGAAGTTAATTTTGATAGAATATTTTTGATACAATTATGATTTAAGTTATATGATTTGGAAAAAAGCTTAAATTATTAGAGAATTTATTAAATTAAACAAAGGAAAAGCAATTTTAAATTATAATATTTATTCTTTATTTTTCACAGCACAGCCTTTATACAGATTCTTTCGTTATCATTTAATACACACACACACACACACATATATATGTAGATAGAAAGATAGAGAGAGAAATAGACATATATTCTATTTGAAAAGCAATGGAACTGTATCTTAGACTTAAAGAATTATATTTATATAATCTGAGTACATACTTTATTTATGAGAATGAATATTAATTCAGGAGATTCCTTGTATGAATCGTAAATAATTTATTCGATGAAACACAAGAAAACACAGTATTTGGACATAGGACATTATCATGTGACTAAGACTGTTAACCTACGTTCTTTGATTTCATCTGCATTATCTAAAATGTAAGAGCGAACACAAATTAAAATATCCATAAATGTGTGATTGTTGAAATCACTTCTGAATTTAAATAAATCAATATTTTTACAAATGGTTATTTCTTCACTTCTTTTAAATTTCTTAATGATTAAAATGAATTTTTTTTTTGCTTTAATTGACTTGTAAAAGTCTATTTCACCAACACGTTTTTGTGATTCTATTGTGATTCTATGTGTGTTTTTCTATTTCACCAACATGTTTGTTTGTACAGTCTACTAACATATCTTTTTTTGCTATGAATTTATTTTCTTGTTTCTGTTTATAAAAGGATGATATGTTGATAATGGTAAAATTTTCATTTAAATTTGTAAAGCTTTTTTGTTTTGGAATGAGAACTCCAAAAAACAAATAAGATTTTGATTTCAGAGGTCCAATACCAGAAAAGCTGTAAATGGTTCGCTATATTTATTTTATATAGTTCTTTAAAAGTAGCTAGAAGAATAAAAATATATCCAAAATTATCTGGCATGTTTTAGAGTTTGTCATTTCGCTTAGTCTTTATTCACTCATGTAAGTCTCTTGCAAGTCATGTACATCTATCCTGCTGGTTCACTGCGAGTTACCGTTAGGTTCAGCGGAGATATTGAAGTAAATCACTTTCTGTCTATCTGCCTGATGGCATTTTCTAGACATAGAGTTGTCGCACATTGAGAATTACTCACTCAAAGCATTAAATATTTTGTCTGCTTACTTTAGCTGACTATTTGTGAATAATATAAGATGGTTTTGTACTTTATACTATATAACCCAAATACAAAAATAAATTTGAATATTCATATTCTAGTGTACTTTTCATATTCTATTGTTAGATAGAATCAAGAAAATTTTTAGGTAAATTATTAGCATTTTTAATTCTATTTAGAAATATATATAAAATTTTCGTTGTTCAAGTGAAAACTGCCACTTGAGGTTTCTCACAAATTATTGAAGTTAAATCTCAATATCCCACCTTAGTCATTGAAGATTGTAAATTTATTGATAGATTACTTATGACCGGACTCACTAAAGTCGTTTAAGGCTAACTGTGATTAACCCACGGCGACAACCAATGGTGGGATGTAATTCTCCCTTTAAACATAGATTAATCGCAGTTAACCGTTAAGAGACATTGGTGAAACCGACCCTGAACTTGTAAGTCAGAATAAACTAATTACACTAAATAACTTCTTGCTAATGTATCATAATTTAGAGAAGTTAAACAACTAGTTTCATATAAATTGAAAAAGAACATATGTAAAAAATTTTATTCAGATTTAAATATTTTTATAAAATTATAAAGTAATTCAAAAGTAAAAACAAAATGAAAAAGGCAGAGACGCACTTAAAATTTCCTTGAAGAAAAACTAATGTATCCAAAATACAAATATCTATTCCGATGACAGGCATTTTAGTGGTCTCTTTACAGTAAAATATGGAAAATATTATAGTAAATTATACAAATTACTACATCTATATAGAAACATATATAAATGTAACGCAGGTCACAGAGCATAAACTATCTACCAAATATATACTATATCTCTCACAAACTTACGAAATCCTACTATTATTATAAGGGTGGAGAAAAGTTCATATTTCAGCAATCTTTATACAATAATATGAAATTACATACATCGTAAGTCATGAGCTAAATGTTATGATTACTTAAAATACATGGCCACTACCGGTTGGTAATGATTCTCATGAATTATTGAACTTGATTCTCAATAGCCCACTTTAGTGAATAGAGATTGCAAATTTATTGATAATTCTAGACCCGGACATTGAGGCAGAGCTAATTACAATAAACTACTTCTTGATAATCCATGGTATCTTCAAAAAAGTTCGTAAAAACTCTTTTATTTGGAGTAAGATCACCTACTTGAAAATTATGTTTTGAATATAGATATTTTTCTATACAAATTTAATGTGATTTTATATTTCTGCAGAAGAGAACTTATTTTAAAAGTTGGAAAAAATCATTATAATATGTCCCATAGAAGAATTGATTCAATATTGATTTATGCAAATTATACTTTTTTATAAATTGTAGCATATAGGGAAAAGGAAATATTTATTAAATAAATAGATATTCTTAGATAAAGAACAATCTATATATATATATATATATATATATAATATATATATATATATATATAATATATATATATATATATATATATATATATATATATATATATATATATATATTTATATTATATATATATATATATATATAAATATATATATATATATATATATAGGAATTAATTGTGAAGAACGAAAAAAAATTAAAGTGTTTTTTCTCAAAAGTGTAATCTGTACAGTAAATACATCATGTCACTGTATAATACTTACATGAAAAAAAGGAAAAAAACTCACAACATATCATGATGTACCTCTTATATATGGTAGACGAGATATCAGTTAGTGAAGCTAACAACTAGTACTTTTAGAGGATTGGATAAATAAAACCAGGAAGTCAACTTCAGAAATATTTATTCTATAATAACTATAAAATATTATATATAAATATATAAATATATATATATATATATATATATATATATATATATATATATATATATGTTTATTTATTTATACAAGCGTGTAATGTTAAAAATGATTTATTAAATCGAATGAAATTATTAAATAGAAAACAAGAAAAAATAATGAAATACAATAACACAGAAGTACCAAAAAGGAATCATAACTTCAAACATCTCTGAATAGATATAATTAAAAACATTTTTTGATCCAAAATAATGATTCTTCTGAATCAAACTTGGTATTAATAAACAATTTTTCTTGCCTACTTATATTATTGTATCCCTTTTTCAGTCTGTCAGATTAGATAAAAAGCGCAGTGTCATTTTTTCAAAATATATTAATACTGAATAAAAAAAGAATGTTAAACATAATATCTATAAAAAAATAATACATTATAGCAGAATTTTAATACACTATTATAAAACAAAGAAAAATAAGAAAAAATATTTTATACAGAATATACATTATATATATTTCGTGTCAAAAGTTTGGGTATTTTTTCCTCATTTTTATAACCTATTCATTGCATTTTTTTTTGTTTTACGTCATTTCTGTATGACTCTCAATAGGTTTCAGTACGTAGAATGATCTACGGGGAAAATACACGATTACATTTCATTTTGAATTATTAAAATTTTTCCTAATGAATTTCGAAACGTAATATGTCATGTTAATTTGACTAAAGCCATTTTAAATACATTTTTATTTAGTAATGTTTTGTATTTTTTTACTTTATAAATAATTCATTGCAAATTTCGGTTTGCTTCTTATCTGTGTGACACATGATATGATTCGATACGTAAAAAAATCTCCAAAAATTCACTGTGTTGTTTAATTTTTAATTATTAAAATATTTATGAATGATTTTAGAACAGCAAATAAATTAAACGTATTGCATATAATATTATAGATTCATGAGTTAATTTTTTTAATTAGAATTAGATATTTTACTTGAAAAACATGCAAGGCGTATTCCTTTAAAATGTTCCTTTAAGGCGTCAGAGGCAAATAAATTATTATAATTCTCTTACAGATTATTTTACAAAATATTTAGATGAAATTCAAAAAATATAAAGAAAACTTTAAAACAAAAGTAAATACAGTTTTTAAATTGTTAGCTTAAAGAATCCCAATATAATATAACTCTTTTTATATTTCAAACAACACTCTTATTTTTTTTTTCAATTCTATTTTACAATTTGCTATATATGAATGTCACAGAAATATATAGCTGTTTATTGTGACTTGTAGCGATATTAATATAGAAGTTATTGATATATGTAGTATTTAATATGTTTCTATATATTTTGTAGCTTCATTGAATATTCTACCATCTATTTAGTTTTAGGTGTGATTTTATTATATTTACTTAACATAGTTGTTGATAGTTTCTATATAACTTTCGTTATCTTATCATATTCACAGAACATGTACTTTATTGAATAATATAAGATAGAAGGGTGGAGAATTTTATCCAATAGGGGTAATTCATTTGTAGTGACATAGTGAAGATAAACGTACATATTAAGAATAAATTTCAGAGTTTGTTTTTGGCTTAATTGGATAAATTAAAATATTTCTGCTGAATAACGTTTATTTAATTTTGTTGAAATTATTTTTATAAACGTGACTGTAAAAACACAGGTTCACAGTTTAAACTGCTACATACTAGTTACAGAATGTGCATTAAATAGAAATAACAACAAAATTATCAAAAGTGTAGCAATGTAAACCTTTATCTACTGACGATACTTATAAGTACCAATCACTTTTAATAATTGTTTATCTTAATTTGTGTGCTAGAGAAATAAAATTCGATTCCTAGTCATTTTCGATTTCAATAAATATACAGTAAAATTTAAAATTATTTAATTTCATTAGAGTGCGAAAATTTTCTTAGAATATATAATATGATTTAAATATAAAATATATTTTCTTCAAATTTATTAATATTAATATTCAATAAGATTTATTTTAATTTAAATACAATACTGTATTTTTTCATTATATGACTGTATATTTTCCATAATTAAAAAGTAACTGCTATTATAAATCACTGTACCTAAATAATTTATTATATATATAATAATATAGGCCGTATGCGAGATTAGAAATGAGAGAAATCTTTTTAGAAATCCTGGACATCAAATTATGATAGCTTTTCTTCGTAAAATGATTTATTAAATAGAAATTATGTTTATTTTATATGAAATTTATTTAACGTAAAGTAATCCACGTATTAAAAAAATCTTAAAAATATGTGTGATTTAGAAAATTACTTTTAATATAAGTTTGCTGTAGAGAAACAGCATATGTACATTGTGTTAAAATATCTAAAAAAACAAGGTTTAAAAATACAAGTTTGGAAAGAAAAAATAGTGACGTTCTTGATAATCTTATTTTTATATCCTAAGCATATATACTGTGTGTTTTTCTAATTCCGGATGATTAAATACTTTAAAGAAGAAATTACTTCTTTTAAGAGAAGAAGTATTCCACATAAAACCATTTATGTGTTAAATGTGTAGCGAAAGCATTCGTTATATAGAAAATTTTAGTTAACAGAAGTTTACTATGCAGGAACTCAAAATCCATAATTGTCATTTTAATACTTTATGGTCAATAAATACAATTTTAGATAGAAATATTTTAACAGCATTATTTCTCGCTACTTCTTTTATATTTTTAGAACAATATTTAAATACAAATTTACGTCACTTTTAATGCCATATACTTACATATATTATTTATTCTTCAACAATTAAAAGATATGAAAGAAACAAATTTTTCTTTAAGTTTAAATCTTTTAGACATGAATAATTCTTAGTTAATTATCTTGGGAAAAAACATTATATTACAAGGTATCAAGTTTGAATTTTTATTTTTAACAATTATATATCTTATTTACATTAAAATGCGATTGTATAAAAATTCAATAAATACAGCTTAACTTTATTGTTTGTTTTTGTGTTATGTTGATTCAAAAATACCATTCGATTCCGGACTAAAAGAGCTTCCGATAATCTTTAAGTTTTTATAGACCATTAAGATGTAAGATGAAAACAGTTTTTGCGATGTATACTACTCAGTAATTGCCTTCGTCAACTGCAATAAAACCCATTTCTCCGTAAACAATGCTTAGAAATGAACATTCTTTTGTTTTGAAAAATGAAGAAAATAGAGTTTATGTATAGAAAAGAAAAACATCTTCTTAAATTGGAAGTTCTAAAGAACGCTTTTAGAATAAGTGATTAAAAAAATCCTTTCATTGTTTTCATCGTAGCTTCAAAGGGGATTGTCTTTATATAGTATTTTAGTTGAAGTAGTTTAAATGGAGGCATTACTTTTGAAGAAATTTTAAATTTTCAGTTAAGGAAGGATTAAGATCCCTTTAATTTCTATATTTCAACTGGAATGTTGTGAATTTAATTTATACACAAATGCACACTAAAATTATAAAGAATGCAAGGGAATTTTCTTTTAATCTTGAGGAAAAACTTTGCATTTTTACTATTTTTCTAAATCTTATTGTGTACCCATATGTAAAAATAATTACACAAAAAGAAATCTTTTACAGTGCTTTTTCCTTTACGCTTATTCTTCTTTAAAATACAAGATATCTGTAGTTAATCACATTAATAAGCAATATACATCCCTGGCCATATACATGTGACCACAAGGTATTTTCTTCATTTTTATAATTTTCCAATATTTCAATAAATCATTACATATGAGTCTAAGTCATTTTTTATTTATAAAATAATTATTTTACAATACTTTATTGATACAAATAATATGTTAGTATTTGTATATAAAATTTTACGTTATAAAACATTTTGCTTACGTTGATTGCCGCTCTGACTCGTTACGATATGACATTAAGGTGGATTTAAGCATTTTTTTAAGTTTATTATTATCATTCTAGTTAATTATATTTTAATAAAAATTTTCTTTGAAGTTAACTTTGATATTTTATTTTTAAATAGGTCCCATCTTTTCTGAATTGCGATATTGAATGTTGTGTTACGTCTGGTGAAGGTTTTCCATTAATGGAGAAACATTTCTTGGCAAATTTCGGGACACAGCATGGTGTTTGGTACTGTATGAAAATGGAATTATGATTAAGGAACATTTCTCTTAGCTAAAATATAAATCTCTCACTCAGAACGGTCACTTATTGCCCATCACGTATTATACTTTTTACGATATCTAGCGTCTTCAGAAAACCGATCATATTTTTACTTGTGTAGGATTTTTGATTATTTGCATTACAGACTTCAATAGGGATTTCTCATATGGTCTCGTTTTTTCCGTAACGCAGCTGGCAATACAGTCACATATACTTTTGGTCTTCTTCTAACAGAGTTAATTATATAGAACAGTATATCAATCGAACTCTTGCCACTAAATCCAAACTGACATAAAAGATATATATTGTTAAAAATTCTGCAATAATAATAAATATTAATGTAAGAGTAAATAAAATATGCGCCTAAATTTTCTCCAGGCTTCCATGATAAAGATTTTGCATTTATTTTGCCATGCTAGTCCTTTTGTGTATTTTATGAAAAAGAATGACAAAGTGCAGTTAAAATAAACTTTTTTAAACACTCTTATATTATACACGAGGATATGAGCTCTCAAACTTCGATTTTATGACCTAATTATCTGCTATTATTTTTTTACGATTTTTTCCAATTTTTGTAAATTCCTTGAAGAATTTTGACCATATATGCTCACATATCAAAGTGTCAAATTTGTCGATATCAACTAATCAGTCAATGCTGGCCACTGAGCTCTTAAAAATTGAACTTTTTCTCTCATATTACACCGTAAATGAGTTTCAAATCTTGTTAAAGCCCTAATTTCTTTTTATTTTGCAATGAGGTCAGGTTTTTGACATCCTGATTGTTAAAAATAAACAAAAAAGTTCTTTTATATTTATATTACCACGAAAGTAAAAAATGAAATACGTTGTAACAAAAAAAATATACAAATTCCTAAAATGAAAGTAGAAGACATTAAACAATATACGCATTTACAGAAAAAAATATTTTATTTTTCAAAAAATTTCAATTATTTTACAATAATTCTTTAATAAAAGTATGCATGTTTATACTCATTTTAACGATATTATATTCCAAACGAGCAGTATTACAATACAAATCTAAATATTAGCTACCAAATATATACAACAGATTTGCTACTTCTGAAAATTACCATTTACAATCAATAATCAAAAATACTGTTCGCCTTAAAAATTAGTAAAAACTTAAAGAAAAATTAAAATTAGAATGTGGTTATATTAATTGGGCCATTGATTGTGTACTTTGCTACTGTCATAGAAAAAAGAGTTTGATATTATTTCATGTACCATACATATTTAACGAAGAAATATTTTTCAAATGAATCAAGTTTGTGCTCACATTAAAAAGAAATATATTAGCCATAATTTCCTTTTCTGTTTACTTCTTCATAGATGATAAATATGAAATTTCCGGAGAAAATAATTTTCCCATTTACTAAGAAAGAAGTTCATAAATTTAATTATTTATTTCCCATAACCGTCTTCGAATCTAAAAAATGTATTAAAAGAAATTAAACGAAAAAAATATGAAATATCTTTTTTTTATTTGTTGCCATACTTATGCGACAAATAAAAAAATAAATGTAAATAAAATAAATGTAAATTAAACTCCAATGTATGATGGAAAAATATAAATGGTGTTATTACATTTTATCCGATAATTTCATTCTCATACATGAAATGTTTAGGCTTTCCTTAGTTATTGTTTGGGATAAATGTATATAGAGTAGTCCCATTTTACTAATTTACATTTCATAATATATTTAATTACAGCTCTTAAACGAAAGAAAATTTTAAATTAAATAGTATTCAGATTAAAAATATTTATAGATGTATTATATATCTAATTATTAGTGTGTTACAGATTTAAAATATATAAGTTCTGAAATAAAAATCTCTTTCATGTATCGCATGTTTAATAAATCTGATCTTAGTTAAAAATAAAGTCAGCAGTTTTTACTAATAAATAAAATATTTTTAAGAGTATTTCTCTTACTGTAAAAATATAATACAGTATAGTATACTCCAACTCTACCTCTATCTGGTTCCAAAATATCCATTATTACTCTATAGTCTACCCTAGTATATGCTCTCTTTCTAATAGTATGAGAATATGATATGAGATATTAGAAGTAGAATTTGTTAAATTTAGTTTAAAAATAAAGTCAGTAGTTTATACTAATAAAATAAAATATTTTTTAAGAGTATTTCTTTTACTGTAAAAATATAATACAATACAGTATTCTCCAAAACTACCTACGTCTAGTTCCAAAATATGCATTATTACTCTATAGTCTACAATAGTATATAATCTCTTTCTGATAGTATGAGAATATGATATGAGATATTAGAAGTAGAATTTGTTAAATTTAGTTAAAAAATAAAGTCAGTAGTTTATACTAATAAATAAAATATTTTTTTAAGAGTATTTCTTTTACTGTAAAAATATAATACAATACAGTATTCTCCAAAACTACCTACGTCTAGTTCCAAAATATGCATTATTACTCTATAGTCTACAATAGTATATAATCTCTTTCTGATAGTATGAGAATATGATATGAGATATTAGAAGTAGAATTTGTTAAATTTAGTTAAAAAATAAAGTCAGTAGTTTATACTAATAAATAAAATATTTTTTAAGAGTATTTCTTTTACTGTAAAAATATAATACAATACAGTATTCTCCAAAACTACCTACGTCTAGTTCCAAAATATGCATTATTACTCTATAGTCTACAATAGTATATAATCTCTTTCTGATAGTATGAGAATATGATATGAGATATTAGAAGTAGAATTTGTTAAATTTAGTTAAAAAATAAAGTCAGTAGTTTATACTAATAAATAAAATATTTAAGAGTATTTCTTTTACTGTAAAAATATAATACAATACAGTATTCTCCAAAACTACCTACGTCTAGTTCCAAAATATGCATTATTACTCTATAGTCTACAATAGTATATAATCTCTTTCTGATAGTATGAGAATATGATATGAGATATTAGAAGTAGAATTTGTTAAATTTAGTTAAAAATAAAGTCAGCAGTTTTTACTAATAAATAAAATATTTTTAAGAGTATTTCTCTTACTGTAAAAATATAATACAGTATAGTATACTCCAACTCTACCTCTATCTGGTTCCAAAATATCCATTATTACTCTATAGTCTACCCTAGTATATGCTCTCTTTCTAATAGTATGAGAATATGATATGAGATATGAGAAGTAAATATTTGTTAAATTTACAGAACTATATTCAGCAATCTAAAAATATAACATTTTTATATTGTCAGTTCGAAAAAGGTTAAAAGAATTAAATCTTCCAAATTTTGTAATAATCATATGAATATAGTGTAATTATTTATAAACATATATTTGTTGATATTTTTAAGAAATGTTGTGACTTTGAATTTGCTCTGTTAATATAAATATTTTTCAGTATGAAAATATTGATTTCAGTATTAAATAATCGTTTAGACAGTTAAAGATTCAAAAATATACATAAGTACTGTAATAAAAATGCTCTTACCTGCGTGATTTGATAAATAAGTATTACTCTACTAAAAGAGAAAAGCAGTAATTTTCCTAATAAACGACATATTTCCGAAGACTAGCGCTTTTAATGTAAGAAAGAATCCAATATAGTATACTTCAACTCTTCTCATTTCTGGTATCGAAACCTCCATCTGTTACTTCTATTTATTATCTATAATATTCTATGCCATCTATGCAATGATATTGGGAATTTATCTGTTAAATAAATTTCAGAATTTTACCCACTGTTTTAAATATTTACCATCTATATTTACCATTTTATTTTATATTGTCATTTCAAAAACTGATGAGACGCTTTAAAATATTAATGTTTTCTAATTGCGAATCATTTCTGCACTTTCAGAATTTTTGAAAACTCATAATAACTTTATGATATATTTATTGTTTCTCTTGCATTGTAAAAAATATTAAAATCAGTTTATTATGACAGTTTTAAAAATTCTTTATATAGTGTTTTTATGAACGTGATTACCCATATATTTTAATTGGTATTATAAACTCTTTGGCTCAACAACCCCTAGGGGGCCAGCTCCTACGGTGCCAATCTCTGTTTCCTAGACAAAGGCCCTGGGGTACTAAGCATATGTCCCATTTAGGTGGTCAACCTTACGCGTAACCCCCCCCCCCCCCAGTGTCTCTAGGTCTGAAGGATGCTTGGTCCTCAGTTTGTCTACCCATTGAAGGGATGAAAGGCTGTCAACCTTGCCCAGTACGGGGATCGAACCTCGGAGTTGTGTCGTGGGAGTGCGAAGAGCTACCCCAACGCCACTGGGCTTCAATTGTTATTATAACATTAATAAGAAATAAATAGCTTGATTTCAGTGTATAATTTACTGTTCATTTGAAATATAGAATTATGTTTTATCATTTAGTAGGTATCAGCTATCGGAAATTAGTAAGGGAAATTAAATTAAAATTTAAGCAGTACAAATCTTTTAAGCCGAAGTGTATAAAAACATAGAAAAATAAACCACCGTGACTAATAATTTGTATACCATTATTATTTGGTTTATTTGATATCCTGGTTATTTTTTTACATTGGGTGCTCACACAATTTTGTAACGATTTTACAAATATGCATACGTATATAAATAAAAATATTTTGATTTCTAAAATAATCCGTCTAACAGCCTTTTTTGGGAATTAATATGTTATTGATTTTCAAGGGAACAGAATAAGTCTTTAAACAATAAGATTGATTTCGTGCCATTTATATTTCACAATTCAGTGTTGTGATCTGCCGCTTAGAAAGATCGTGTTCAAAAAGCCCAAATGCATAGTAGTCCATACAAGGAACATTAGGTGTGCTTTACATTTACAGGAAATAGCGTCAATTATGGTTTCATTTCGGAATTTTTCAATAAATAGAGTCGTAGATTTAAGGGTATGATTAAGTAGACTTAGTTTAAAAAACAGTATAGCAGTAAAGTTTGGTTTAGAAAAGGGATGAAATTGCATCTTTCAAAATAGGTTTTAAAAAAGTGCTTCTGATAGTAATCCGGATCGATTTTGACATATTTTGACTTTACTATTTTCTATTTTCCTTAAATTAACTTTTCAATTTTTATAACCAACTCTAAAACCTTAACAAAACTTTCTTTATTTTCTTGTAAACACATATTTTAATCCTCTTTCTCATCTTTTTCGCAGTAAATCAATCTGTTTCTATTGCAATCAGATTAGTAAATCCAAAGCTCATTAATTTTACTTATATATATATAAATATTTCACAAGACAAATAATTTCCATTGAACAATCTGCACATATCATAACGATGAGAAACTTTAACCTTTAATTTTTAGGTGGTAAATATCGTGTTTTCATTTCATTTTGTTTTGTTTTCATTAGTTTTAAAAAGATTTACTTTTTTTTCTAGTTTATACAAAGATACATAAACATTTTTCTTAAATTTTTAGGGGGGGAGTGATATTTATTAGATCATAAGTATATTTAAAACAGGTAAACATACAGTTATGGCTCTGCATTTTTGTTTTACCATTTTTAGAATATTTCTTTTAAAAGAATATTTCTTTTTATGTCATTTATTTTATTTTTTTTACTAGTAACAATATAAAAACCATGCTTTTCACACCCTTTTCAATAACAAATTAGAGTATTTTCTTTCGAGAAGTGGAAAAATATATCATACGGTACATTTGTTTTTTCATCAGCGACATTTTAAAACAAAAATAATTTTAAATACTTTAGATGATATTGTACTCTGTTCTAATTTCTTCGAAGCAAATTTTAATTTTAATATTTAAATCCAAATTCACAGAGAAGTTAAAAATTATTACAAAAATGCAGGAACACACTCCGTACTTTATTGTATATTAGAAATTAAGGATTACGTAAAATGTCATATATATGTATATCTATATCTATCTATCTATATATATATATATATATATATATGTATGTATATATGTATATATATATATATATATATATATATATATACATATATATATATATATATATATATATATATATATATATATATATATATATATATATATATATATATATATATATATATATATATAATATATATATATATATATATATATATATATATATATATATATATATATATATATATATATATATATATATATATATATATATATATATATATATATATATATATATATATATATATTATATATATATATGCGTGTGTGTGTGTGTGTGAAATTAGAATTACAGTTTAAATCAATTTAGTCAAATAATGTAGCGCTGAACACCATATTTTGCATAATAATAAGTCTAAATTCATTAATTAAATGTGATGTTTGCAGGATGTTTAGCAAAAGTAATTCCAGACCTTTCTTGTTGTTAAGTAAGTATTCAAAAAATATGTAAATCATATATCTGATTAAAGTTAGATAATCATTCTAAAATATAACATTTGCACTAATTTTTCTGAGATATACTATATTCTAAAAGTATTAATGATAGCACTTTTCAATTCTAATTCATCTCAATTTATTTCTTTTTTAAAATTTTTGAAATAAAACTCACTCAAATTAAACAGGAGATTAAAAAATATGATAAATTTCAGTTTAATTTTTTAAAGCATTTTTCCTATTGTAAAGAATTATATGATATAAATAGACCATATATTTGACAGATATAAATATAGCCTACATTGCGTAATATCACTAGTCTCAAATAGGATTATTTTTTATTTACCAAAAATTCAAAATCTAATAAACATAAAAATACTTTTATACTCTTTAAATAAAACCCTTATTTCTTGTTAGTACTAGTTATACATTTAAAGATCATTAATTTTAGCTGTCACTTAAAAATTATTTATATTTAGTAAATGAAAACATAACTATTTTAATTAAAATGTAGCATAAATTTTATAGATGTCATTGCTTAAAATAAAATTTCTTGTTTTATTTTAATGAGTTTGTAAAAAAAATATGCTATCAAGTATTTTCAGGAGTTCTCTAAATTACCTATGTAGTAGTACCAAATGAACGAAACACATGCTATACAACATATTTTATTACTAAAAATTTATTCCTGGTTACATAAAATGAACTCTTTACTTTTTTTATCTTTATATTATTAGCATAAAGTATAAATTTTAGAGAAAAGTACCGTTATAATTTAGTCCTCTTTTCTGTAGATTATTTCGATAAAATCTTTATTTCATTCTCCCAAAGAATTTTTAAATCTTCAGAAAATATAAAGTAAGCATAAATATGAACTCTAGAATGTCTAGCCACAAGGAAAATTTAGATAATCCTGTAATCTATTAGAAGTTTACCATGTATTCCAAAAAATTACCCTTATAATTCAGATTTCTTTTCAGTAAGGAATTTCGATAAAATCTTCATTTATTTTACACAAAATCTTTAAAATGTAAGGTAAGTATAAACACGATCTCTTGAATATATAACAAGAAGGCAGAATTAGATTATCTAGCCATCTATTAGTAGCTTACCATTGATTCCATTAAGGCTTTCCAGTTTTCGTTTCTTGTTAAACATGTGGTATTCGGTGTGATTGTGGCAGATGTAGAAGACATGTATTTTTACTTTCAGTTACAAGTTACATGGAATTTTTATAATTTCGCAAGGGAAAGGTGTTCTAAAATCGGCCACGAATTTTATTGTTGCTTTTTACGACTACGAACTTTTGGGAAATTTTCGCTCTTCTTGAAAGCATCTAGAACAATGGACATAGAGCTCGAACAAAATAGGTGCGTCAAGGGATTTATATATTTGGCGAAAGTACAGCTATTAGTCGTACATGTTTCGATCTTTACGGCTTTCTTTTTTTTCTTTCTGGATATCTTAAGATTCCTTGTTTTATTCTCTGTTGTTTTGATTGTATTTTGGGGGAGAGAACCGTTGGATATCGTTCGCAACAATCACCTTATTCGATTTCTATCGTCTCTCGGGATCGGAACATTTTTATTCCTTCGAATTCGAAAGAACTGCTTGGAAATGCTCCAGGGAGTAACTACATTCGAAATCTATGGATTTAAGTATTCGTTTCATTTGTGGAACGAAAAGCTCGAGTTGCACAAAGACTTTTTTTCTCTCTGCGTGTGAAATCAGCCTCTCGTTATTTACATTTTTAAAAATAATTGTTATGTAGAGTTTGATTGAGTTTATTTGCCATGATTTATGCATTTCTCACATTTTTCCTTCTTAAAAGAGGAAACTTGATTTCTAGAATCAGTAGAAAAACAGTTTTCTGAATTTTTAGATCGTTTTATTTAAGAATTTTCTTCTAAAAGAATGGAAAAGGCGCTTGCAAATTTATCTTTCTATATAATCTTGAAATGTATTATTCTAATACGTTTGCCATCGAGAAATTTAATTTTTTTTATTTAGTTTAATCAAAATAAGCTTTAAATAATTAATTTTGTATGTTATAATTTTTAATATTAGAATTTTTTTAAAACTTTAGTACTTTGAAATATTACTTAAATTACACGGATATTTAAGAAAATAAAAATAAAAATTATAGTAATTAAAAATAATATTTACTTTAAAAGTATTTTCTCTAGAAAATAAAGATTATTCTTCTTTTTAAAATATATTTTGCATAAATTAAATAATTATAATTTATTTCAGTAATATGATTTGGGATAATATAAATAATATTTAACTAATACTATTTTATTTAATGCCATACCTCACCTTATAAGCATAGTGATTTCATTAAATATAGCAGTTAAGATGTTTAAGAAATTTTATTATATTCCTTTAATAAATATAGTGAAGGAATTTCACTTCCCACATGAAATGTATTAGCAATAATAAAAAAGTGCTATGAGTGCCATATTCTGTAAACTGCCTGGGTTGTAGTGAAGAAGATATAAAAAATTATAAAAAGCAAGATTTTTTATGGTTGTGACACAAGTAAGGCTTGTTAGATCTTTAACTATAAGACTGGTTTGACAAAATTACGTTGATAAAGTCAAGAGAAATAGAAAATAATAAATAAATGTTTACTTGTTATTTATAACTTGAACTCAAAATAGTACTAATAAGTGGACATTTTGACTGAGAGGACTTTTTAATTGAAATGTCCTCATAAGACGATTTATTTTGATTTAAAATAAATTAATGACTTCAAACAAAATTAATAGAGGTTGAACCTTACAAAACATTATTTTGTTTACTTATATAAGAAGTAATACAATTTCAAATAAAAACATAAGATAAGCAAACCAAGTAGGGAAAAAATATTCCACTTCCCCTCAATCAATATTTCAGATTTGTAAATAAGAAACTAAATTGTTATATAAAAAATAATCTAATTTATATTTTAATCTGCGAATATTTTAATATGTGTATTACACTAATACGGCTTATATATTTTAATTTTAGAATATTAAGTGAAAATTTATTTTTAAACTTTCGATTTGTTAAGCGTTTTAAATTTTTTAACTTTCAAAATATCACATGAAAACAAAGTTTTCATTTATAGGATAAAACAGATATTTTATTACGATTTTCTATTCAAGTTTAAATACTAATACATATATTTCAAAAGTTATCTTTCGAGTTAATGAAATACATTATAGTCTGTTTTGTGTATGCATATTATTTTATTATAAAAAATATACTACTTAAATCATTTTATAAACCTAGGACATAAAAATTTATTTCAAAAGCAATAGACTTTTTTATTTTAGGATAATTTCAGTTAAAAGTTGCTAGATTGAAGATTTTACGTCTATATAGGTATTTTATACCCTTAAAAGTAATTTCCATCACGAACCTGTAATATTTTAGAATGCAAGTGTTATTAAAATCCTATAATTTTGAAGAAATATTTGCCTAATTCTTAAATTAAATAATCCTTACTGTTCATAAATCGTATATTTAAACTTCTCAAACTGGAATAAAATATTTATTCTATTGTATATACTAATTTAAACTTTTCGTAAGCTATTTTAAACTTAATTTAAAAATATTCTCAAATGATTTCAAAGAAAGTAAATCTATTATAATGAGGAAAATATGCAAAATTTCAGGTTCATACCATTATATAAGCTGCAAGTATATCCAGAGCAATTAAATTTTAGTCATGTATGATGTAAACATTACTTGTCAGAGTATTTTTTTCTTACACTCATTAAATCAAAATATCCTAATTTATACACATGTATAAATAAGTATATATGTTTATATCTGAGGTTTATAGTAGTCATTATTTACAAGAAAATTTGATCGCTAGAATTAAAACATCCATAAAGGAAGACTCTCATAAAGAACTTCCATAAAACAACCATAAAAAAGCAATTACGTTTAAAATTACGCGTATTCTTTGTTACATGATATATTAACACACAGACTATAAAATGTTTGCATGAATGTCTATGTTAATGGTATAAGTTAATACTATTTGTTAAATAAAGTGATGCTTAGCATTTCTTAAAGTTATATAAGATATATTTCTGATTTAGAGAAAAGACATTTTGTTTTAAATATATTTATTTTACTCAAAATTGATATATATTTAAAGGATATTTTACATCTTATTAGGTAAACAAAGATAACAAATTGTTTTATAAAAATACATTGTAGGATAAAACATTTAATTTGTTTTACTAATATGCAATTCTTAGTGACTTATTAAATTATATTATTTACACATTTTACTTTACTATTTCTAATATTTGAAATCAATTTTCGAATTTTATACTTAACAATTCTATCATTCCTTGTACGAAATAATATTTACTTATTTTAATCATATATACCGTATAAATTAATTCTCTTTAATTTAATGTTTCTATAAATAGAGATAGTAAATGAAAGTCAAGAAAATTTTAAAGATGCTTTTAATTGTATGACGGATCCACGATAACTCAGTCGGCTCAGACACCGATCTCGTAACTGTAAAGTTGGAGGTTTGGAGCCTGATCCGGCCTAAGACCCGCAGTGTTCGTTACACGATTAAAGTGTAAGTGGAACACACCGATTAAAAAAAGTCTTAAAAAAATACGCTAAAGGTTTATTGTATCAATGGTCAAAGCGTTCTATGATTTTTTACTTCACCCTTTGTCGACTAAATGGAATACGGGAAACCCACCCTCGTTATTGTCCCTTGACTTCCGGTTATAAATAGATATATAAATAGATATTATAGATTGTTAATTTTTAATACACATAAAGATCGTCAAGTCTCGAAGATCATTCCATAAGAAATAATGGATTCTAAAAGTACAAATAAAAATATTCTCTAAGAGAATTATTTATATTTTTTTACGAAAGTCATCCGAGATATTTAAGGGGTGCAAATAGAGATACATCTGTTACTGCAAACGAAATACTTCTAAATAGAGATTTACAAAGCCATGCAAATCTATCAGCGTCTTTGTGCCCCAGGAAGTAGGGGTGCACCCCTCAATAAATGTCAGTCAAAGAGGGATGCAGTTTCTAATCAATTAACCTGACCCTTCTACCTCAAACACAGGCAGAAATGTACATTACATCCATTTTCGGAACGTTTTTGACGTCGAAAATTGTACGTGACAACCGCTTTGAAGACATCATTGGTTTGGAGGAATTGTACGTGCGAACCGCTTAGAGGGTTAAAGGTGACTGGGATACGTAAAATATGTTCGGGGTCACAATGTCCAGCAGGTTCTCAAACAAAACCTTTGTGGGTGGCAGACCTCTTGGTCTTCTTCTTGGTCCCTTCTTATAAATTACAAAGTCAAATTGGACCAAAGTCGTTCTTTCATCTAGTTATTTCGCCGCATTGAACGAATGGAACACCCCCTTGTCTTAATACGAGTAGCTTATGGCTCAAATTGTGTTTGGTTTGTTCAAGTGGCATCAGAACAACAATAATTATATGAGGAGATGAATTCCACAACAGATAATTTTCAAACCAAAAGTCAATGTGAGGAGAAATTTGTAGATTTGAAGTATACTTACCAACTGTTAAAACAAATTTTCGAGAAGTTAAAAGCCCATCGAGCCGACTGTACCTGGTGGATAAGGTGACCTAAAAAGTATGGTAGGTTAAAATCGAGATTGTTCTCCGGTACATTTCGTATAATATCACACCAGGGTATGACATATAACGTATGGTCAAAATGATTGATAAATTTTGTTGATCAGTATAATGGTCTGAGTATTTAAAAAATAATGTGGATTGTTTACAGGACACTGAGTTTGATTATCACGTTAGAGGATTTGGAACATACAATTAAATATACTATAAATTTATGAAAAACCTTTTGATAAAGATCACAAAGAGAACGGCATTACACAATATCTTCCATCATTTTTTGATAATCAGAATTTTTTAAGAAATTACACATGAATTACTTTTTAAGAATTATCATAAAGAATGAATATTTAAAAGAAATTATCATTTGCATTCTTTTGTAACATTACGAGTAATTTCAGCTTAAAATTTAAAAGATTATATATTGTAAATAATTCAAATAATCCCAAGTGCGTTTGGTTACCCACAGGCGTTGAAGTTTGTTATGTATTTTCCAATTTCTTTGAATATTTTCTTCACTTTTACAAATATTTTTGTTACATTAAAGAATTGATTTACAGATATATTCTAAAGAACAGCGAATTCAAGAGATCAAAAGAAAGTTAGAGCTACTGAACTAATTTTATGTGACCTATAAAACTTGAATTTGGATGCTGTTCGCTATAATTTGTGTATTTTTTATACTTACCATTCGTTTATAAACAGACATTTTATAAATAAAATTATTGTTCTTTAGTTCTGTAATAGTAATTTGTATTTAACTACCATATAATAGAGAATTGGTTATCAACTTCAATTTACTATCAAATAAATATGACTTTTATCCTGTCTTAATAGACTATTAAAGCAAATTGGCAATAAACTATCACGAAAATGCATGGTACTGAAACTTGATTACAAAGTAATCAACCATAGTATAAGAAGAAGAATTTCCAAAATAAATGCTGTCTATCAGATAAAATTTTCTGTGCTTTAGTTTTGGTTTGATTCACTACATTCATTTGTTTTCGTACACAGGGTAAAAACCACCCTTTTTCTTAATAGGTGTATTCACATATATGTATACACATGTCATCCGCTCTTAAGTATATATATATTATTTTGTAGACTTTTACAACAACGGATAATTTAGTCAGGTATGCGAACTATGGCCAAATAGGTATGGCGCTGATCGTCTAAACAACTGTTCTAGGATTCAAAACTTACTGTTTACATGGACGTTCGTCACCGTTAGGAATCGACTTTAAGCAGTCTCCTTTGCCTTTGTATAGTGAAACTATAAATATAGGATGGCAGAGTTTAAAAAGATGTTTTATTCTATTTGATAGTTTTTTTTTATAATTTACTCAACCAGAAGTATGAAAATGTCGGCCAAAATTCACAGAACTAAAAATTGATTATTGCCTATTATTGTACTCCATGTTTTAAATATGTTTATAATTAATGATGAATATCAAAAGAAATAATTTTTTCCTACTGTTAGTTATTTTTGTAGCCTTATAAGGTTGTGGCCGAAGTAATAGACTTTCACAATTCTTTCTTTCTATTGTATGTACTAGTATTGCAAATACTACTGTGTTGTAGAGAGATTGAACCCCAATGAATATAAATTTACTTATCAAAATAAAAAAAAAAATCCATTACTGTAGATAAATTTAAAGGATAAATTCATCACTCGTGTTATTTGATCTTCGACTAAGCAGACTTGATCTTCGAATCTGGATTACTATTTAACATTGTATGATTTATATTGTAAAATCACATTTAAAAATGGTACAATAAATCTTCTTATTTTTAAAACAACACTAAAGTAAATGCAAATTTTGATTCTCACTGTAAAAAGACAATATTTTATATATATTGGGAATTGTAAATAAAATATTCGAATTTTCTACACTAATTTCCATTTTAACTTGTGTATAAAATGGTAGTAGGCTTAGTAGGGAACTGTATTTTGGAAACTAAAAATTCAAATTGCAATGCTTGAGCTTATATTCGAAACTGTACGAAGTAAATATTAAGATGTCTAAAAGCATGCACCGGTTCTCTTTAATGTGCAAAGTGTATACCGGTTTCTGGTACTAAAACAGTGAACCGTAGTACTCTTAATATGTCCTAAAACTGTTAAAATGTTTAGTTAGAATATTTTTCCATACTTAAAGGAAAAAAGAGTGAATTATAAATAGGTGAATGAGTCCTAAGTGAACCAAGTAGGATTGGTCTAGCTATGTGGGTGTGAAACAAAGGGAGCTGATGTAGTAATTAAAATTTTAAAAAATATATTTGTTTTATATTAAAGAAGTTTGTTATGCAAAATATTTGGTAGTTACACTCACTATTATCCAATGCCTTAATATGCAACAAAGGCTTATTTTCAATTTTTAACTTCTTCCATGGAACACTTTGTCATTAGTATAATTAAATTTACATTTTGCAATGGTAAATTTAAAATAAAACAATGTTTAACTCAAGAAGTTTATAGTAATTATTTCGATAGTCTTTATAGGCGAAGATTGACTGAAATATAGTGACACCACAGTAAGGTCCTGTGATTGGACAGTTTTTTCATCGGATCTAGTGACTCATTTTATTAGAGAGGGCGAGGGAAGAGACAGTATGTATGTAGGGTACCCTCAAGTGGTGCTTCCCTTTTAGGGGATTATTTTGCTGACCCTTCCGCCTTTTGTTCTGCATTTTTTTAGACATGTCGTGTAATATCTAAAAACTGATTTTATTTCTTCCAGCTACTGTCGATTACATCTTTTTTTTATAAACCGTACTATTTTAGGGAGAAGACAATATAAGTAAATATGATATTCTAATAAGTTGCATAATATATAATTTTTCGGGTCTAAAAATTAAATTACACATCTTTTTTTTGGGTCATAACTAAAAGACATTTTAGGAAAACTTCAGTTGTCACTGTAGCGCTAATAGTTTTTGTAATCAAGGAAAATCTTTATTTTTGCTGTGAGTTTTCTCAATCTCTCTCTTTCTATATATAAATATCTATCCTCTATAATCTCTTTATATATATATATATATATATATATATATATATATATATATATATATATATATATATATATATTGTTTTCAGATAATTTAAGTTAAAAACAATGTACTTTAATGTTCTAATAATTATATTATAGACATTCATTTTTAAATGTATAAATAAATGAGTTGTAAAGACGATTATTATTAGTTATTCTATTATACTTTTGATTTCTTTCTACGAAAAACTTATTTAAGGTATTTAGATATAATAAGGTATTAGAAATAATTGAATTTATGAATGAAAATAGATCTATGAAAAATTATATTTTCTAGTTATGCTTTCTAACTAAATAATTGTTAAATAATTTTGGTCTGTCTAATAATGACAGATTAAACAATAGGCATGAAATATAATATTGTTCGTGTGTACGTTGCGACGTGTTTTTACGTTGCACACCTAGTTTCTTTTCTGTTTTTTTCTTTTTATAAGACAACATATTCTTTATCTTATATTGTTATTCTGTTTTTAAGAAACAAACTATTTCTTTGAAGTGTGATGTTTAATACTCAGTTAGGGATTTCGAAATATTCCAGACACTCTACTGTATTGTCAACATTCTGGTCGTTTACTATGTTGTTTAAACTTTTTGTATTTTGAAGACATGCAGCTAGTGGGATACGACGAAATGTTTTTAAACTGATAAAAATTGTACAAATGTAAATACATATTTGGTATCATTTGCATTATTTTCCTCTTATGATGTTAAACTTAGAATAAAAATGAGAATTACTCTATTTATCATTGAGTAGGAAATCATAAGGAAGCATAAATAGGTTAATTAACATGTACTGTATTGGAATCATTTTAAAATACTATTGTTAAATGATTAATTTTTTATGAAAAATGAGTCTATTTTAATCACAAACGCTTAAAAGATTTTAAAAAATCTTTAAAGGGTTTTAATGTTTTATTTAATGTGTGTAATATAATTTATTTTTAGCTCAAGTTGAATTTTCTGTTTAAAAATCGAATTTTTAAAAGTAAGATTTAAGTTCCATTTGTAGATTAACAATGGAATGGGGGTAGTGCAAGTTTAAGGAGACCTAACAAACTACTGTATTACATAAATAAATGAAGTTGAAAGAAGCTAAAGAAATAAAAATAGTTTTGTTAGCTTATGTTTACGTTTTTTTATTCCAATAAAAAGGGTATAAATATTCAGGGATTAGGGCGAGATTATTCCTTGCTACTCTTTAAATAGCAAAAAATTATATTGTACATGAAAATGCCAAACGCAAATACTCTCAAAGCATTAGAAACAGATAGAGCAAACGTTCTAAGTAATTTTTTGTGTTCCCCTGGATAATTAGCTTTTGTATAGCAAATGATTAAATTAAGAAATTTCATTCTCCTCTCACCTCTTTTGTCACAATTAAAACCTTTATCTTATTAAATATATTTAAAAAATTCTATCACACGTTAGGGAAGAATTTTTATTTTGTTCAAAATAATTTAATCAACAATATTACAAATGGAGCATTAAAACGACTATATAATTACACTTTTCTGCCCATTAAAATGCTACAAAATTGGTAAGATTTATTTAGCAAATTTTTTTCTGGGGTAAGAATTAAGGAGACCTTTAATCTTCATTTTGTTTAGGAGTGATATAAAATGATTTATTCTTATTTAGTTTATGTCAGCTAATATTATTCCTATATTGTGGAAATACTCTTCCTGAACCCAAAACTACTTTATTTTGCCTAAATATAATATATTTTCAGTATTATGTTATTTTTTTGAGAAGTTTATATAAAATTTAATGCAACTTGTGAGTCTATTCATAAAATATTAAAGGAACATTATATTGAACTTAATTCAGCATCTATTCCATTTATTAATTAGTTAAAAAAGGATATTAATATTAAATTATTTTCTAAAAAGAAATGAACAAGATATTGGTCTAAACAATATGTTTATTTCTATAGTTTTCCATCCACACCTTAACACAATAATAAAACAAATGAAATAAACTCTCATTATTTAAAAAAAATAATTTAAAGTAAAATCTTTTCATGCACTGAATCGGAAAATTCATCGAAATCTTTCACTTCGTCTGATCCAATTACCATTGGCTACGTTTAAAAGTTTTAAGGAACAACGAGAGTAAAATATAAACTTGAAGAATACAGACTTAATTGATTTTTGCTTTCCGCACCGCTCACTAAAAATGAATAGCAAATACTGTGTTTGCGCCTCTGAGAAGAATACGTTAGAACTGTTGTGCTTCCTATTGGTTGCCTTCAGCCATAGTTTGGAAGCTAAATTA
>CM063503.1:100676192-100693692 GCA_032207245.1 Pardosa pseudoannulata
GAAAATTTTCATTATCCAATAATTTTATTAAGCATTCAAAACTCGAACCAAGCAACTAAAACGTTCCAAACTCTATTCACACTCTGACTTCAATTGATATTCGGCGTTTCGTTCTTTCTACTGATGCTTACTGCTTGTTTCTTTTGAGATAACAATATCGGATGACGGATCGATCTATTGTCGGTAGAGTCCTATTTATTTATTAGATATAACGTTTGAGTAGAACTAATGTACTAAAAATTTCGTCTAAATTATGATTGTGTCAAATTGAAACATATCCATAGAGATAGGTATACCATATAGAAAACTTCAATATTTCAACACTTTTGAAGATAATACGCTTCAATATATATTTACCTCATTTAATGTATAAAAGACAGTACAAGAGATAAAAAAAAATGCAAAACATTTATCAAATTTTCTTTATAAATTTCGAAATGTGTCAAAATGGCGTGTCCCGTAAACCCAGGGATTTAAATGTAATTATAATTATGTTTATATCTAAACTACTGCAAGATTAAATATCACCTTTTATTTCCTTAAGTATATATATATATATATATATATATATATATATATATATATATATATATATATATATATATATATATATATATATATATATATATATATATATATATATATATATATATATATATATATATAATTTCAATGTGACTTGTAACATAAGAAGTGTAGTTTATTAAATATTTGTATGTAAAAATCATATTTTAAATAACAGCCTTGAACTGGTATAGCAAAATATGTTACTTTTAAGAGTTTAACTTGGTTACATTTCTAATTAATTTTTCCATATGTTTCATTATTTAATTAAAGTTATCTGATATGTTATTCCAGATTATTGTTTCAATGTACATTTTAAATTTAAATGTATATTATATATCTAATTAATTTTAATGTAAATAGTTACTAAATTCATTTTCTGTACAAAGCGTATAATGTCATGGAGAACCCGTTTATAATATGTATAGCATGCAGACTACAATTTATGAGGAAATATTGATTAAATTTGATTTTCAAGTACGGAATAATTTGACGAATACAGTCTAGTGTTTTGCAAAAGGTAGGTTGAGGGTTAACGAGACCCTTATATTATTTGATGATTCCAACAAAGAGTTACAGTTCAACAAAGCCAGAGCGAAACTGACCTAGAGGCGAAAGCGAAGGGACCCTCCTTCGACCCCATTGGTCAAGAGGGGTTGCTCACTTCGCTTTCTCCTCGAGGTCAGTTTCGCTCTGGCTTTGTTGAACTGTAACTCTTTGTTACATTCCTATTATGTTAAGATGAGGCTGACAGAGCGTCTAGGCCAGTTGCACGTATAAGTGGAGTGCACGTAAGAAATTACAAGATTGGAAAAAAACTAATTGTTCCTGCTGAATTTTGTTTATTTGAATTTAAATAAAGATGTCAATAGGATATAAAATGTTGGCGTCTTGATGAAAAAAGAAATGGTACTCCAACCGTCGCAGAAGAATCTAAGCTTCTCCCATTTTCTCTCTCCGAAGCGACCTGCAGATCTCTCTAAAAAGTTCGCTGGGCAGCGTTGCCTTGGCCGAAGCGGTCAACTCAGCGGTTAGCTACCCCTCTTAACCAATGGGGTCGAAGGAGGTTCACTCACTTCGCTTTCGCCTCTAGGTCAGTTTCGCTGTGGCTTTGTTGAACTGTAACTCTTTGTTACAATGATCTTTATTCAATTTTAGGTATAAATTTTACTGGTACACTGTACCTTAAATGTAGAACATATTCAGACAAATAAAAATAGAGATTCACATGCTTTGACATGTTGTAAAGGCGATAAATGTTGAGGTTCCGTATTTACGATTTACAATACGATCTCAATGATTTTTTCTTTAGTCGGTTAAAAATACATCTATAAAATTTCTGAGTCAGTGCAGAACACTTCAATAGTGTGCTGTCTGTTGGAATACTGTACATGGAGCTGTATGACCAAAATGCGTAATTCGGACTTTCCTAAATTTTTAAGGTTACCTACTGCACTCGAGTTCCATATTTTGAAAAACAGCGAAAATTAATGTGTTAATAATTGTGCCTGCATTATTTCATACATTAAAACCTTCAAAATTAAAATAATTTGAAAATACTAAAAGTGCAAAATATTTGACATATCTGGTGAAAAAAATGAATTTTAATACTTACCAATAATAAATAAGTTTAATAAAAATATGGTATGTTTTACAAATTGATAGTGAATATCCATAGACACAGCTGCAGCTTACTACGACAAAAGTTTTTGCAGGCCTTGAACAACAATTATCTTATTTCTGTGTATAGGAATTATATAAATGTTAAAACTTCAATTTTATTTTTAACGTTTGCTTGGCATAGATGACCAGATTGGATTATATAAAGTTGTTTCTATTTTGTCTTACTTTTTTTCAGAATGTGATGAAAATGTTAGTTCAATGCCCCTAAAATCCTATTACAGTGGTAAACTTTACCCAGTAGGAGATTTGGATCTTACAACCTAAACTAAATTAGATTTTATTTAGTTTTATAATTCTTTGAAAGTTTTTACAAAAATAATGTCTAATACTTGTATTGTTGTAATCAATAGAGAGTTTAAGACCAATTTTATTGAAGTGTAAATACGTATAATTGATAAAAAATACTGATTACATTCTTGACCCTGAGTAAGGTAACAAATGAAAAAAAATTAGCAAAAGTTAGACTTTTTTAGTCTAATTTTTGTTAAAATAGAGACTTTAAAATAAAAATTTGCTGTTACAAAAGCTTCAAATTCTTAAAAATTAAAACTTTTTCCTTAAGATCCCTAAGTTTTCCATTGTATTTTTTACATTATTTACGCAACAAGTAATGGACTATTAGGAACGGATTTCATGATGTTACACTTTGATATAATTGTACAAAAATTGTCTATGTCACAGTCGTTATATTCAGCTTGTGAAGAATGAGAGTTGAATTGCCAGTATTTGATAATAGACAGAACTACTAAACTTTTTCTAATTTTAGCCGCAATTTCTCATGTAATAGAGGTAGTTTAACAGAGACAAATTTTAGATTTAGTGAATGATTTCAATGACACTTGATATGTATATACGATACAAAACAAATAACCATCCAAAATGTATGATACACATGATTAGGCGTTATACTAGTGGTAGCAGAAGATACGAAACATCGGTTGCAGATCAAAACAAACAATTTCTTAGTAGTATGTCCACTTACAGATATATATACCTCACTGCGGGATTTCATACTTTAAAAAAGTATGTGTAAGGATTCCTGTGGCACTTAGCCCAACTTGTTTAGCAGCGATGTTTCCAGGCACTGAACGATTCTTGGGGGATGTTGCGAGTTGCAAATGACCTCCCCAATCCATCCCCAAAAGTGTTCTATATGATTGAGTGCTGGAAATCTGCTTAGATAAGGCGTTATACTAGTTGTAGCAGAAGATACGAAACATCGGTTGCAGATCACAACAAACAATTTACTTTGTAGGATGTCCGCTTACAGATATATATATCTCACTGAGGGATTTCATACTTTAGAAAAGGATGTGTAAGGATTCCTGTGGCACTTAGCCCAGCTCGTTTAGCAGCGATGTTTCCAGGCACTAGATGATTCTTGGGGGATGTTGCAAGTTGCAATTGACTTTCCCAATGAGTCCCCAAAAGTGTTCTATATGATTGAGTGCTGGAGATTTGCTTGGCCAATCCCTTCGGCGAATATACTCATTTTATAGGCTTTCGTTGACCAGAAGAAATAGGTTTGTGTTACCGTTAATTAAAATAAACTCTAGGTCAACAGCACCTCTAAAATTGTGAGCACATAGCTCTAATACAACATCCCTATACATCATAAGAGTCACGGTTCCACTTTCAAAAGCATGGAGGGATATACGGCCATTCAACATGATAACTGCCTACACCATAAAACCTATGGTACCCTAATAAGGAATTGAAGACACTGAAGGGCAGGTAGTGGGCACTGGTAGCCTCTATATGAACGTACGACGAGAATCAATGCTTTGCCTGAACCGGAACTCATCAGTGAAGAGAACATTTGCCTATTGATCCACCCTCAAATTTCTATGCTCTCTGAACCATGATAAACGGACTCAACTCTTCGTAGAAATAGCATGACTCTTTGTAAACAATCCTCGCTCATAAAGTCTTCTAAAAATGCCACCCTCAAACTCGGAATCCTGTGGCCTCAACTGACAAGCTGTAGAAACCCTACAAGCCCCGTTTTAATGGATAAAGTTCGATGCTTTCTCGCCTCTTGGACTACCATGCCAAGGATTTCAACTAATGGATCCATTAGCTTAAAACAGCTTCCATAATATGCAACCGATGCTGGGTGTTAAATTAAACCCTCTACAAATCTGGACTTGAGACTGGTTTGGGTCTAACTTCTGCAGATATGCCACCTGATTCCATTATCTAAACTTTGGTGAAAGAAATTCAGTGAGTTGTGCTAAGGAATAAAATTCATTTTTTGTCACAATCGTTTATAAAACCAGGTTTCTCTACTGGCTGAGCCAACATACAAGAGTTTTCTTACTTATTCATCGTGCAAGATTTATGTCATTGTCTTGAAGAAGTGGTTTTGACTTTCGTTAAGTACTTTTCAAGATATTGTACAAAATATGGAAAATTTCTAATTTTTGACACGACTGTATATACAGGCATACATACATACATACACACACACACACACACACACACACACATATATATATATATATATATATATATATATATATATATATATATATATATATATATATATATATATATATATATATATATATATATATATTGCATATAATTAAGATAATTTTAGTTTAAACATGCCAATTGATATTCTACAATAAGTTAAGAATTTTTTCCGAATAATGTTTTCTTTACATAGCATGTCAAAAAAAAAAGCTTGAACTAAAAAGAATCCACTGGATCAGAAGGTAATAAAAAGGGATTTCATCACGTTTAAGAATCTTATGCTTCAGCCTTATTCGATGACTTCAAAGCACTTATCTTGAAATTTCAAAAGTTTCTTTTAAATTAACGGAATAAAAAGTGTTTAGAAAGGATTTTGTTGTTTTGTTGGTATTTGAGCCGAATTTGAATCTTTAGTTTTAAAGATTATTGTGAAAGAAAGAAGGCTACGGTTGTAATGAAAACTGAATACTCAAGGGAGTATGCGGTTAATAAAATTTAAATGAATGATGTTAATTTATTTCCCTGGATTTAAAGACTTGCATCTTCTAGAAAAATTTTATTATTCAAATGTATTAAAATGTCATTACCCCTAGAAAACCTTTTAAGACTACTGAGAAACTCTGAATAAATTGTTTTAGAAACTGGAATTACAAAATTCAACTGACAAAGAATAGAGCTGTCTGAACATATCAAACGTATTCATGCGTATTACATACGATTTCAAAGGTATAAATCTATACTACCACCTCATATGTTTCTTGTATGTGAAAAGATAAAAAAAAGAATAATTGCTTTTTATTAAAAACGTAATGTTAAAAACTTGTTTAGACAAATTCGTCACATTTATTCTGAATGCATCTGAGACTTAAAAATTAATAAATAGGTAATATATATATATATATATATATATATATATATATATATATATATATATATATATATATATATATATATATATATATATATATATGTGTGTGTGTGTGTGTGTGTGTGTCTATATCTCTCTCTGTATATATATACTTATATATATATATATATATATATATATATATATATATATATATATATATATATATATATATATATATAAAGAGAGTGATGTCAGTATTTTCTATGGTTTTTCTCTAGCTACAAATGTTTTATCATTCTCTTAATCTATGTTTATGTTTATTTTTGTGTTTATTTTGTTTTGTGAGTTAAAAAATAAATGTATTCAAATATTTGTAATATTTAAAATATTGAACAGGCTAGGCCTACATCAGGATTACTCAATGATCCACCGAGCAAATGAATTATTTACTTTGGTGGCTAACATACAATTCCATAAGTATTTGATCACCAAAAAAATTTTCCGTTGTACCTCTAACTATAAAATCTCATTTTCTGCTTGTTAAACAATTTTGATGAACAATAAGTATACATAAACTTTAAATATTTTCTCACTAAGGTCACAGGTGCTTCACAAATGATTTACTTAAACCGAGATATCTTCCAATAATTATTGCACGAGCTGCACAGTATATCTCATGTGTCCACATTGAGCATCATTGAACAGCGACATATATCCGTTACTGTCCATGATTATAATTCCTTAAGGTCTGTACTAAACACCAAGTTTGTCCTCAAAATTTGAGGACAACTTTCATACATTATATATATATATATATATATATATATATATATATATATATATATATATATATATATATATATATATATATATATATATATATATATGTGTGTGTGTGTGTGTGTGTGTGTGTGTGTGTATGTGTGTGATTCATCAAAATTATTACACCTAAAATATCTATGTAAAATTGACTTTTAAACCTGCAATGAGGAGACAAATTAAATGTCAATCATACTTCGGAACTAAACAACAGTGGTTGCACGTAAGTAGAATTACCCCTTCTACTTCGAAGAGCTTAAGGAAAATGGAATACCGAATTTCTTAGGAGTAGAATTCTTCCCACTAACATACCGTTCACTGATCACCAAGAGTATCAACCGCGTATGAGAATGAGATAATACGAATTATAAGCTATAACTGAGATCGTTGCTAATACTAGCTGGATGGGACCTCTTATAGTTAGGATTCTGACGAAAAATACCCCTGACAGCAGATCAAGATGCCATAGCAAATGAACTAGTGTAATGTAAGTAGGTATGGGGATATGTAAGTAATAAATAACACCACTATACATCTCCAAAATGCTTACAGGCAACACTAAACTTATTACGGTTGAAGATCAACCACCCAACTATTCCTAATGTTCACTGAGAGGAGATTCGTAGAGCTACTACTTCCACTCGAGAAAGTATAGAAAACATTCAGAAATGATACAAAACGTCATACTACAGCAGAGTGCTCCAGAAGGAACTCTCTTGATGCAGAATATAGCACAGTTTCCTCGAAGGAATTATTTGTCTGTAAATGTTATGGATACCCCTTTATCGCAGGACAAAACGCCATACAAGAGTGAACTATTCTGAGCAGGAATGTTGTGTACTGGGTCCTGTTGCCTGAATGAGAGAACTTTTATCCAATACAAACGAGTAGTGAGCCTTATTGACCATCGAAAAACATAATGATCGTTTCCTTGAGTACTACACGTTTAAGAGGAATCACAATGAGTTTTAGAAGATTTTGATAATGAATTAAGTAAATAACTGAAGTATTCGAAGCGAAATACCAAACGGTAGATAGTTTAATGTTTGCCATGAAACCAATAATGTTTGTTCTTACAGAACATTTTTTTATTTGCAAAGGTGGATGATCTTAAAGCATGAGAGGGTTTGATTCAGATAGGAATCGGTCTCACACCTCCTTAGCATCAATTTTGACAGTAGTAAACACATAAGCCTCCTTTTATTGATGTCAGTCCATTCATTATTTCAGTATCCATCTTCTTCAAAATATTCCTGACAATAGACCATGGTCGGCTGATTGTGGTGTTCACCTCCAGTTCCAGTTTGCAACTTTGGAAGCAAATCCATATTATCATTGCTAGAGATACCTTGCTGAGTACCTAATTGAAATCCACAAAAACAATCGTCAAAAGATAGCTGATTGGTTAGGACAGTGATACACTTTACCGGAGTTCGTGAGCTCGAATTTCACTGTGACATGGCTGTTCTTAGCCATTTGGAATCGGCTTTAAACAGTAGATCAACTCTCTCATTAGCCTTCGTATTGCAAAAGTGTAGACTGTAGCACTCTAACCCAAACCAAAGCAAGACACCCAAACTCTCTTTGAATCGATGAGTCAACGATATATCAACTGTGATATCACGCTGTCGCGCATGTAAGCCTGTAAGGAGGGACTATGTTATCCTATTTGATTCTACTAACCTGCAACCGCTGTTTCATATCTTTAAATTGTAACGCAGGATCATGCGGGTTGTACTATAACGTTTGAATGGATATTTGCTTTGTATTGTATCAATGTATGTTTATATCAAATTTCATCTAAATTGGTCCAAATGTTCTGATATAATTGATTTGAACATGAAATTTGAACTCAAATTTGAACATGAGTTTTATTTATACAAAGCAAAGTATGTCTATAGATGACAATATTTCCGTGTTTATGTAGCTAGTATTAAATAAATGGAGCTCACAAACACCTATATACATACACATATATACGTATATATATATATATATATATATATATATATATATATATATATATATATATATATATATATATATATATATATATATATATATATATATATATATATATATATATATATGAAATATACATATATGCATGTATACTCCTAGGCACAACTGCTCAACTTAGGTCTAAGGTGTCAATCTTAGTTTACGAGGTCATGGACTCTAGGGTGGGAAGCATATATCCCGGTTAGGTGGTCAACCTTACGCAGAGCTCCCCAGTGTTTAAGATCTCAGTTTTTTCTAGCCACTGAAGGGATGAAAGGCTGAGTCAACCTAGCCCAGAACGTGGATGGTACCTCGGACCTCTGTCGTGTGATATATGTATATATATATATATATATATATATATATATATATATATATATATATATATATATATATATATATATATATATATATATATATATATATATATATATATATATATATATATATATATATATATATATATATATACATGTACATATACTCTAAAATAATTTATAGTTATTTCTCAAGCTTTGTAAACTGTATAGTGCAAGACAGTAAAAAAGTTAATTTCCAATAGTGTAAGAATAAATCGTTTTTCTTACCATTTTAAAACTTTTTTTGAGCTGAAAAAGATTCGAAATTTTGAAAATTTATGTTATACATTATTTTATTGCCTTGAGGACCACAAATACCGGTGGATATATATTGTGGTAGGGATTCTTTTGTCTATAAATAATACTACTTATTTTATTGTAGATGCACTTATGTATTTGAGACATGAAATTTATTTCTTAAGAAATAGTCTTCCGGGTTGGGAAAACATATACTGTATCCAATAGCAAATAATGTGATCTCATTTAACGTAATCTTCTTTCTGATATGCTCTAGAGGATTAACTTCTGACTACCCTTCTGTTATGAAATAGGAGAGATTTGAATTCGGCGACGTTACATAAAGAAGATCAAAATCGCTGAGAAAAACATATTTCATAGATAGCTATAGCAGGTGTGTCTATTGTCTTTTATTTATTGAGTTTTTTTAACTTGTCTTCCCATGTGTGGGTTGCATTTTGAATTGTTATATGTTATAAAATATTAGTTTTGATTTTTAATATTCAAATTTGAAGGAAAAAGTTAATATTTTAAACTAATACAGTATTCAATGTTTTGATTTATATCACTTCATTTTTATAGGAATAAGGTAACTCTTACAGAAAATTACATGAATATAAGGGATCAGTAAAAAGTAAATAACATTCTGAATTTCATAGATCTGGGATTAGCTCTATAGTTATTTTTATATTTGATTCCAGGTTGAAATTCAATATATAAACTATTTTTTTTAAAGTGACTAAACTCTCGGGTATATGAATGGAAAAAAATATGCATGGTTTTGTTCACATTATTATTTGTGAGAAATAGTATGTGAAAGGATTAATGTATCAGCCTTTCGGTATAAAATATACGAACATGTTTTATAACAATAATTTTCAATAAAAATATATCGTCTCCTGTAAAATGTTGTATTAAAATAAATGACACATGTGTGTACTCTGAAATCCATGTAAAAGTATTTGTTAATGAGATACGTTCGTTAATACTAGTTAAATATTTGAAGATACTAGCTGAAATAGAGTTTATGTAATCACATAATGTAGTACCAAACATTATTTATGGTAATTCTGCAGCATTAGTCAATACCCAACGGAGGGTAGATTTTATACAAAAATCTTTGCTATCAATAATTTTAGACTTATAATTGCGAGCAAATCAAACTTAAAACAAATTATTTCTGTCTTCGGGAAGTTATAATACTAAGTTAAAAATTTGTAACATTTGAAAATATCTTAGTATTTATGCCTAACATTAAAAATATGAATGTTGTGATAATGTATTATGTTGTTCCAAAATATTTACTACCACAAAGTATATACTGTCATATCTACCACATATCATATAATTATTGCAGATACATGCCTGTTAGATACAGATATATATTCTTAAGAACGTTGTCCAAGTTGGAAGGTTTTATGTAAAAGAATATTTTCACAAGTACTTACTAGTGTGAACTCTATGAAGGATGGGAGTGGAGTAGTAGTATGTTTAGTGTGCATATTTTTTAAAATGGATAACTCAGTCAGGAATCTATCTTAAAATAAATAAAATTTAAAGAACAATTTTCACACAATTTGGGAAGCTCAGATGTTCAAAGTATTACCAATTATTCAATAATAATTATTTTAATGATCTTGTTTAAAGTATTTAGAGCACAACCTTTTAGATAGAAATAGTATTCAAATTAATAAATTAAATTATTTAAATTAAATATTTTTTAATTTAAACTTGCCAAAATATAAGACATAAGAGATGAAATTTATAAATATTTTTCCTTTCAAAACATAAGTTTTAATATATATATATATATATATATATATATATATATATATATATATATATATATATATATATATATATATATATATATATATATATATATATATATATAATTTATAACCAATATTTTTACCTATAAACTAGTGTTTATAAAGATTTGATCTTATTAAGTCATGAAAACGAACTAAATTATATACTATTTGCCTTCTGTTTTCTTGCAAAATACAAATGTCAAATATTGTTTTGGTTTTCCATTGAAAAATTGTTATTAACTGGTTTTAGAAAAAGCTATAAGGTAAGAAACTGTAAAAATTAAAAGAATAATTTTTTATGCTGTTACAAATTCATTTTAAGATTTTTTACTCAGGTATTCTATCTTATCGTAAGTTAAACTTCTGTTTCAATTGAGGTTCATGGACTTTGATTAATTATTCGATGTCAGTGTTTCTACCAATTGTTCCTTCAGTCGAAACGAAATTCCAATAAACCGATTGTATGGGATTCTATCTAATTCGTTGTTAGGAGGTTTTCTTATCCCTACGGATGTATCAAAAAGAAAAAATACAAGATTTTCAATCGATAAAACCATTTCTCTTAGGTTTCTTACATTTCAATGTATTTTATTTTTAAATGGTTTTAAATGATAAAACCTTGTTTACATATTAAGAAAATTTTAAACTTATTACATACACCTCTTTTAGAAAAATATTAGTTATTTTTTCATTGAAATTGTTCACTTTAATATTGAATGATTGATTTTGAAACTCAATGGATATATGATAATAAAAATTATACAATTTTTTAGCTCTTAGAATTATTATTATTCAAGCATTATCTTTGAAAAATATTTATATTACCATTTAAAAAAAGAAGAACATTTGTTATTATTAAAATATTGTAATATATTTATATAGAGAGAGAATCATATTTAATACCATTTAATTAATGCAAATATTTTATGTAGTAGAGGAAACATTATTGTACTACTAGTAAAAATGAATTATATACAACTTATCTTATAGTTTGTATATTAATAATAGCATTTGATGACATATATCAATTTTTTTATGCTTGACTAACTATTAACTATTAACAAATCGCTGCACATCAGTTCATTTTGCATTTACTGCTATATTCTGAAAATAATATTTTGTCTTATAGGTTTAAGTATTTTCTCTATATGTTAGATTACAGCCTTAAAATTATTTTTGTGCTAATAAAATCTACTTGATATCAGTTGTCTAGACATACACAATCGTATTATTCTTTAACTTTAAATGGTGTCATAATTGCAGTTGTCGTATAACCCTAGAAACCACATGCAAAGTATTACATGAACACGCACACACATTATATATACATATATTATCGCGAAGATTCGAATGAACACACCGTTTAGCCTAACAGACGAATTTATTGAATCAAAGTAGCAACTCGCAACTTCCCAAGATAGAGAAGATGCCGACAACTAGTGGGTATTAGGTTTTAAACCCGAACATAATATTCGAGAAATAACCAATTTATATAATAAAGAAAGATCTAGAATGTTCGAGAACATAAGGGAACAATAAATAACATTTTAAAATTAAAAATCCATACTTTGGATCAACCGCCATGGCGAGTATCGAATCCACAATCTTCGGGTCTAGATCTCGTGCTTTGACCATTCGGCCACTGAGCTCGTTGCCAGAGTTCCTTTATGCAGCATTACACACACACACACACACACACACACACACACACACACACATATATATATATATATATATATATATATATATATACATACATATATATTTATACATATGTATATATATATATATATATATATATATATATATATATATATATATATTTACATATACACCATGTATTACCAATTAAACAAGAAGTGTGTAGACTCTTCTGTAGAGAAAGGTACTGCTTTGTCAGTTTCTCCTAAATTCCGTTGATAAACTCTTTTAAACTTAGTTCATACTTTGACCACCAAGATAAGAAAGTGTTGAGAAGGTACTTCTTCAGATATTTTGCAGAACATTCGTCATACAATATGGTGTACTGTTACATTTCATTGTTTTGTTGTGGGAAAATTTTTCACATGATAGAATGATTACTGAGTCATTTACAACATCTTGATCTCATGGAATATAAGACTTGGTTATGGAGATATTTTCAGAGATGTGTTTCTATAGGTTTCGAATTTTGTTCCGAAAGGCAGAAACTCACATAATATCCATCCACGAAGCTACTGAGTTACTTTCTTCCATAGAATGCATTGTGCTTATTGTTATATTGTATGCTTATATTATATAAAACTTTATAGCAAATAGACAGTTCCCATACCCAATATATCTATGCTATTAGATTGGTATAATAATGTGGTTCCAGGTGGGACAAATTCTTTGTTTTAAATAATTATTTTATTTCCTCATTAAGAAGATAAGTTGTATATTTATAAATCACCTACCCAGTAGTGATCATTCCATCCTTAGCTACTGAAATGTAAATAAATCTTTTCTTTTTTCTATTAGAAATCGAACAATCAAACCAGGAGAGCATGTGTACAAAATTTGACTAAATACTTTTCTCCTAAACACCTCCTGCTTAGTTTGGAGCCTTTCCTTGTATACACAATAATTATTAAAGTTTTTTTTTCATTAAAATAAAATTATATTATAAATTTTAATAAAATACTCATAATCAGTAAATTCTCCAAATATCTTTTAACGATATCGAATATATTTGAAATCTACACTAATTTTCTGCACAACTATTAAACACTATCTGTAATCATTTACGATGTAATCATTACGATGAATAAGTTTACCTCCATAAGCTCTAGAACACATAAATACGTATTAAAAAATGTTTAGTCTGATTTCGAGATTTAATTCATGCACAAAAATTTCCCCTTAACAACGATAACAAGGTTTGAATTCTTTTTACAGATCTGATAAAAGTGATGTAAAGGAGTTTTTATACTAATGAATAAAAAAAAAGAGTGCTAAAATTTCTTTCGGTTTATCTGTTTAATTTTTCCGTTAGAGTAAACATTCAAGTTTAATTTTTTTTCTGTTGTGAAAGTCATGGTTGGATTTCCTTTTCATAACCAAATAATATAGTTTTAATTGAATAGTTGTATTTTTTCGTTTATACTAATTTCATTTTGATAAAGTAATTTCTTGTTAAAAATGCTACTTAATTTTAAGATCTAAAATATAATGTTATAACTTCAATGGGCCATAGTTTCTTTCATGATTGAATGTCCTCATTAAAACAATCTATTTTTGATTCAGTATAAAATAGAAAGGTCTGCTCTGTTTGAATTAGTTCTAACTTTTAAATAAAAACTACTTTTTTTTGTTGCTTGAAGCAATATGTATTTTGAAGTATCATAAAATATTCACGCAAAATATAAAAAATAGAAAGTCACGAAAAACAAAGCTCATAAAGTAGATTTTTTTTGTATTAAATATATGCTTATTGTATTATTCTGTGAAACTAAATTGTAATGTTAAGAGCAATATATGTTATGTAATAGCATGATAAATGCTACTTCTTTTAAATTTTCAATTTCTTGCAATTTTTGGAATTTTTAAATTTTAAAATGTTAGTTACCTTTTAAATTTTATAATTACAGTTTAATGCAAGTATTTACTTTCTATTTCCTATAACATTTTGGTTTCTATTGTACCAACTTCAAATGCTATCTTTCTTGTTAATGAATTTTATATTTATTTTATTTGGTAGATATGCTGTGTTTTATTTTTCAGCATACCCTACTTGAAAAGGCAAAACTGAATAATATTTTCTAAATGAAAACGTTCATAAAAATTGTAAAATATTCATATCTTTTTAACTAGAATCGATAAAATGGTGATTTAATTCAGAATTCAAAATTTGAAAGATATTATATGACATTTAAGTGTTTTAGGTTTTTTTTTCCAAATATATTTATTTCAAATACCCGAATATAGATGATTATAGAAGTTCTTTTTAAAAAGCTATTTCACATCTTGTGAGTCAGCAAGTCAAATGTTAAGACATTATTCAAATTTAAATAAGTTTTGTCTGTTGCATATAGCATGTGGGAATACATACCCAGTTACATTTATCTAAAGAAACAGAAAGAAACGAAGATCATAAAATACTATGTACTTTTGAGGAGTAGTCTGAAAAAATATTATACGAGAAGTAAATTTGATAAACGAAAATTTTAATTAATGAAAATTTCTTATTTAGAAAAGCAAAACCAGATTAGACATCAATATCAAATTGGACATTGGAAAGGAAATAAAACATGTGATATATGTAAAAAAATTTCGAATTACGTTTATGGAAAATGCACATTTAGGGTTGAACAAAAAATGTTTTCTGTAAAAATATCTGTATCTGCGTATAAGTGTATCTGCGAGCAGGTAAGAAAAATGTTTAAATGAAATAAGTGAAAATTTCTTTAAAAATATTTTTTGTATGAAAACAAGTTTGATTTTTCATTTAAATTGTTTAAATTTACAATAAAAATAGTTAAAAATATTAGAAAATAGCCCAAAACGCTTAGATTAAAAAATACATTTAATTCATTCAGCGGTATATTTGACCTCTGTTAGAGCTTCTACTGTTAAATCAGGGAAAAATATATTACGGAATGTATAGATTTTACCATCTTCATCAATAGATTACGAAACACTTACACATATTTTGTCTTGATATTATAACTTTTAAAGATACGTTCTATTTAAAAAAAGTTCTTCGCTGCAAAGAATGGTTAATGAGCTATGAAATGAATAATATGTACTTTTAGATTTATTGAAAAAACCCTTATTTTTTCTGTAATTAATAATCTTTCGTCAGTGACAAACGATGCACAAAATATGAAATTACTCCTTTTCAAAAAATTACAGCTAAATACTAAGCATTACGAAAACTAAGAAGATATTAAAAAGAGTTTGCTACAGGTATCTAGTGTTATACATCCAGTTCTTAAGAAGACGTAAACTCTCTCATTGATATAATTTATTAATAAATATAATACAAATTTGTGTAACCATTAGCAAAATAATTTTTTTTCTTATTCCAACATATGACGCTTTATTTCTGGATAATGGGTAAAAATATTGCTTATTTTGTTGTACGCTAATTAGTCAGATTTATTCTTACGTATATCATTAAGATAGCGTTTTCTAAGGCGTTTTTATACACGAAGTTTGAAGGTTTATTTTCCTTAATAATTATCATAAAAAATTCCTCGATTTTTTCCATCTATTATTTTAGCTCATATTGTTTAGCAAAATATTCATAAAAAATCATATAATATGGCAGTAAATGCTTAGAAACATTTAACGGTTCTTAAGTGCAAAACATTAATCGCATTTCTTCAGTAGGCTCTTGTTATAAAACTACGACTTCCTGATAATATCCTGCATTATATGCATAATTTGCTTTCTTTACTAGCCTGCAGAAAGGAAAAAATTGCTTCTTTTTTGCACTAAAACATTTTTTCACACATATGAAAATAAATATTGAAAATGCGTGATAAACGAAAACTTGAAGAATACTTTTTTCCTCCACCAAACAAAAAATTATGAATAAATAAAAGAAGTTGTATCTATTAAGAAAACTTTGGAAGAGAAGAGCGAAGAGTTGGAAACACAAAATATATGTTTAAAGCACACCTAAATTCTCTGAGAATTAAATAATATATAATATTCTTATATATTCAAATGCCTACCTTAGAACATAACTAATATAGTTTATATAAGAAAAAAAAAGCTAAGTTTTACATAAGAATAAAGTTTTTTATTTGGTAATATAACTTAATTTAATCTTAGAAATATTATCAATATATCTTCTCAATTTTTAGGTATAATTAGATCTAAAATATAAAAATATACGTTATATTACCCTATTATAAAATATATGATATTTTATTACAAATTTAATGTAATTTTATATTTGTACATTAAATAATTTATCTGAGACTGTTTCAACTTATACCAGAAAGATAAAATATAGTTAAAAATATACAGTGTGTTCTAAGAAATTTCATCTTCAATAAAACAAAATAAACCACTCTGATTTAAATCGTAGATTATAAGTATATAAGAGTATAAATTATATAAATAAATATACTAACATGTTGTTTTTTTTAATTCTTCAGAATAAATTCTTCAGTTGTAGAAAACATTATTGAGCTTCGTAAAAAAGCAATAGTATATATTATTTCCTATACAACTTGTTGAGAAATGTAAGTAATGTGTCTTCAATAATAATAAAATATTGCACAACATTATAAGATATTATAACCTATTTATTACTTAGAAATTATAGGTAATTATTTTTAGAGAATGAATAATGTGAAAAATACACCGATAGAGTTATTTTATGCCCTTTTATGTTAAAGTACGGCAATGTAAAATAATCACATAAAGTTCCAAATAATTTATAGAAAATTATGCATTTTTAATTGCATGACCAATGTACTCTTTACCTATCACCATACATGTAACAATAAAATTCATTTTATGCGTGTGCATTCACCTTTACGAAAAACATCACAGCATAAAATGTTTGCCAGTTTGGAAAATAATTTACTCCGTACAAAATAGGGATATTATATGCGCATTTTCCAGTAGTGCTCTGTAAATAGTCACGTCAGGCGTATATATAGATTGTATTGAAAAAATGCATTTTTGTCTGTAAAATGAAATGCAGAAAAAATTCCCAA
>CM063503.1:100696192-100716192 GCA_032207245.1 Pardosa pseudoannulata
CTTCATTTATTTACATTTTTTCATAAATTCGTCACCATAAAATTTATAATTATACAAGTGTTACATTAAAACTTATGAGTTTTGTTAAATTTGTACGTTTCAAATTGATTAATATTAAAAATTTATCTAGAATTATGGATCTAACACAACAGCTCTACTAAATATACGTATACACATACATACATACATAATACATTCATACACACATACACACACACACACACACATATATATATATATATATGTATATATATATATATATAATATATATATATACACATATATATATATATATATATATATATATATATATATATATATATATATATATATATATATATATATATATATATATATATATATATATATGCACATTCATTTCTGTGCTTCAACCAAGTTTATAACATGATCTCGAGTCCATAATTGTAATAAAATGTATGAAGAGAATTGAATGTTAACATTGAACAATCTGGAGTAACATAACTTATAACAGTTTGCTTGAAGTCACATGGGTAACGTAACCCACGCGTTAGGACTCTACTTTTAGGTATGGAATGGAATAGATTTCTACTATCGAACATTCTTGAATATTCACTTGGGATCCTTGATACGAATTACCGGAAAATAGAATCTTAAACTGAAAGTGATAAAAATATCATTACACACACACATAAATATATATATAGAGAGAGATAGATAGATAGATAGATGGATGGATATATAGATATGTAGGTAGATTGATAGATACATATTATTTGTATAAATGAAACAAATAGTTAAGTTTCTATAGGATCTGAATGAAACTTTAATTGTTATTAAAGTGAAATATATCTTTATTAAGAGTCTTCTGTTTTGCAGACAAGATATTCAAACTTTCGCTTTCTCATTAAAACTTCTAGACATATTTCACAAGGAATATAGAAGAGAATATTTGTACTAACTTTACGATATTTAGTTTGAATAATATTTGTGATATAATAATTTAAAGTTACCCATGCACAAAAAAAATTAAGGAATACATGCCATTTAAATTTTGACAGTTTCAGATTTAATAATTTTTAGTTTTTCTAGTTTCTTGTAAAATTTGTTAAAATTTTAAGTTCTTTATGCGAGTTTCAAATAAATCTACTACAATGGTGTTTTTATGAATCTGTATCCATCATTACCTAAAAAGGGATAATAAGGATTTTATAATTTATATTCATACTTTTTGATCTGGAACGGATTCAAAATGGCCTCACTGTAATAATAGCTTTTGGTGAAATTTTGAAGATATAAGCCATATATATTTTTCATAATATTGTCATCGGCATTAGTCCAAAAATGATTATATCGGCATCCAAAGTACCCTTTTAAATATTTAGTATAATGTGACAACGAAATTCACTACTTTCTTCTATTTTATTTATTAAGGTTTATCATCTCTTTTATACAATTTTAAGTTATCTTTCTTTCATTATAAATTACTTACTGTAATAATTCATAACAATTTGTAATAAGAATGTTTTAAGAGAGTAATTACTTTAAAAAGTTTTTTCTGAAAGATTATTTTCATATTTTTATAATTTAGTATAGTATTTTTACTCCTTAAATGCTTCATTGAACACATAAACCATATACCTCTCAGTTAATCGTTGTATACAAAAAATCATTTTTTTAATTACAGACTGAAAATGTATTGTAGAATGTTCAGAAAACTTTCTTTGTTTAGCCTGACCCTGGAAAGTAATATTGAAAAATACTCAAAACAGACTGAAATTGATGGGATGTTTTTAGAAAAATATTCATAAAAGAAATTATATTTAGACGCTACATTTTATATTTATATTTTTATTTTTCATTATTACTAATATTTTTTAAATTTGTCTAGTAAAAAATAAAAATTAAACATAAAGATAAAGCTTTATTTGAGTATTAACGTTGAACAAAGGTGAGATTTCAACTTTTCCTTTTTATGCTTTCAACCATTGGCTAGAGCTAAATTCACCTTCAAATAATATATTTATAGATTAATTTTATAGATTTATAGAAGTTGTTCTAGAAAATGAGAATATTTTCTTGAAATTAGTTTTACC
Organism: Pardosa pseudoannulata; assembly: GCA_032207245.1. Lineage (NCBI taxonomy): Eukaryota > Metazoa > Arthropoda > Arachnida > Araneae > Lycosidae > Pardosa > Pardosa pseudoannulata. Next base: position 100,698,268 of record CM063503.1, read on the forward strand.
TTTCTCATATTATTTAACTTAGGAGCCTCATATAAGGGTCTTACGTCTAATTGTTAAACTAAGTTAAATTGCTTTGTAGTTATACCGGTTTATGAGACAATTTAAAATTACATTCTAAAGGGTAATATACGCTATATTAATGGGATTCTTTACACTTTTATGATATGGTTGGGACACCAATTTTAGTATGCAAGATTTATCAACATTCTCTTTAACATTTAATCTTATGTACGGGTAAAAAGTATACTTTATTATTGTTTTAACGAGAATTTCGTAAACATAAACACTAATGTAATGTGGGGAAAATAATTAATGTTATTAAATTATTATTATTTTACAAAACAATAATTTTTTTTTATTACCCTAAATAATATATTTAAAAAAATTATTTTAAAAATATATTTATCAAAATAAAAATATCAGTTACAATTTGCACTTCCTTTTTTTCTGTTCAAAGAATTCTGATATTCTACTATTTCCTAACTGCTTTATGCGTGTAACTGTAAAATTAAAGAACGTTGTTTAACACTGATTTTACAGCAACCAGCAAATTTATGTAAAACATTTTTGTCTTTAGAGAGTTTGAATAGTTGAGGATTTTGAGTAAAATAACGTTCATTAAGTTTGGGTTTCTCCGGTAAGGTACAGTAATCACATTTCCTTTCTATTAGAGAAACGGTTTACAAGCATTTTTCCATTTAATAAAGTAGAATATATTTAGGTACATATAATTTCTATTGGGAAAATATGTTTTTCCGACATAAACTAACTTCTGCACGACTCGTTACCTCTGAGATAGAGTTGAAACATATTTTAAGGGTTTATAATTTTCCATATACTTTAAGAATGACTAATTTTTATAACCTCAAATTACTTTTCTATTATTTATACACTTGTGTGCAAAACTTGAAATGTATGTTCTTAATGTTTTAAATGTATTTACTTATATGATTTTATTAATAAAAGCCTTCTGCAGAAATAGAAAATATAAATATTTTTTCTTAACGTAGCAATTTCTTGAATCTCATGCATTACAAATATTAGAGCTCTTTGTATTTTATAGATTCGTTTTCACGTTTGTTTTATAATGTATAAACCTAATATGTTTGTAAATTACCAATATGTTCCTTATTTATTTTATAGTAATATATATTCATAAGGACCTCTAAATTTTATTGATTAATGTAGTGATATTTATTTTACATAATACATAATTTCTTAGACAATCTTATGCAATCATTTGTACACGAATTTAATAAACTTTAAAAAAATAGAGCAAAATTGGGTATACGTATTAAATAAGTTTTAAACCATTTTAAAAATCTAAAATAATTCAATTTAATAGTGAACTGTTCAAACATATTTTGCTTTAATGTAGAATTTAAATTGCATTTTTATTTACGAAATAATTGAAATATTTCTTGCAATAGATCATATTTTTATTTGAAAGGATACCATGAGATCATGTCCCTTTAAATTTGCTTCTTAATTTAAAATTTTATGCATAGTATTCCACTGGGTGGAAATTTAATAAAAAATGAAAATAATCCTTTAGGTTACACTGCAGTATGACAAAGGAATAATGCGAAAGTTTTCACAGAATTTGTGTCCACGCCTTCCATTACTTTCAATTTAGTAAATTGATGCTTATGATTATAGACTGACATAATCATCATTTCATATTTCAACACCTAGTTATGTAGATACTAACTAAAAAATAAGATCTTGCCTTTTGATTTAACGCATTCCTACTCGTAGGAATATAATTTCTTCTCTATCAAAGGTCAATTTTATGAGCCTGTTTTTGATGAAGAATGTGCAGCTAAACTTGCATATTTTACAGGAAGAAAAATGTTTTTAAGTGGCATAAGCACTATGGCTTAATGCCAACAGAACAATACGCTGATTGTACGATTCTTTCATGCCTATCTTGAAAGTTAAAATAATAGCCTATACTTGGGCCTGATATCATGGATTATTTTTCTATGGAACGTGTAAATAAGATAGTAAAATTAATTCATTTTCTTTGTGAAGAAAAGGTTTGCTAATTTTAAGATACATAATTTTTAAAACAATTTATTTTGGGAAATAATTCATATTCCGTTTATTAGCTAAGTATCCAAATTCACCTTTAAAATATTTTATTCAAATTATTATATAATATTTACATTTTAGTATTTCATACTCGTTTCAAACTATATCTTAAGTTCAATAGATAATACTATTTGTTGTCAGATCATAATTTTAAAAATGAACTCACATATAATTTGACTAAAATAAACTATACTTTTAATAAACCCTTTTCAGTTTAGTTCTATACAATAGCACATTACAGAACCTATAAGAACTAAAATATTTCTTTGAATCAGTGTTTACTTTGAATAGTCTAATGCAATTTAAGATCTTCAATTTTGAAATTAAGTCAACAAAGAAAATGAAGAAAATTTTAGGAAAATCTCTCAAACGAATGCCTAAAGTAGAAAAGAAAAATAAGAAACAAGACAAAAAAAATTATCCAGGAAATGAGAGAAACACGATTTGTTTTAAAGAATAAATATCATTAAATGGAAATGAGCAGACTAAAATTATCCAAAAACAGACTACCTTGACATAAAATGATTTTTTTCCCTTAAGTGAATCCTTCATACAAGTTCTTACTTACGTAATTACATTCAAAGTTAAGTAAAATATTTAATATTTGGTTAGTACCCTAAGATGTTCAGAGATTATATGTGTACTAAGTCATGCTTTTTAAATCTACTACAAAAATTCAAGTAAAATATTTTTGAAACATCCAGTAAATATTAAAATATTTTGCATTTTTCTGCTAAATCTTTAACATTTACTATTTTCTGTAAGGTAAGAATAAAAGAAGTGTCCTAATATACATTTGTAATATACACATATACATTTAAAATATGTATTTGTTAAACTATTTATAATAATTAGAACCAAATTGAAAACACATCAATTCTAAAATTTATTGATATTTTACTTTGAGGATTTTAATGTTAATATAACCATCTTTCTCTAGGATGAAATGAAAGGAACAACCAATCGTGTCTCTAAGACAAAGAATTTACCCCTTATTATCATAATTATAAAATTAAATAAAATTCTTTGTTTTATTTTCCTACGCATTATGCATAATCTGTGAACAATAGATTTTATTTTCTGTGAATATTCAGTTTTCGTTAGTTTTACTATGAAAATATAATTGTGAGTCTTTTAGGCTACAATTGTAGTTTCTTTTATTTGACTACATTGTTTTATTAGATAAATTTCAACTGTAAAATATACTTAATGTAAATATAGGATTCCTATCTTAAAAATATCAACTTAAAGTTCATCTGCTATGCTTGTGTAAAATTAAATAATATAATTTAAGTACTAACTTTAATATAAAATGTTATAATTATTTATTATTTGTATAATAACGTAATACAAAAGTCTAGCTTTCCTTTTATGGATACCATTTATTATTTTTATTTATCTTAAACGTTTATAGAAAAAATTGAATATCTTATGTATTAATATCTACTACTACTTGGTTTTGACTAGAATTTACGATAAAATATATATTTTGAAATTATTTCCTAAAGTATACAGATGGCTAGAAAGCTACGTATTTGTATATCTAAAAAACTATCATCATACCAAGAAATTATAAAGCGGTCAGAAAGTCATATTTATTTTGCATCAAAAATTTAATTATAACGTGATAAATTTGGAAAGAAAAAATTAGATAAAATTTCTCGAGTCAGGTTAATATGAAAAATGAAAATATTTGATTCTCTAAGAAAATTCAACGAATCAAAGTACATTTCTATCGAAAGTAGAATTGGCTTCTGTCTCTCTGAGTCAGTTATAATGTTTTAATTTAAAAATATATTTAAAATTAAATTTAATTTGTTTGTGCTGAAATTTGTTTGTGTGTTTTGAATGAAAGAGAATCTGTAGAAATATGCATGCTTATTTACTGAAAACTGTAAAATTGTAATAACGTTCCACTATGCACTCGTGTTTTATAATTACTATAATATGTATAAATATATACATTTCTAATGCTTAAGCTACAAAATTGAAGTAATATGAAGTAACTTCTTTACTATAAAGAAAAGTACCAGAAGAAAATCATATTAATTGCAAGATATTATTACTACGCAAGGTAAAATTAAAAAGTAAAATATCACTAAATTAAAAATTATAACTAAAATCTGATAGACAGCCAAAGTTAATTAATTCTAATATAAGTAAAAGAATTCATAACCAGTGTTTAAAAAATAATATAACGTAATGTTCCCATACCTAAGTCAACTGCCATTTATTTGATAAAGAAAGACACAGCTGACATCTATTGGTTTGTAAGTAGCTATAAGAAATCTATTATATGATATGTGGTCATTAATAATCTGCATTTAGCTGAAGATTTAAAAATTCTTTATTTTATTTCTGTTAATAAATATACTATCTTAAACAGGTTCAAGTATATTTTTAAAACTATTCTACAGTTAACTACAAATGAATAATTTAGTGGCTTACAGCTTTATATCTTATTGAATAAATCAATTATTAACTATTTTGAATAATATATTGATAATCATCTCATATAAATTGTAATATTCTTATTAAAGTCTAATTTATTAGTGTAAATGTACAAAAAATAAAGTACTGAAATACAATCATATGTAAATAAATTTTAAATTCACTAATATTATATAAAGTTAATGTAGGTTTACAAAGTAATTATAGAGTCCCTTTCTATAAGTTAATTATCTTAAAGTGGACAAATTATTTTCATTTTCAACTAAATTTAAAATAAAATATGAAATATCATTTAAATTGACTAATAATTTAATAATTCATTTATAAATATTAACTTACTTTTCTACACCCATTTTTACAATTATTCTATCATTAATACAGTATATATATATATATATATATATATATATATATATATATATATATATATATATATATATATATATATATATATATATATATATATATATATATATATATATATATATATATATATATATATATATTTATATATATATATATATATATATATATATATATATATATATATATATCAATAATATATATATATATATATATATATATATATATATATATATTATATATATATATATATATATATATATATATATATATATATATATAAACGAGTAAAAAACTTCTTTATCAAAAGTGCTATGCCATTCGTCAGACTACTGCGTCTTGTTTTGTGTTTGATTTCTCTCGAGAGATTGCAAAAACCTGGAAAACGACCAAAATATCCATGGCTTATGTCCAGTCTCTTCTCATTTATCCTGCCAAAATGTCTCGATTATGTATTATGTCGAATTTTAGAATAGTTAAATTGCAGTATTATGAAGATTACAGTCTGTTCAAAACACTTAAATCCAGTGTTTAGTGCCCTACCTAAATTTAAGTTATTAAAATATTGTTTGTGAACTTTTAAGTGAAATTGGACGAAATAAAGTCTTCTTAATAAAAACATTGTATGAAATGTTATTGATTTTGTAGATTATTTGTAATTTAAAATGTGTGACATCAAAGTAAATAATCGTCTAAATTCTCACTAAAAATTCAGCATTAATAACCATTTTTGAATAAATTCGTAGCAAAAATAACTTCGTATGTGTATTATAAAACATGAATTTTAACCTTTTGTATGTCAATAAATTCGATTTCAAAAACATTTTATCATAAATGAGAATGCATTTTTCCAGGATGATAATTTCTTCTATAATTTTTAAGAGAATACAAAAAGAGAATGATTTCAAAAAAGTGTGCATAAATATACTAACCTAACATTTATTGTTTAAATAGACACAGAAATGTACTTTTACTGTATCTCTAATAAATAACTCTTTCTAATCTGTATATTACTATACTAAATTTTAGATTTACTACAATAGAATATTTAGAAAAATTTGTATATTTCAAATAAAGAACATTTTATACCTCAAAATATTTTAGTTCAAAAAGTTCTTATTATAATTTAATTATTTATTGTTCCTTAAATACAAATGAAATAAAACACAAAGAATCCAAGGATTCTGATAACAAACCATGAAACTAATTTCTAATTCAGTAGTCAAAAAATAAATAGTTTAAATTTATGTAAATGGAAAAATAATAATAGAGAGATAAACAATTATAAAGGATTTCTTAACTGATAATTTATCAAATTCGATAAGGATTTATAATTTTCATATTCAACACAGTTAATCGATGATAAATTTTACGAATAAAAGTCTAATTCATGTTGTATATTCTCATTTTTTTCTTACTGTACTAAATTAAGATTATAGATGTAATATAATAAAACCAGTAGTCTGCATGCATTTTGAAAGTAATTTAAATAAAATTTTCCAGCGCTCTTTAATGCAGTGACAATATGTTTTAGGTTTGTATTTAGTATATTGTCTCTATACGCCCTCTACCTTATGTGATAAATTTCATACACGGCAAATCATTCATAGCAGACACATAGATGTATATTGCACATATACACGGATACATAGATGTATATCATCCTCAATTGCTGTGATTTAAATGGTCGTAATATTTGACTTTCCGCACTATGGCAGAACTATCGATTTAGAACCGGAATTTCGTGATAGTTGTGAGTGAGAAAGTCAAACATTTATGCAATAAATTTACACACTATGACATAGTAACGACATATATTATTTTAGTAATACTCTAGCATATAGGTGTATCTAATAGCGGCTATAGTATAAATGGATCTCTCTGTCTCTCTCTACCTATCTATCTATCTTTTTATTTGTCTATATATCTATGTATATATATATATATATATATATATATATATATATATATATATATATATATATATATATATATATATATATATATATATATATATATATATATATATATATATATATATATATATATATATATATATATATATATATATATATATATATATATATATATATATATATATATATATATATATATATATATATATATAGTGTGTGTGTGTGTGTGTGTGTGTGTGTGCAAATATATATTGATCCTAAAAATTGACCAACGTTGTTATGTCTCCTCAAATAATTTTCTGACGATTCTAACCTTTCTGGCATCCTTCCTAGGAACATTGGTGAATGTCTTTGTTTTACTTGTTGATTCGTTGACTTCTCTCCACCAAGCTTCCGGTTGCGTAAGTAAATTAAAATTTCTCCTGGCGCTTGAGGTACGCCATACGCGCACTCTCACGTTATTGGGAATTTAAAACAAGTTGGCCTACACAGCTACTTAACCTAGATGTACATGTTTTGCGTACAGACGTCCATCAGAGATGTTGTTTCAATAAACCATATTATTTTTGTTCACGAATTTCTTAGTTCTACGACTTTTTACCACTCAATTACGTTATATCCTACGATAGATATATTTATTTATCCTGCGCAAAATCGAAAAATACTATCTTTTGATTAATGTCAAAGATAACACTGTTAGTAGAAGAACTCTATAGATATTTTTTATTTATTAAAACTTGAGTTTTTAGAGTATTATGCGGATTGCGATAAAACTTAATAACTATCTAACTAAACTAAAATAACTATCCGATTAAAAAAAAACTTGAAAAAATATTTGTAAAATAATCTGTTACACTGAAATTTTAACTGTTCATTAAATCATAAATTCATGTAATAATTATTTATTTACTATCCGAATATGTCTCTTGAAGAAAAGAAATCGAAAGTTGGAAATTATACATTTTAAATTAAATCCGTAAATGGATCTTCTCCATTTACATAAGTATCCCAAAGGAAATCTCTTAAATACATTAATCCTAAGTTGACATCGCTTCAGAAATTTTATTTTGTATGTTTATCTAAAAGGATTAGCTTATTTAATTTAAATTGTGTGTCATGAGAAGAATTGTATTTTGCCAGTATTTACAAACTGCTTTTCCAACTACTCATCGTTTCGGGAAATTAAAGTTAGTTTCGTTTTGATAAGCTCTTGCTATGTGTTATGAGATATCTTTATAGGAAGATAACTATCATTTTGTTGTTGCTTATGTATGCTTAGTATTTACCATCTAAAATAGAAACAAAACTCCTAAATGTATATCGAATTAAAAAACACTCAAGAGAAATTGGTGAAAAGTGATGCAATCAATCAATCCTATATTGTGCATAAGTGAGTTCAACAAGAAATAGGTACAGATCCTATAAAAGATAAGTTATTACATGATTCGCATAAAATTTCAAATCATTTTATGCAACAATATAGTCAAATATTGTGGAAACACTCTCAAGAATTTATGTTCTTAAGTTATTTAGTAATACCTATTTTTATATGCTGGTGTATAAGTCTTCTTTGTATATACACGCACATACACACACACACACACACACACACACACACACACACACACACATATATATATATATATATATATATATATATATATATATATATATATATATATATATATATATATATATATATATATATATATATATATATATATATATATATATATATATATATATATATATATATATATATATATATATATATATATATATATATATATATATATATATATATATATATATATATATATATATATATATATATATATATATATATATATATATATATATATATATATATATATATATATATATATATATATATATATATATATATATATATATATATATATATATACATATATATATATATATATATAATATATATATTATATATATATATATATATATATATATATATATATATATATATATATATATATATATATATATATATATATATATATATATATATATATATATATATATATATATATATATATATATATATATACAGAACAGCCGCTACATTATGGCCACCCTATTAAAAACACGTTGGTGCATTTACTGTTAAATGTGCTGATAGGTTGTCTGAAATAATTGGCACCAAGCTTTCACCAATTCATCCTGCAATTGCCGTATATTTCAAGGGGATTACAAGGTAGGTGAAACCAAAAATACTATATTATATTAATTTCAAGTGAATTTGGAGGCTGAGACATGACTTGAAAGTCATTGGGAATGTTCTTCGAACCTCTCACTGATGTTTCGACCCTTATGACATGGTTCATTATTCTGTTGGTAAACACCATTCCCCGCCTATATGCTTTTGTCATGAATGCGTGACACTGGTCTGCAACGATTTTCATGTAACGTACAGACTTGGATTGTTGTAGGGGGATTACAGGTCTTAATGTGCTGTGTTAAAACATTGTTCACAATATATTACTATCGACACCGACTTGATTCCGTCCAACAGTTGAGGTTCCTTTAGATATCCCCGTATTTGCACGTCTGTCGTTGTGAGGGAGCATAAAATGGGATACTTTGAACCATGCATTTTTTCATTCTTCAAATGTCCAATTTCGATGTTTCTAGGCCCATTGCAGATTCCGCTGTCTATGACATGCCTTCAGTGCAAGGGATTGCTTCGGCCTCAGTCATTGTAGGCCCAAACTTTGCACAGTGCGTTGAGAAACACTGTATTGGTCTACGATGTTGTAGCTGGTGGTGATTTTGACTGTTGTAGCTCTTCGATCACAGCGAACATAGCGTAGCAACCTCTGATCGCCTATAGAATCAATGTTCCATGGATGACACACCACTGGCCGGCGATTTGTTGTTTCCCCATCTATAAACTATTTTCGATAAGTGCTCACAAGAAGTGCAAGTGAATGGTCCACTACACGTACCATTTCTGATATTCATGTTCCCTAGCGAAATACTGGCTCACCTGCAGTAAACGTTCTACTGACGGGTCACAGCCCATTCCCGGCTTACTTTCAGTGTGTTTGCGGAGAGAAAGGTACGGCAATACACTATTGGTGGTATTGCTTGCTCCCCTGGCCAATGCACTCATACTCACCAATACCGGACCATGGTATCATTGGTCATGTGCATGGGCAGAGCAGATAAACAGCAAGCTTTTGGCCAGGAAGGCAACGGCCCTTGTAATTTGGTTAAGGAAAAACCAAGACGTTGTAATGGCACCATGATTGTATATCAGACATTGTAAATAAGTGTTTTATCTGTTGGAACCAGTGTAATTGTAAAGAGGACGTTAGCAATGTATTAGAATAAGCAATGTTCTTTTTGAAAAATTTAGTTCTAAAATTATTGTAAACAAACTGTCATTTTTAACCCGTACAGGAACAGGTAGGAGCCTAGAGCGGGGACAAGACTCTTGCGAGAGTCCCCCTCCCAAAGTACTACTCACTGTATTCCCAATAGGTTGTAACTAGGATCATTCCCAGATCGCGTGGGCTAATGTAGTTTGTGTTACTTTTATTTCTACTTTTATTATTATTATTATTATTCCTTTTTATATTATTTTTATTTTTAACTCATAATTTCTTTCTTCTTTTTATACAATTTTTACTTTTCATTGTTTGTTTTTAAATAAAGTTAATCGCTATGGTTAAGTGAATCCTGATCGATTTGCGTTCCCAGGCCTCAACGCCTACGCCACCCGTGCGGGAGGTTGGCTGCAACCCTCAGGGTGTTACATGATATTGATGTTCACAGTCACCGAGCAATAACTATTTGACCTTTATCGAAGTACGATAAATCAGCTGATTTTACCATTATGTTTCTAATCGCGCTATATTTCAAAAGACAATCCATAGCTTATTTAGATACTCCAACATCAGCTGCTCAAGCACAATCGGGTGGTCATAATGTAAAACCTCTTCTGTGCATGTGCATATGTATGCATATATATATATATATATATATATATATATATATATATATATATATATATATATATATATATATATATATATATATATATATATATATATATATATATATATATATATATATATATATATATATATATATATATATATATATATATATATATATATATATATATATATATATGTTACGGTCCGAGTAAACACTGGTCAATATATAAATCAGTTCACACTCAAGTCATTATTTTCTTCTCTTTATTAATCCACTTAGCACGCTAATCAACATGGCGTCTCATCTTTGGCGCCCAACTGCAAACAAAGGCCGTATTCACTATTTCGAGAGCCAAAAGGTCCGACTATAGTAATTGCTTATCGCTCTCTGCTGTTATCACTGCGCGTGAGCCGTATTTATGTGACTAGTAACGCGAGGCGCGTTACTCCCATTAAAATAATCCCTAATTAAAATCTCTTAAATTACTCTATATTTTAAATCCTGACATATATATATATGTATATATATATATATATATATATATATATATATATATATATATATATATATATATATATATATATATATATATATATATATATATATATATATATATATATATATATATATATATATATATATATATATACATAGACCCAGAGGGGTTAAAACGTTAGTCACTTCTTATCTGGAAATAAATAACCAGAAAAGGAGGTGACAGAACAGCATATGTTCAATTATATAACGAGCACTGAATTTCCAAAGGAGTAATTTTCTTGGATTTCAGTGTTATAATGACTACAAAAGATTTAAGATGTTTTCTATAAGGGATGATAGTCGTGCCTAAACAGCTTAGTTCATGAAATGACTACCCGTTTTGAATTTATTTGCCCAATAGTATTGTGAGTTCTGGAGAATGGCGTATAAAAGAGTGGTAAACATGAGATGTAAAAGGTGAGTAGCAGAGATGATCTTCACTATTAGAATTGCCTATACGAAAAGTAATAGCTGCAGCCCATGGAAAGTCATTGCATAACATTTCCTTCGCACAAAGAACAGTATGTAAAAGATTGTCTTTAGCAGCAAGAAAACCAACAAAGGTACTTCTGGTATCACAGAAATAAAGGAAAAATTATTGTTGTCTCGAGACTGACAAGAAATTGTTCACTTGAAGACTGGAAAAGTTCTGATGAATCTGATTTTCTTCTCCATGCAGACGTCATATTTGAAATATGGAGCAAATAACATGGATGTTCTTACCACATGATGGTGTGGAGAATGTTTCCTTGGTAATATTGGTATAATTCTTGATAAAATACAAATAATTTTAGTGTACACGTGATAGTTAAAACTGTTTTTATTCAGCACAAAAATCTAATTATACTTTTCCTCACAACTTAAATATATATGCTTCTAAAATGTATATTAATATTCTGAAATTTAGCTTTTAGTAGGGGGGGGGAATATTTATAAAAAATTATTGATTTTTAATTTTGTGTTTCAAAAATATTTTATTCCTAATAACTTTTTTAGTGCATTAAATTGTTTAAATATTAATATTAAAATGAAATCAATTAGAAAAGATTAACATGATTCATATCTCAAACTACAAAACTGATTTCTATTCTGGAGGCATGAAGCAAAATTTGAATTTATGTAAATAATAAAAAAAATGGAAAGATTAACTTTGAGAATCTTTTTAAATGACAAAATACTTCACTCTTTATAGGCTATCTAAATTTCATAGCTAACATCTTTAGTATCTAATAATTGTTTTTATATAAAAAGCAAGTAGAAGTTACAATATGTTGAGTTTTTCTAAATATAGAAATGTATATGGATTAATATAATACAGCCAATTGGTATATAAATTAAGAAGTTTAAAAGAAAATATTTTGAATGTATTTAGGTATTATTTTCCAGAACTTTCTCGCAGTAGCTATATGTACCTCTAGTTTGCATTTATGATATTGCGTACAATATGTCCCCTACTATGTGACGATTTTCATACACAGAAAATCATTCATTGCCGACACATACATGTAAATTGCATATATACACGGATACAAAGATATATATATCTCCCAGTTGCTGGGATTTAAATGATCGTAATGTTTGACATTCCGCACTATGGGTCCTTTAATATATGAGAACTCTACTCTGAACATCACAGCATACCTCAACATCAGCTTTGTTTATAGCTATAACATTTTCTTATGAAGATAGTTCTATTTAGAAGAGCACACCACCAGAACATCACCACAAATTTCTTATTAAGTTTAAAAGTTACAGAACAAATGAGAAGAGATTGTTTGGAGAGTCTGAAAGTGCTAAAACACTTTCTGACCAAATAGCGGAAGGGCAGGAATACTGATCAATGTTTTGTTTGATACATTTTTATATGTCAAATGTCATCTCCTCGGATATTAAAACTCCTGCAATCCTTTGTTAGCAATACCTATTTCTCCCCCCCCTCTCTCTCTCTCTGTGTGTGTGTTTAAAGCTAGTCTTAGTATCTTGTACACAGTATCCTGAAATTAAATGTATCACATTTAAACTGTTTGAGTGGTATAGAATAATTTAGAGTTGTATTGCTGTAGTTACACCCCGCTATGCAAATCACTATAATACATGGAGTTGAACACTAAACTAAGCATATAATTTCTTGAGGATTTTCTCAATTTTCTGTCCGACTAATAACATCTATGTACCATTTCATCAGTAAGGCTTATCTGCTTTCAACCACTGTAATTCCTATGACATTTAATAGAATGCGTTTGTTCATAAATATTAATCAATGGTTCCATTTGTAAAATCTAGTGAATATCTAAAGTAAGTATAAGTTAATACTTTATCAATTTTGATATGAATGTTAAGACATAATCAGATTCATTCTTTTTTATGATAATATGTTTTCAGACTAATATTTCTCATGAAACAAGTATATTATATATTTTAAATTAATTGTTATGAAAGCCAAAATGAATTCGAGGAGATATGTGTTTCATATATATTAGTATGGAGGTTAAGTTCTTCTTTAGATAACAATAATATGTTGGAATTATTATATAAATTTTAGACGTCTTCAATACATAAAAATATGCTTTTGACAATTCCATCTCAATCATTTTCTTTACTTCAAACAGTAATTATATATCTATGTTTAGCTTCGTTTACTTCTTCATTTTTATCACTTGAATTGTGCATTATCTGTTAACGTTTATTACATAAGATCATTGCCTAAAGTCGAATAGTCTAGACTTTTCTTTTAAGTTGTAATGAGATATGAAAAACGGTAATAAATCGGAATAAAAGATAAAGTTTATCTTCTCAGACTTTAAAATGTATTGTAAGTTTTAATGAAGTTTGATGTTATTATTTAAATCGAAGTATAAAGAATTTATTTTACTTTAGAGTGTAATAAAATTTGAAGTTAATGTTAAATAAAGTAATATTTGAATAAAATATGCTTATATTAAGTTTGTTGGCTTAATATTTTAAAGCGTAAAAACTTACTATTCAATTTCTTAAATAAATAAAATTAACACAATTATGATGCATATTTTGCTCCTATTTTTACTACAATCAGATAATTACTTTGATTCCTATTCGCCGAGGTGTAATAGAATTACTTTATATTTAAATTAACTTGAAATGTAAAAAGTAATAGAATGAAAGTTTTACATAGCTTCAGTACTCAATATATATGGCAGGGCAATAAGTGCAAAAAGCAGAATATATTTTTAATAATAATGATATAGAGATGGTTCTGTATTTATAAAAAATAAATTGTTTATTTATAAAGTAAATAAAGTAAGTATGTCTAAAATATATTAGATAAATAATAATTAAAAGAATTTTTTAGACTCTCTAAATCTTGCAAACAACCACTAAGAACAAATATTATTTATTTCTAGGAATGCATTCACGTATAACTGAAGAACCTATAAATATTAGTATGACAGTACTGAATGTGTATGGCAGATTCAAAGCTTTCATTTTCTTATTAATCCTGTAGGGTAGAATAATAATAAATCTCAGAAAATGTTTAAATAGTTAGACAACGATTTTATAAGAAAAATTCTGATAATATAAACCCTATAACTAATTTTATTCTATTTATGTCTTTAAATAGTTATTTCATTTCATTAGGTAATACATATTAGAAAATTTAAAACTTTTATATCAATATATAAGTTATTAAACATTCTTGTCTTAGAACAAATTGTAAACATCACTTTCTCCTGGTCTAACTGCAGAATAAATAATCTTTTATCCCTACAACAAATGTGGTATCGCAACACCAGGCAGACCAGTTCGCTCG
This sequence comes from Pardosa pseudoannulata, assembly GCA_032207245.1. Classification (NCBI taxonomy): domain Eukaryota; kingdom Metazoa; phylum Arthropoda; class Arachnida; order Araneae; family Lycosidae; genus Pardosa; species Pardosa pseudoannulata. The sequence continues at coordinate 100,713,394 of CM063503.1, forward strand.
AGAGTCCATTCATTCAAAAGTCAAAGAAGATTCATTTCAAGTCAAAGAAAAGTCTATTCATTTTTCCTTTTTGCAGCTTCGAAATAGGAAACTCTCTGATTTTCAAGATTTATACAGTAGAGCATTACTTCTTCTTTGTTTTATTTAGCCACCTATAACTAGATAGCTCAAAATTATACTATGATGAAATGAAACAGTTCCATATATTTCTGTGCATGTAAATGTATCAATTTTTTGACGAAATTTCCCCACAGGATCAAATAAAAAATGTTGTTAGAGTAAACTTGAGTATATGTGATTTGTTCTAGCGATAGAATATATACTTTTAGTTGTTACATTTTTAAAGATATATACTTATAATGAGCACTTTATTCTAATCTATTTACTATAGTGCTAACAACAAATTGTTTTTATACAATTTCTATATATCGGCCATTCGATTGTTACATCCATTGTTTCCATTGTTACATGTCCATTTGCTCTTGTGCATACTGTGCACAGAATACAATATGTGTTCCACAACAACGACAGCCACATTGAATCTCATTTAAATGCAAAATAAAAGGTAATTTCCGCAATGATTTGCATTTGTTCTATTTTCTATTACACACTCTATTTTCTATGACACTCTATTTTCTATTACACAGCCACCAATATTCCCCTAGCGGTGAATTTTGGAACTAAATTGTTTTTTCGCAGAATCTTTCGTCCCCCGTCTTGTTTAATCTTCCTACAAAATGTGGCGTCATTCTCTCAAATAGATCACGCTACAGAACACTGTGAGCACTGTTAGTTTAATAATGGCCACCCGGTATTTCTTTTTAGATGCATTACAATGCCAGATTTTATATAATTTCATTTTTATATATGCAGATGAGAGAGAAAATTCAGCTATATCGTTGTGGCATGTACTTTATACATGCTATAGCATAATTAGTTATATATTGTGGGCTAGTTTTCTTAATATTGTGTTCAATTGTGAAGTGTTTTATAGGGTATTCTTAAAACTTTAGTAATTAAAAACAACATGGAACGTTCCAGTACTACAACATATGTTCAAGACGTATATATTTTCCCATTAGCCATAAAATTGAGGAATATTTCTAATAATATTGCATGATGACCTTGTATATACCCCAAAGCAGGATTTATTTACTGATTTTATATTTCACCATAGGTACATGAGTTATTTTGTGACATATAATGTATCAGAGAAACAATCTTGCCGTTTGAAGAAAAATAATACTCTACTAACTATCCATCTATATAAAAGATTTATTTGAGGATATCATATTTTTATTTCCATATTTAAGAGTCATATCGATGTAAATATTTTAATGTTATTGTAAGATCGTCATGACACTTTCACCTACCAATGGTCAGCCGAAAGATAGCCGAATGGTTAGGACGCTGATCTGTGGACACTGATCTTCGGTTCGATTCCCACTGTGATATGAATGTTCGTGGCTATTCGGAATCGACTTTCCCGTTTTCATTAATGCTCGTGATGCAAAAAAGGACCCTTTAGTACTACAAGCCAAAATTAACCAAACCCACCTCCGATTAAGGGTTATACAATTTATTATTTAAACACATATTCGTGTCATTTGATAATGTTATAGTTTTTTCCAACCTCTTAGCACAAAATAGTCTCATACAGCTTACAAAGGTCACTACAAAATAACTTCATTCAGTTAATACAATTTTTTACTAACTGTTCTGTATCGATCACCGAATGGTTAATATTACTTGTGTCCCTTATTTCCATATGATCTAGAGTTAATATATTGTTATTATGTTCATTTCTTCTTTGGGGTACATAAAATTTTTAATGTAGATCTCGCAGCACACTTAAGCATTTTCAGCAATGTGCAACTAGTATAAATAAATAATGGTTAACACTTAATTTGGCTAAGTCCGCTGCACCAGACATGTATATTTATAACTACTATATAACATAATTGTCAGTGTTCGCCATAGCGGACATTAATTATATAAAAAATGGAAAATGTAATGTTTTTCGTTTATTTTACAGAGATCCTAATGTCTATACAGACATGGGAAAATAACAGAAATTAAAATTAAAAAATATTTGAAAAAACATCTTGTCAAATTAAGGGTTAATGTAATTGTAAATCAAACATTACATCAACAATTTCTTTTACATAATGTATCATTTAATTTAATCTTTGTAATGATGTTTATAAAATATTTCACAAAATGTTTTGAAAATTTGAAAATTTTAAGATCTTCAATTGTAAAATGCAATTTATAAAACTTTAATTTTATCCTATAAATCACAAAACCTATCTTTTTGCAACACTCTTTCCTTTTAATAAAAATAGCATTAATATAAAAATATGCGATGCCTTTTTCTTCTACCAAAACAGAAACACATTTTCCCAACGAAACTCAAAACAAATTTTGGCCCTTTTTTTTAACTGATGCACTTTCCTTTTGTTCCAGATAATATCTTTCACTTGCTATACATTGCCACAACTACGCCTTTACTCAGAAAGTTAAGATCTGCTAACGGCCCGCAGTCAGATTTATGGTGGGAATGTAACCCTTAAAGACCAGGAGTTTCTACATTTACCGACTAAACCCCATTACGGGGAACGCCGATGCACACGATTTTAGCTCCCCTTTTAGTTCCCTTTGCTATTTCTCATAGGTATCGTGTGATATGTGGAGAGATAAAATACGACTGTGTTTTATTCGATTTTTAATATCACTTTTACGGTATTTAAAAACGATGAAACTCTCTTTCGAACTGTTTATCTGAATGTGTTTGTTACT
>CM063503.1:100718692-100753692 GCA_032207245.1 Pardosa pseudoannulata
GAACTACAAATGCTTAGGGAAAAAAATTGAGGAAAATTTATAGGATGTAATTATTTACGACATCCGCTCTATATACAATAAATCTCCTAAATATTAAATAAAAATGTTACATCTAAATTATATAAAGTGGTTAATTTAAACACAAATAGAAAATAAGCTTTTTTATAAAGTGACTGGACTATATGAGTGCTGGTAGATATACTATATGTTAAAATATTTTAAGACTGTGATAGACTATAAAAAACACTTTTTCTGTTTAAAGCTTTATTTAGGGGATTCAAATGTAATTAGTTTCTGTCTAATGAAAGTGTTAAAGTAGTATAAATACATAACTTACAATTACCTCCTGCGAAAGGATTTCTGTTACGTTTCTTCTGAAACAGAAATTTTGGGATAATCTTACAACTTGCTAATTTGATAAATTCTTTGCATTCTTAGCATGTTTATGTGTCTTCTAAATATCTATTTTATTTAAATTCTTACAATTCTTCTCTTGTAACTTTATGCTCTTCACACAACAAAATTTCTAAATACAAAAGCTATCCTCTTTCTAAAATCATTTTATTTTGTTTTTATTGAATTTTTTTAACCGTTAAATGCATTTAACCCATTATCGGTGTAATTTGTTTGAATTAAGTTTAAGTATTCATTTATTGAGGTCCAATGTTAAAGCTACTAAAACATTCGTACTGGTTTCAAAAGTCAATTCTTACACAATGTCATTTAAATGAAGTTGCTATAAAATATATGTTATCTGCAACTTTAATACCAATAAAAGAACTTCTTTATAGCGACATAAAATTTATTATAACAAATTTTTATTAGAAAATTGCAAGGAAATTGTTTGTTTATTTGCAATTTTCTACCAGAGTAGAATTTTTACTCCGATAAGAAGTTCTGAGAAAAAATTTAAAAAATTAACATTATATAAAATTAGTAGTTATTAATGGGTAACTGTTACACAATATTATTAGTTTCAATAAAGATAGATCCTTATAAAATATGTATTATACGAAACTGTCATTCCATTAAAATACTGAGATTGTATTTTTCAAAATTTTCCCTAAAAATATACAGTTTAGAAAATCGCAAAGACTCAAAATATTTTACTTCAAATTAGCGAAGTAATGAGAAGTAAAAAAAGATTACTTTTAAACCATTATTAGGGTTTAATATTAGTAAAGTTTTACATCAGGAATATTCCATATAAGCATCCATTTTAGTAAGTATAAATCTTTATATATGATATCTGTAACTTTTATGTGAAGATTTCCTTTATGTTAGCATAAAATGTCTTATAAAGAACTACAATTTAGAAAATAACAAAGAGTGATAATAGATTTTACCCCGATAACTCTAAGTCGGGAGAAATAAAAAAGCAATTAAAGATAAGCTGTTTAAAAACCACAAGTTAACATTTCTCAGACATCTGATGATTGATTTATCGCAAAAATGGAATCAATTCACGTGACTGGCATGTAGTCTCTTTACGTAAAGTGTTTATCAAGTTCCTTATCGAGTCCTCACACGTTCTTTTACAACCTCTGCTGACACTTAGTAGCCTCAGAGGAACAAAACCGTGGCAACTTAAAAAGGGGAGAAGACTAGAGATTAGCTTTTCTTTTCGAAGTAAACAATTTCCTTTCAATGAAATTTGAAGAACATGATTAATGATTTTACTTTGCATCGCATTATATATTTTTCATTTCGAAATGATTCGAGCTCGATCCTGCTCTGCATTGCTAACTAGGAAAAAAAGAAATATAAAGCTAGAAGAACAGTGAAAAGTAATCGAAATACTGGTGATATTTCCATAACTCTGAAAATGAAATGTTTTTTTTTATTTAAACCACACTGCACATACTTTTGTTACAATAGTAAAAATACTGTGACTAAACGTCAACAAAAATAAAGGATTATATACACAAATTCATATGTATATATATATATATATATATATATATATATATATATATATATATATATATATATATATATATATATATATATATATATATATATATACACACATATATATATATATATGTGTGTGTGTGTGTGTATGAAAATATAAAGTAGCATAATTTTTTTTTTAATTGTAAAAGATTTTAAGCAATTCTCCAATTATTATCATTTTATATATGCAATATTTTCGTTATATTAGTGGCATAAATTATTAATATAACCTGTTATAATATATATATATATATATATACATACACACACACATATATATATATATACACACATATATATATACATACATACATACTTACATATATATATATATATATATAGCCTTGGCTTATCTAAAACAACAATATTGCTAAATAAGGTTGATATTAAATTAAATTAGATAAATCATGCATATTTAAACATAAGTATCTTATACATTTGACATATACAGATATAAATAATAATTTTAAAAACTTGTCTTCTATCATTAAGTCCTTTAATTCCAAAGTTTTGCTTCTACGATGATGATTAAGAAATTATATATTTCCAATATACGACTTATATTTTTCATCTGTAAAGACGGCTTGAATTCTTTTTTCATGTTTAATAAACTTCTGAAATATTTTTTTATTATTACAATCAGTCTAACATTTGTTTTGTAGTTAGTAAAGATTGTTTATTCTTACTGATACAAAAATAGGAATTCTAGTTTGTATTTAAGTTTGTAAGTAAACATATCTATGAATAAAACTTTTTAACTAACAGTTTGTTTCCTAATAACCCTGAGTCGAATGAATTTTTCAAATGTTAGAATGTTTTATTTCAGGCCTGGAAAAAATGAAAAAAAAATTGAAACATAAAAATAATAACTCACTGGCAAACTTATGTATTTTTTACAAATTAAAATACAGCTACTTCTTGTATATATAGTATATTAGTTTGCACCAATATTTCCTTTACGTACACAGTGTGAGTTTGAAACTGTTAAAGTTTATTTCATTTAACAAATCCATAGTTTATTTCAGAAATAATCATGGGCATCTGATGTATCGATGAATTATTCTTTTAATTAAAATTGAAATTCATATTGCCGTATTTTTATCATTTGATAAATATATTTTACAATATTACAGGAGAAAAAAAATCAATAAAATTTTTGGAAGTTAGCCTATAACTGAAATTAAATTTTGTGTATATGATATAAATGGTGTGGTTAAGAACAATAACGTTGGTTGGTTATGTTTAAAGGACAGTCTCACCAAATTAATCGTTATCCACTATTAACCCATTTCATCAACCAATGGAGGGACACAATTCTACGTTTAAATAGAGATTAATCTCGATTAACCGTTAAACAAATTTAGTGAATCCGGTCCTTAAGGAAACAACATCTAAGAAAGGATATATTGGGCAAATCAACTAATTTCATTCTGTTAAACCATATTTAACATATTAAAATTAGTTGGCAATGAAGATTACGAATTTGTTTGACTAAAGTAACACTAGATATATTGCAATATATTCTAATATAATAGTAAAATTTCTTCCAACCAAGGAAAATATCGCCAACCAAGAAAATTGTTAGAATAAATTGAGAGAATTTCCACACATCTCTACAAATTAACAACTGAACTTAAAAGTGAGAAGTAATTATAATGAAATTTATCATTTTTCCTCGTATGTTATTTTAACAGTCATTTCATTATTGTTAAATTAACATACGCCTATATGTAACTGCAATATGCCTATATGTTGTTGCAGGAATTTATATTATTATTCATATTAAAATTATTCAATATAATTTCAATTGTAAAACTGTACCACATTTTTGGACAAGTAAATTCAAATACATACCACACTTTTATAAAATACATTTCAGTTGTATTTTCTTTAATAGTGAATTTCTTACATATTGTTTGCAATTCAATTTTTATCCTTTCAGTATCTAAATATGTTAAGCAGAGACTCGCATAATGAACGAGTTAAAATATATTATTTTTTGCAATAATTTAAGCAGGGGTAACAATTGAAACGTTGTTTATAAAATAAGACATATACATGTATATATATATATATATATATATATATATATATATATATATATATATATATATGTGTGTGTGTGTGTGTGTGTATGTGTGTGTAATATGGACGAGACTCATTGGAAAACACAAAATAGTTTATTTATGGTAAAATATATGAAACCGTACAACAAGCAAGCACTTTTACAACATTGTGCAAGCAGACAATGAGATCCCGCACATACACTTTTCAAGTAGGGGTCTCTCAGGTAAAAAGCATGCCGAACGATGGCCGAGTGGTTAGGGTGCTGGCCTATGGCATGGATGTTCGTAGCCGTTCGGAATCGGCTTTAAGCAGTAGGTCCCGGTCTCATTAGCCCTCGTGTGCAAAACAGTAGACCGTAGCGTTCCAAACCAAACCAAACCAAACCAGGTAAAAAGACTATGAATAATCCCCAAGCACAATTGATCACGTTATCAGTTTCAATGATCAGAATTAGCGAGCAAACCCCGACTTTACTTTACGAACAAAAGTTATTAAATTAATATTAAAAGGCTTAAATAAGGTATTTTAATATTACACACACACACACACACACACACACACACACATATATATATATATATATATATATATATATATATATATATATATATATATATATATATATATATATATATATATATATATATATATATATATATACATATACACATATATACATATACACACACACACACACACACACATATATATATATATATATATATATATATATATATTCAAGTTGACATAAATAATTGAATAAATTTATGTACGTTTTAACAAAGAACACATGATTAATTATGTTTCAGCATAGCTTTAGCAATTAATCACCAAGAAATACACGTAGTTTTGACTTTGGAAAATAGCTCTTTTTTTGTTTAAAAAGCATATTTTTAAAAGTCAACTTTTTCACACTTCTGTTGACCAAAGTGATGACTGCTCATTAAATATTTACGAAAATTTCATATTAAAATTTCTATTTATATTTTAACAGGTATTTGAAAATACTATGTATAAGACGCATTAAGAAACACAAACTTCGTCATATTATTATGAGCTTTTATACATTAGTACTACAAAAAATAAGAAAAATATTTACTAATTACCAGTATTCATAATCTGCCTCTTTTTTAAGTCATTTTATTTTTTACAAAAATACATTTTTCTGTTTAAAAAGCTTTATAATTTTTTGCATACTAATAAACACTATGCAAAGCTTTTTATAAACTATCATATAGCAATAGATATCATCCTTAACACGTTGACAAATATTTTGATGCAATTATATTTATCGTATTTCTGTAACAGCATGACTTTGTTGTTTTTATGTTTAAATAGTTATGAAGAGCTGTGCTACTGGCTGAACATTGGCAACTATTGCTATAATTGTTCAATTAGATATAATAAGACATGAATATAATTTATTCAACATTTATTAGTTATTTTTGTGAAATTAAAGAGACAGTGAACTTTTGAATGTAATTAGTTGGGTTTTTTTACTAATTTTCTGAAACTCTATATTACTTATTTTTTTATCTAAAAATATTTATTTTTTATTTAAACTCTTTCTTTTACTCTTATAGAAAATCATGTGTTTGCAAATAATTTAGCCTTAGGGGAAATGTAAAGATTTCAAGAGATGTAGTCTTTAAATTATTTTCTTTCAGTGTTTAGATAAAAGCATATTTAATAGCATATATTATATAACTATGAATAGAAATTACCTATACATTGCCATACCATTTACTAGATTTGCGTTCATTTAACTGAGCAAATAGAAACATAGTTACCATCTAGAGCACTAATACTTTAAGGTAATAAAGATGCATTTGCATATGCAGCGGTGTTCCTAAGCACATATAATCTCTATTTATTACATTAACCTCTCTTAGCTAATCTTATGTTATTATTCATATTCAGTTGTTAAATACCTATCCCTTCTACACAAGGATAACAATTTTTTCTAAGGCTATAAAACTACTAATATATTAAGATACTTTAAAATACTCAATTGTATAATATTAATAAATATAAATATATATGTCTTTGAGAGTAAATGTAAATGAAGAAGAAAAATAAAATTAACAAACTAATGTCCATATTTTTCTATAGTAAAAAGTAAATATTGAAATTAAAGTTTTCATATTTCCAATTAAAAGAGATGATACATTTTTAAAAAATAGGGACATTAGTTTGTTAATTTTATTTTTTGTTCATTTACATTTACTCTCAAAGACATATATATTTATATTTATTAATATCATATAATTATACAATTCGGGAGTAATTTAAAGTCATTTTATATATTAGTAGTTTTAAACAAGAATTGAAGTATAGATTTCAACGCTAGATTTTATTGACTCCTGCAAAATTTTCACAAATAGGAGTAAATAACTTTTTAAAGTAAGTTATGTGTAAAAATTATGAACTGAATTTAACATTCTAGGCTCTTTGAAGGACATTTTTTTATATGTATTTCCCAAAATCTTCGATTTTTTGTACAAAAATATGACATCTCAAAATAAATACTATTTTAAACTTCAAAAGGAAAAAAATGTTTATACTGTTAATATTTTTAAGTTACATAAGTGTGATTTGTAATTCTAAGAAATAGAAAAATCTTTGTCCCTAAACATTTAAGTTTTGGTCTTTAAATCATTAAATTTATCGACCAATTTATCTGCATCTATTAATTATATGTGTATATATAAGTATATATTGTGACGTCCTGAAGTTAAGGTAGGTGAAGCCGTTAGTGGTACAGGCTGGACAACTTTTTACTCTGGATTAAATACTTTATTCGAGTGAATAATTATGTACAGCTATGTACAGGTTTCAGTTCATTTTAAATCTTCTGAGATTTCGTGCTGAGATAACGCTAACACAATTGCAATGCGTAGGTACAGTGAAGCTAGTTCTTCTCTAACTCTGTAACAGTTCGATAATTAGTGCCGGTACGAAACGCTGACACTATAACCTCCGGGATGACGATCAGTTTAGTCGGCTTCCACACTAAGGTTCAAACGGTCAGAGTGCGTATCAAGCTGGAGTTCGTCAAGGAAACTCAGGATACTAGACGATCCAAAATGAGAGTAAGGGTCACTCTCAGCGACCTACTTGTATGCACGAAGTAAAAAAAATATTAAGATAACGGGAATGAGATCCCAAAGTCGAAAGTCGACTTCTTAGCAAAAGCAGAGACGCTGGCGGTCTCTAAAGCAAGCAAGCTCCGGAAATCGGAGAGACGAGTGGTCGCCTCTCGAGCTCCCCGAAACAGCTCCATAGCAACTATCAAGACAGAAACCCCCTGCTCGGCTCAGCCAATCTTCCCTTATAGGAGTCCCGGTACCCTTCACGTGATTCTTTTGGAACCTTCCGATCCACGGTGACGCAGGATCAGCTGATCCGTTTCCAGATGTCGCAGAAAGGTCGTCTTTAATTCAACCACCAAAACAACTTAAATTCCTTTGCGGCACCGGGAACGGGGAACAGATGTACACTACTGCATCGCTCGATTTCTTTGACAGTAGCAGACATAATAAAGCCACAGCTCTGGCTCCAGGGTACCAACAGTTTTCAATTACGTCCATTTAAACGTAAGTCGTGGGTTTGTTAACGGGACCTAGTACACAAATGTCTATTGTTAGGACCGCATGTTCCTACCTGTCACCAACCGTAATTGTCCTCTGCGAAAAGTCACCTTTCCTTCATTTTTCGCTAGGGCCATGTAACGGATCGTTACACCATATATATATGTATATATATATATATATATATATATATATATATATATATATATATATATATATATATATATATATATATATATATATATATATATATATATATATATATATATATATATATATATATATATATATATGTATATGTATATATATATATATATATATATATACATACATATATATATATACACACATATATATACACACACACACACACACACACATATATATATATATATATATATATATATATATATATATATATAAGTAGGTACATATTGTGTGCTCATTTCAAATGAGTGATGAATTGTATGACTAAAACAATGAGTTATTTCTTAATAGCCAATTATTATAACATATTGTTTCATGGAAAAAAAGGAAATTTTAGAGTGTTTATAACTTTCTCCAAGAAATAATGGATATTTTTTACTTATTAGCACTTCATTTGTTTTAATTTAAAATGCTCCTTAGAATAAAAACCTATAGTCGATTTAAAATACAGTACATTTTTATTTTATTTTAAATGCAAACTATAATATTTTGGTTATTATCTTGTCATGCATATATACCCCAAAATATTTCTAGGTATGTGGATGTCATATTATCAATAAAAGGTGCAAAGTGGATTCAAAACCCACTACTTCAACATCCACTACTTGAAAGGGAAATGAAAGAATGAAGAACTAAATTTCATAAGATAGGTAATATTGCTTTTCTTTCGACTAAAACTCACCAACAAGGTAACATTCTATGCTTAGCAAAGAATGTTAGAAAGAAAAAAAATAGATTGTGAAATATTGAAGAAAGCTTTGATTTGGTAGTGCAATAGTCTAAATCAATTAAACTACATTGAGTTTCAAGAAGATTAAGAAGTTAGAATTTAACATATCAATTTGTATATGCATTATTTAATTTATGTTATTTTTCAGTTTTTAAACACTTATGGGTTGTATATATTCTATGGTGGCTTGCATAGAAGAAGAGATAAATGTGACAACGGAAGGATTGCTTGATACTTAACTACCAAGTACTGAAATATACTGCTTAAAAACATGAAGGAAATGTAATGAATTCACAGCTTTCTCCCTGCCGTAATTAAATTTTTTATATTTGTATTTTTCCCAGTTAATTTTTTATCGTTTATAATTGTTTATGCTAAAAAAATTATTTCTCATTTTCAAACACTCACATTTTGCATTTTATTTAAAGTGTAAAGGAAAATACTGTAATTATTGCCTAAACGCAGATTCGATAGCAAAAAGAAAAACTTTTCTAGATATGAAGATGACATTTTATCAATATAAAGACAAAAAGGTACAAGAAGATAGAAAAACTCTCTCCAAAAATGAATTCAAGGACTGAAGAAAAAAGGTTCATAAGATTGGTAAGTATGGTTCCTTTACACAAAAGCTCACCCATCAAGAGAACATTATCTGTTTAACAAAGGAATTCAATAAGCTGAATGACGGCCGTGAGAAACTTGACGGATGCTTTCAATTAGAAATGCTGTTATTTCCACACAGGGGAAAAAATTTCTAGATAGCCACTTGGCATCGGAACAAAAATCAGATTCACGTAAGTAAGGAGCATACTAAAGGAAACAAGGAACTAAAGATTGAAATGAAGAGGGAAAAAATTTGTTAACAAGATTGGCCAAGCTACAAATTTCTTTTCTTTGTGAATGATGCGGTGATTCGAGTGTTTTCTAGAAAGATTAATGCTTTCAATTTCTTTAAGTTATTTTCTTTTGTTTGTCCACGGGATAAAAATTGTAAACATCAAAGCTGAAAAATCGTCGTTTTACGTAATCACCTAAGCTTTCACTCTTTAATTGAAAAGTATTTCAAAGTATAAATTACATATTTTCAAATATGATTCCTTAAATGTAACCTTTTACGTCATTCTAGGCGTTGTATGTTATTTAGTATGAAATATTTGCTGACAATTTGCCAACTTTTTGGCAAAAATTAGAATTTAAAATAATTTTAGATCCTAAATAAGTAGCAAAATGAATAATCAAAAGTTAAATAATCTCATTAGAAAATTAAGTAGCTTCTGCAATTATGTTAAAAAGAAAAAAAGAAAATTTAAATTGACTGGAATAGTAAATATGACTTTTCTCTTAAACTCTACATTTTTGCATTAAAATATATAAATTGAACGGAGCTGTTCATAATAATAGGAAAGATTTGCTTCCACACAAATATGTATCTAAATAAACTTTAATATTTATGTAATGTACAGTTAAAAAACATTGCAATATATTTTTAATTAATAATAATAAATTACATTTAATTAATATTATTTCTTTAAATAAAAATATTCGAAAGTACCAAAAGAATTTTTTGCGCAAAAACTAAACCCGGAGCAGCATTTTAAATAATAAGACTACAAGACTTGAAGTATTAGAATCATTTACAGAAGTTAAAATTCGGCATCTGATAAATACTATATACCGATAAATAATTATACCAAACCTACCTAGGATTAAAATTATCATTTTAATAGTAATTAACAGTTCAAATAATATATAGTATCTTAAAAATCTAATATCGTAAAAAAATATGCGATATTCGCAATTAAAATTAATTTTTAACATTCATAGAATAAAGAATTCCTTTGGAAAAATTTGAAGAACAAAAATTGCATAAAATTTTAATTGCGATAGAGGCAAAATATTATAGTGTGTATAATATTTAATTTTAAATATTCAATTAATAAGCAAATAATGAAATGTTTTCTGTTAAATATGAATTGAAATTTTTTAAAGTAAAATGCCATCTATAAAATTTTATTAGTACTTAGGCACTGAAATATTAATTTTTGCTTTAGAAAGTATAGTAAATTTTGAGGAAAAAGTAATTACTATCAAATGCTTTTTCCGGAATAATTGATGAATAAAATTATTTAGACTCTGTTTAAAGTAAAACTTTTATAAAATAATTTATAATATAAAAAATAAAATAAAAATAAAATTTAACTATTTTCAAATATTAATTTCAAGTAATTTATTTTTGAAAAAAACTTGAACTATGTATATTAAAAGCAAAAATTTTAAATTTACTTACTCACAAGCACCCTTTTGATATTAATGCGTTAGAAACTAACTTTGTAATGTAAACTGAAGCTATATATAGTTTCTACTCTATAAAACTAAAAATATAAATTATCTAAGATTCTACTATTTTAAAAAACTTAAAAAACTCTTAAAACCGCCTTAATATTAAATATTTGTTACGCATGCCGATTTAAAATTAAGTATTACTTAAGACAAAAAAATAATAGAATAAAAATAAACTTAACATGCGAATTCAGCTTCCAATTTATAAAAATGTAAATGTTTGTGATTAAGTTTCATGTGGACCCTAGATTTCACAAATTTTATATCTTTTGTGAAGATGAGCTAAAAAAATTCGTAATTTTTTAAAATATCATGTTTTTGCAAGAAATTACAATGTTTTGCAAGAAACTTAATTGTGAATCAAGGAGAAGGTTTCATATCCCAATAAATCGCTATCTTTGTTATGTATAAAAATTTCCTGTAAGAAAAAAACCTTTAATCCCCTTCCTGTAATAGACAACTTAAATATCCGATTCAATATGTTTTAAAAGAAAAATAATGGGATATTTTCTGCTTATCAAAAAGTTTGATTTATTATTAATCAAAGTCACTAATCACTAGCAGGACTTTGTTAACAGACGCTATACATTTATCCTTCAAGGTTTTCCAGAGACGTTTGATTTATATTATTTTTTTTAAAAATTGCTTAATTTTTCATGACAAATAGGTAATAAAACATACGTTTTTAATGAAGTATATTTTTTCCCGAAATATTCACTTAAAGTTCTCCTGTAAATTTTCCAATAGCAAAATGTAATATGTTAAAACATAACTAATTTTTTATCTCTCTCTCTCTCTCTGTGTATATATATTATATATATATATATATATATATATATATATATATATATATATATATATATATATATATATATATATATATATATATATATATATATATATATATATATATATATATATATATATATATATATATATATATATATATATATATATATATATATATATATATATATATATATATATATATATATATATATATATATATATATATATATATATATATATATATATATATATATATATATATATATATATATATATATATATATATATATATATATACATATATATATATATATATATATATATATATATATATATATATATATATATATATATATATATATATATATATATATATATATATATATATATATATATATATATATATATATATATATATATATATATATATATATATATATATATATATATATATATATATATATATATATATATATATATATATATATATATATATATATATATACATATATACATATATATACACATATTCTTAATCTCATTATGATATTTTATGTTTGAAAAATTATCTTAAATCCACTATTTTAATAATATAACATCTATATTACATTTCCTCTAGTGATAATTTGATAAAACCTGAGGACAAATAAATTTTAATTTTTCTGTACTCAAATTTTAAAAGTTTTAAAAAAGAAAACTTGGTTCAAAATTGTGTAAAAATTTAAGTTGGTTTAAATTTATAATTTCGAGATTAAAGTGATAAAAGTTTTAGTTACTTAAAGAAATAGTTGATAAACCATATAATAATAAAATGCGCATAAATATAAAAGTTCAAATTTTCTGAACTGACGTTTTAAGGAATTACTTTCTAAACAATTATTTTTCTTCGAAATTTTAATATAATAACGAAAATAAAACAAATTTATATCAAATATTTATGTTAAGTAATTAGATAAATAGGAATTTAAACGTTATTCAGAAGAGAATATCTTTAAAAGTGTAAACTTAATTTTAATAACAAAATTTTAATTAGTGGAAACTTATTTTTCTTTCAAAAATTTCCCTTAGTTCTGAGAGAAAATATTTATTTCACTGCTTCATACAAAAATAATGAAGGATAATTTACCTTAATTTCCAGAGTATAAATTCAAACCACTTTATTATATCTAATACTATTATACTTAATATTAAAGTGAATAAAGATCGTAAGTTTTTATGAATCGTATTACAATTTTAAAAAATGAATAGTTTTAGACATTTTATTACCTAAAATATTTAACAACTCATCCTTAGTACAAAAATTTTAAAAAATAACAATGGAAGTGATTATTAATTCTTTTTTTATAAAGTGAAGTTTCAATCTAACCTATATAATGACTTAATATTAAACATTAAAACTGAAGAATTTGTAAAAAAATAAACAGTATTTAAGCCCAAAAATTTTCACAATTATACAGCCTTAAGGTACTAATTAATTTTAAAATGAGCTAATTTTTTTGTGAATTATTTAATATCTGTTTCACATAGTATCAATCTAATAAAAGTTAATTGTATGCAATTTATCACTTTAAAGACAGAAATAGATACACAATAAAATATATTAAAATTTATATTCTCCTCTTATCAGTATTAAATTATATATTGTTGAACTTACTATACCGAAGCTGAAAAAAATCATTTTAAAGACAGAAATAGATACACAATAAAATATATTAAAACATATATTCTCCTCTTATCAGTATTAAATTATATATTGTTGAACTTACTATACCGAAGCTGAAAAAAATATTACTGTTTGTTTTTTGAACTCCAATCATTTTGGTTTCAACAACGTAAAGTGTATTTTTATATCAGAATATATAAAATTTACATCTTCTATTAAATTTAAGAATAATAAATGATTTAAAGTATTTTATAATTTAGTTTAGTTAAATAACACTCTTTAAACTAAATTTTTAGAATAGTTATCATATTAAGGCAATAAATCAATGAACTATTTTTTCAATAGTCCCTTTTCAAAGGGGAAGGTGAAGAAACTTAATGTAACATTAGTCATTTAACAGATTTAAAATCAATCTGTTCATCAAAATGAATTATGTCATTTTAAAATTAATAGGTTAATACAGAAATTACACTATTTTCCCCTAAATTATATTGATTTAAATATTTTTCAGCAAATTTTTTAAATATTACAGCTTTTAGCTAAGGTAGTACACCATTATAAATTAATAAGATTGAAAGGCATACATTTTTAGATACATCTTTTAAAATTAAGAAACTGTGAGAATTCCCGAATTATTAGAAACTAGAATATATATTATATAAATATTTTTAATTTATTTCTAAACATACAAATAAAACAACATTTCACTGTTAGTTCTGTTAATCAATTAAAAATGTAATATAATGTTAAAACATTTAAAATAAAATTATATTTTTTTAATCCCATGTATGGTGTCTAAACACGTAAAGTCGTGATTTTCACTATATAAGACCAAGGAATATGAACTTACTATTGAATTTGATGTTTGCAACTATTCAGAATTGACAGAAAGAAGTAAGACTGGGCATAAATATTATACATATTGGAAAATTCTTGACTGCATGCTCAAAGTAAGAGCTTCAATGCTATACTTTCTTTGACGCTTTGACAAAACAAGATAAGCTTATACCGTCACATAATACCGTTCTTATTAAATATGCTTTTCACAGAATATATCTTAATTTTATTTGAATATTTCTTATATGATTCCCTCTATGCATGCATGATTATTTTAGGTAATATTTTAATAGATATTTATCTTCTTATTTTATTATTTTGAAAAAAGAAACTTAATTAAAAGCTGTTATTCAGTCTTAGATTAGAAAGACGATTTCTCTTTACGTTTTCAATGGTTGAAAAATTAACTCCATAAAAAGTCTGGAATTTTTTCTCCTATTACAAGAAGATAACTACTGTAGGACAATTTTAGGGAAGATTATCATTTATTTTTTTAAGAATAAAAGTACAGTTTTTGAGTAGCATATAAGTGATTGAAATCATTCATGCTTTGATCTATAAATATTTCTTTAAGATTAGGCTTGTAACTCTTGTGAATCTCTGGGATATTGGGATTTATGATTTAGGAATATTTCTCTTTTCCGTTTAATCAACAAATAGACAATGCGTGAGTGTGTTTCTTATTGTCTTTAAGAATAAATTTTAGATTAATGACTTTTTTTACTATACAAGTGCAGGAGGAGCCAAATCAACAAAAGAAATTCTAATTTGACTGTTGCACTTATCTGGACAATCTAGACATCATTTATCTGGGATATTTTGTCAACTGGCAAACAATCAGCTCATATATATACCAAATAAAACTTTTCTTTTACCAGCTTTTACATCATCTTACATATCACAGTAGGCTGAAACATCAGGTGAATCGTAGAATAAAAATCGAATGTCCAGGACTTTAAACGGAGGAGCTTTCACTGCTACAAAACTTAGTTGGAAATACATATTACATGATCTGCAGTCATATCTTATAGCCAAATTAATTTTCTACAACAAGAATGAATATAAAGAATGTGGAAAATAGTCATTTTCTGGTTATAAATTTTAACAAAACATTACTCTTCAATGAGAAACATAATAACAGTTTACAAAGAGGTATCTCGAAATAGAAGGTGAAAACATGCAAAAATAGAAGTAAATGTCATGAGTAAAGGAAAGTTTTTATGTCATGAGTAAAGGAAAAGTTGTTCTTTATCTAGAAAGTTTGTTAAGTAACTGTGTTTTTCCAATTCGATAAATTTGTCACTCTTAGGGAATGTAGTGCTTCAGAATACTGAAAATGAAAAAAAAAATCATATATAAATATTCCAAAATCTCCTTTCTTTTTCAATTTACAAATGTAAATGTATACATATATATATATATATATATATATATATATATATATATATATATATATATATATATATATATATATATATATATATATATATATATATATATATATATATATATATATATATATATATATATATATATATATAATATATATATATATATATATATATATATATATATATATATATATATATATATATATATATATATATATATATATATATATATATATATATATATATATATATATATATATATATATATATATATATATATATATATATATATATATATATATATATATATATGAATATATACAGACAGAGATAGATAGATAGATAGATAGATAGATAGGTGCATGTAGATAGCTAGATAGATAATGCGTGTACATAAGTGCTCTCCTATTTACATGCTTATATAAATAAATATATAGAAAATCAATATATATTCTGGTATTTTATTTTAATAATAAATTTATAAATAACTTATGAGAAAAACTCCTTTTTCGAAGAAATTTTTTATAAAGGCGTGCATAAAACAATTGCCAAGACAATAGTTATTTCTGACGAAAAAAACTCCACCTGCTCCGAATACGCATTTTATATTAATAATAAGGGGAAGAAGAAAAAGACGGATGCCTCCAATTTCGCTTTACCATGATTTCCTGAGAAAAGTAGAGAAACAGTTCTGAGATAACTACATGACGTGTTATCAACAAAAGAACACTGAAAGGAAAAACGTTAGCAAAGAAAGAAATTAAAACTAAACGTAGGAATTAAAGAAGAAAAAAAAAGTTTATCAAGCAAAAATAATCTGCGTTACGATAATTTGTTTTCTACTCAATGATGCGAAAAGATTACGGTTCCCCAAGAGAATCATATTTATAATATTTTTCAGTTATTCTTTGATTTGTGCCTAAAAATAAAATATAAAATATGTTTGAGAAGTAGTTACAATTCGCTAAACTAGTGTTTTTTTTCTTTCGATTTTATGAGCTTACGCTTCAGGATATTGATTGCATGCTATATGTTCTTATATTCCTTGTGGATTAAAGCTATTCATGACTTTTTCGAATTCATCGTTTTGTGTAAAATAATAAAATAAAGAAAAGATTATACATCCATCTTTTGCTTTAAGGGTAATGGATATTTTATCACTCGAGATAAGTTAATTTTTGTCAAATATTCAAAGAGATATTTATCTGGATGTGTATTGCTGTGAAATATTTGAATTTCGAGTTTTAATATATTTTTTTGAAAAAAAAATGCAATGCTTTTTGAGGGATTTACATTTATTTCTAAAGTGGGATTATATAAGCAATATAGATTGCACATCTGCTTTTAAGAAATATGCTATTGTATTTATTCGAAGCCTTATTTCTTATAAATATATTTTTTGAAGTATATATTATAAAGGATAAATTTAAGAACATATTTATGCTGAAATGCAAGTATATTTTTTCATGTTTGTTTTATAAAACGCATTTCTATGAAGGAGAAACATTTTACGAATTTCAACAAAACTTCGTGTTTTTTCTAAAAATTTGGAATATTTTTGCTGTTATTAAGTGGAATATCAACTCTAGGGACATATCCTGTATAATTTCTAATTTTCAGTTCATTCAATCAGGTAAACAAAATTAATGGCATCAAACAAGTTAATATTTGTTTCACAATAGCAAAATATTTGAATAGAAATAGTATAAAAATACTTTATAAAAGGAACTGAAGGTAGTATCTTACTTTTAAGTCACTGTATTAATAATATAAATTTAATACCTCATTACTTTATTTATAAATAGCATCTAGTTAAGAATGTGATGATTAAAAATATTAAATTTCTTTTAACATCCAATAATAATAGGATATAGAGTTTAGTGGTAATCGAGCTAGAAATAAAATGACGATTTCTGTAAACTTTTCAGAAAATGTTTAGATCCCGTAAGTAAATATTCTATTTTTATAGAGACCAAAAATAGTAATTATAAATAACATTGTAATATTCATTTTGAATAAAATCATATGGTAGCTTATAATTATGTAATTCGCAGTTTAAAATTAGTTTAAACTGCTTTTTGAAGTGAATTATCTTAGTTCCAACAAACAAAGTATACAGAATTTGTAAAAACATTAAATGTGAAAAATAAGCATGAGGTTCACAGTTTTAACAATAATTTCCTCCCCATCTTTAGGAATGTTTACAAAATTTTTAAAATAATATTTATTCATATTTCTTTATGATACAACTAATTACTACAAGATTTAATTTTAATTAAATATTCTAAAATAATTATTTTGTGTTGTATTTAATGATCTCTAAGAATTAAATATGAGGGTTTAATAACATGTTATAACTAAACTGATTTTTTACCCCTGATATCAATGTCTTTCGCTTATAATTTCTAGTATTAAATATTCTGAATATATATATATATATATATATATATATATATATATATATATATATATATATATATATATATATATATATATATATATATATATATATATATATATATATATATATATATATATATATATATATATATATATATATATATATATATATATATATATATATATATATATATATATATATATATATATATATATATATATATATATATATATATATATATATATATATATATATATATATATATATATATATATATATATATATAATTTAACAAATTAAAGAATGTCCTAAACAACTTCGTTAAATGCTCAACTTTTAAGGATCTGTATAAACAAGCTGTTCACAATGAATTTCAAACGTAAGTCATCGTGTAAAATGACTAATAAGCAGTTTTAAAGTAACTTCAACTGCGATTTTGTGTCAGTTACTCACATAGAGCTCTGATTTTTCTGTTTCGATTGGCTTGTTACTTTTCCAAAATGTGTGTACAACTTTTCCTTTAAATAATAAATTCACTTAATTGAACACACATGATCCATGATTAGCATAGTAGGGACATAAATGCTTGTAAATTTGATCAATTTATATAAATTAAATTTTCAAAAGATAAAACGAAATAAAAAATAATTATACCGGCATGTTTATGTTATACAATTTTTATGTTTTTAAGAGAGAGTTTTCATTTTACAACATGTTTAATTTCTCTTTTGCTACATTGTAAAAGTACTAGAAACCAGGATTTTATTAATTCAATTATTGAAATTCTAAATCATTAGCCTCTTAAGAAAAATTATATTTTAGCTGAGAAATTCTAAGCATAAATTTATTAAAATTATTTAATATATAAAATCAATTAAATATTTTATTTCAGAAAAATAATATTCTCCTTTGGATATCTGTATTCCTTTGGATTTGGATAAGTGTTTTTTGCTGAACATAAAGTAATTTTGATTAAAGCTTTAAACATTTTGATTAAAGCGTAAAACTGGTCATACACGTAATAAATTTGTTCAGAATTTTGTCTCATAATTCAATGTTAATGATATATTAGAGATCATTTTAAACCATTTTATAGATTAACAGTGATTACAATAGAGAACACTGCGGTTTCATTAATATCAGTCCATTTATGCTATGGATATTTGCAACAAACTCCAGGTTATTTTAACATATGTAGTATATCAGTTCTGCAGAATTTCCAATCATCTAGTTTTATTAAATTTTGTTACTTGATGTTGAAAATATTTAAAGAGATGGAATACTAGTTTATGGTAAAATAATGTGGCATTTTTCCTTTAATATTTTCATTTTTATTAAATGTTATACAAAATACTTTTATTGAAATATATTTAAGGCTTCATTAATTATAAAATGTGTATAGCACATTCTTCCTATTTTGAGTCAGAAAATATTTCCACAGTCAAATGTCATTAATTTAATCTTCTTTTTAATTAATAATCTGTGACCCTTTGATTCTAAATTTACTTGTTTTATAGTAAGTACTGCTTTATTAAAAATGACTTATTTTACAGTAAATGCTGCCCATTAATTGATGTGTTAAATGAAAATATGTATACTTACCCAAGCGTATTTCTATTCAGATGCGGTGACTAAGTGTTTCTATCCAGTATTTTAAAATGGCATACTGAGTCCCCACTGGCACTACGTTTTTTGTTTATAGAGAACAGACGGGGCTATTGGTTTCTTTATAGCTATATGGATGGTATAGAAAATATGTTACTTTTGTACAACGATATAAAAATAGTTGAGGTAACAACTGATATGCCTATTTTTATTATCTCTTTGTAAAAAATACATTCAAGTTAACTTCACTACACTTAGTTTTCACATAACGCACTTCCATTTTTAGCAATTTAAGGAGCGATTTTCTGCTAAAAATATTTAATTTCGAGATTTATTACAATTCAGAAGCTTTCTTCTCTGGAAGCTTTACTAGAGATTTTTTTACTCTCGCTCACTAAACTATTTTATTAAAAAAAAGTACAAACTAAATATTGCTTCATTTATGTCCCATCTCTCAAATGAATACGCAGGTATATTTAGCAATATTACATTTTACTTTATAAAGTATTTTCATACTTATGTAAAATTTTATGCAATAATTTAGCACTTGATTTTTTGGGCGTTTATTCAACTTTCAAAACAAATAGTCACAGAGACATGTAGAATGGATTAAAGAAAAATAATTTTTCTTAAGTTTATTTCTAGATTTTTGAACTAAAACTTTACTTGACTAATTTCTTCTGTGTATTATATAATTTTTTGTTGAGTAATACTTTAGGCATATATTACTTTCAAAAACTTTTTATGTTACGACTTTTTTTTTCTTTTAATATGTTACATCATATTATTAAACAAAATCATCATGCATTAAATTAAAATTTTTACGCCATAAAATTTAGAAATATCCCTCTAATTAATGATTTTCTAATAATTTTTTTATAATACCTGTTCTTAAACGAAAGTGCATTTTCAAAATATAATTCGTTTCTTACTTCATAAGAAAGTAAATCAGATCACATTTCATAACACAAATTAATATTCAGGTTTATATTCAGAAGTATGAGGTTTTAGATTTTTAAGTTGAAGCCAAATATTTCAATTTAGTCTTCTGTCTTCATTTTTTAAATGGAATTTTAAAAAATTTGTAATTACAGTACGGGGGTTTTTTTCTTAGAGGTGACTAATGAGCATTGCAATCGATTTAAAATAATTAGAAAAAAATATTTATGGGATTTTCGAAACATGCAATCCCATGCAACATAAAAACCTATACATATTTTTGATTATACATATTTTTCATTTATTGTTTTTCACATCAAGGTAATGAAGCTTGATGTGAAAAATAATAATTTGTAAATCACAAAACATTTTTTCTTTTCAAAGTAATATCCCATATAAATACGAAATAACTGCACTATACTTTCTACGATTAAGCTTCATAATTTTTGAGAAAAAAATATTCTGAAAGTTTTTTTATTGCTTGAAACTTTTAAACACAAACATGTAGGTTATAGTGGAATTTACTAAAAACAAACTTTCTTTGTTTCTCCAAATAAACCATCCTTGAAAAGTTTTATCATAAAACTTCCCATAAGCATATAGTTTACTCGGTATTCTTAGAGACACATCTACTTGTTTTCAAAATATCTTTTTAGATTAACTGTTTACAAATATTACCTACGTGTAAGAAATTATTATGTTCTTACTAAATATAATTATTTTATTATACTTTCACAGCATAAAAACATCAAACAAATATACATATGTATATATGTGGGTATATTTCTATGCATGTATGTATATATACCCTTATATTTTGCTTTAGCTTTCTAGCTCAAAATATTATTCCTTTACATCTAGTTTCACAGCAAAATATGAGATAAAATCAATTAAATTCCTAATGTCATAGATTAAATTCTTTTCCAAGAAGACAAAAAATAAATCAACTTTTTGAAGTCATAGAAAATAATATAAAAATATATGATTTACAAAACATTTCAAAGAAATTAAATGGGAGTTTTCAGAACGTTTAAACAGCAATTTATTTTCCTGAAAGTATAAAATATTATGTTGAATATTTTGCTTTATATTATATTCTTATGATATTTAGGCAAGCAATAACACGTGCGGCAAGGAGGATAAATCCCCCACACGGGAGTAAAGAATAGCTTAGGAATTCTCAAAACAGCTTTAGTTAAAAACTATTCGATATAGCAGATTAATAGGGAATTCGTAGAAAGAAAAAGTATTTAAATATTTGATGCTGGTTGAGGATTTTAAACACAGAAGATTAAATGTGGAATTGTTATAATTTCGTCATTTAAATCTAAAACTCTTAAGTCAAAATAATTATGGCTGCCTGATTAAAGATGCTACATATAATCATTTGCTTGTCTTTGCATTATATGAAGACCTAGCGTTTAAAAACAGATAATGATAGGCAGTAAACATCTATATTTTGAAGCAAAATATTAAGAAATTCTTAATAAAAATTCGTCTAGAAATAGTTTAAGATGCTCAATGATTGATGATCATAAATAAAACAGAAAAAAAGTTGAAATATTAGATATTAATATACCAGGTAACCTGTTGATGTAGAAACATTTTGGTTTGTTCATTAAAAATGCTATAGATAATAATTTCTTAGTCTATTTTTAAGTATTTAAAACCCAACTTTTAATATTAGCAATAGGATAATTCTCCTCTGTCCTAGCCGAAGCCATACAGATACTGAATGATATAGTCGCCACGACGTAACCACAACACCACAAAGATGCTGCTGACCTGTGTCTGCGGAAGCGAAAGACGTTGCCCCCCTAATATTAGAAATAAATATCTGCAAATATTTGTGTAAACAAAGCTGGAGAGGATAGAGCCCTAGTTCTAAATGTTTTGGTCTAAATGTAACATTTGGATAAAGAGATGCGATTTAAACTTAAATACAGCCTCATAAGATAATTAAGGACTTTTAAATAAACATATGACTGAAAAGAAGACCTAAAATCGTATATATATATATATATATATATATATATATATATATATATATATATATAACTATTATATATATATGAACACATACTCATACACACACATACATATATATATATATATATATATATATATATATATATATATATATATATATATATATATAAGATAAAATCTGTTATGAACTAATCTTATAATATTAGTATCATTAGTTCTTAGACTGCTTTATCATTCTATATTTCGAAATAATGTGATGCTGAGCGTTTTATGTTATAAAAAAAGTGTATTTTATAACAGATTGTCCCGATAGAATTGGATACGAAAACACATAGATTTACCTGACCTGATTTGAGATAGTTAATGGGAATAGCTACGGGTAAGGTAGTCATAATAGATTTGCATTGCAAAAATGTTAAACCCCTAAATGCTGCAGAAAGTGACCGTGGCAAATATATCTAGTACCGAACAGCAAGATGTCGTTAAATGTGAGATTACAGTTTTCTTGTTGTTTTTTTTTTGGCTGTTAAACAAAGAATGCCATATCTAAAACTGGATAGTTAAACACATATTTATTGATCTTAAAAATTACCTGATGCAAGAATTACAACGATGCTCAAGATTTAGATGAATTTCATACCATAATAAACTTCTTTAAGGGGTTTAGAGATTCTATGAAATGAAATTTTCCTATAATAATAGTGCTACAAATTTTTAACTTTTTATTACAAGACTAAAATATATTTCTTTAATTACATATATGATTTTATATGTGATTTTGTTATATTTTTAATAATAATTCTATTCCCAGTGTTTAATATTGAGTAGTATGGATTTAAACACGTAATACGCACACATCTTAAATTTTTCTATATGTTGTTGTTTATGTTCATTGGACAAGCCCAGGACAAGCCTACTTGAATTAAGACAAAAGGGTGCGATTTTCGTTCAATGTGGTGAGAGAGCTAGGATGAAAAATCTGCTTTGCTCAAATGAGTCCTAGTAATTTGTAAAAAAAGGACCAAGTAGAAGAATGTGAGGCCTTCCAACCCAAATTTTTTATTTGAGAACTTGCTGGACATTGTCGCTATGAACATATTTTACGTTCCCCAGTCACCATTAATGAAAACAGTGGATCTATCTCCGATCCCAAAACCTACCAGTTATGAAATTGGTGCCTTTGCCTACTAAGTTACCATTAATCCCTTAAACTATTAAAAGTATCTAAAATTTTATTTACTACCTCTACTGATATAAGCATTTAATTAAAGATAATTACTTTAGGGTTATACGGTATACACCAGAGG
This sequence comes from Pardosa pseudoannulata, assembly GCA_032207245.1. NCBI lineage: Eukaryota > Metazoa > Arthropoda > Arachnida > Araneae > Lycosidae > Pardosa > Pardosa pseudoannulata. Next base: position 100,742,504 of record CM063503.1, read on the forward strand.
TGGGCAAAAGGCGGCCCGCGTGCCGTATCCAGCCCTTTTGCTTACTTTATCCGGCCCGTTGAAAAATTCTGCATGCAATTTTTTAAATCTCTTATATGCGATTTTGTTGAAATCAATAGTAATTTGTATTCATAGTGTACAACTTATATTTGTGTAAGAACATTTTCGTTAATGATTTACTCGAAAAATAAATATCGATCACAAATTACTGACGCAAACCTACACTCGGTATTAAGGATTGCTACAAGTGATTTGGATCCAAATTTTGAAAAAATAATGTCAAATGAACATTCCAGATTTCACATTTCACATTAACTAAAACTATTCTATTTTAACGTTTGATGTTTGTCTTTTCTTTTTATAATTCTATTTACTATTATATTGACAAAATGTAATATAAATATAAAAATGTAATAACTGTGATCAAAATAAAATAATTTGCATCGTTAAGATATAAATAAATATCAAAATAAAATCTTTCATTAACTGATTTATTTAGTGACCACTAATTTAATATAATGGATCCTATTTCTTTAAAAATTATGCGACATATTTTAATGGGCACAAATTGTTTGCATATACTCCCAAGTAAGACAATTTATTGTTACTATTATCTTTTATTAAATGTCAAATTTCTCTGTCCAAATACTTTAAAATGATACTTATAGTGTTTTTGTCAAAAACATTTCTTGGACAGTTAAAAAACTCCACCCAAAACATTCGCGTGTACACAGAGTACACTGTATAGTCCTCCCGCCCGGGAGCCATTTTGAACATTCCATTTTGGCCCGCGCTTAACAGTATTTGCCCACCCCTGGTATACACGATTAAAACAAGTAAGGCTATTATTTACTAAGAATAATAGAGTTGTTAAGTACAAAATTCTATAATTGAGTATCAAAAATTTTGAATATTAAAGTAAAGTGTGTAAATATTATATTCAAATAAATTACTAATAATTGCATATATTAAACAGAGGGTAAAACAAGTTAAATTTTTCATCTTATAACATATTGTTTCCTGAAACAGTTTGTTATCATTATTTACTTCATAATAAATAATATATTATTTAAACTAATGTCAATTTTGAGTAAAAAAATGAATTTAAAATAACATGTGTTTTTTCTAATTCTTAAATATATTTTATATAAGTTTAAGAATTGCTTAGTGTCACTTTTATTAACAAATAGTATAACTTATTAACACAGACATTCATGCAAACATTTTATAGTCTGCTTGTTAATATATCATGTTTCAAAGAATACCCTAATTTTACCCCTTAATTTGACAAGATGTTTTTTCAAATATCGATTAAAAATATTTAAATAAATAATAATAAAATAATAATAATAATATAATAATATATTTAATAATAATAATATATTATAATAATAATATATTTAATAATAATAATATATTATAATAATAATATATTTAATAATAATAATATATAATAATAATAATAATATATAATAATAATAATAATATATTTAATATATTATATATTATCGATAAAAACATATTTATTATAACGATTTTATTTATTTGATTGTTCATTGTAGTGGACTTAGCCAAATTACGGGTTAAACGTAATAAATATTTTATGGATTCTTTTTATGGTTAAAATAATGTCTTTTCTCAACTGGGTCTACATAATTTAGAAGAACGAATCAAGCAGGAGACGGATGAATGAGGAATGCAAGGTTAATAAAATCAACATTTAAAACACTTAACCTTGTTTATCGAGAAAACCAATAGTGTAACACTAACCACGAATGTTTGTTTTACCTTTTTAAAGTTCTTTATTTTAAAGCTTAAATCCAAAGGTAAAAGATTGATGAATTTAATGTACATGATTTATATAGTTTTATAAAATAGAAAATTGGCAATTTTATGACTATTTTTTAAATATACGATTGCTAAGGGGTTATGTCTATATTTAACACTATAAACAAATTCTATATTTGTAGTTCCTAATGAAAACATATTGGATAATTTAGGATATAGAGAAGTTAGGTTTGAAAAAAATTAAATAACAAATACTAAGAATAAAATTTCAATATTTTTTAACTTAAGGGAAAATATTATCATTTAAAATTAATTGAAATATTAATGGCATTTATGGAAATGTAGAGTTTAAATCTATACTTAACACTGAAAATGAATTCTATTTTTGTGGTTACTGCAAAATAAAATTGAAGAATTTAGCGTCATACACAAAATTAGAGTTGACAGAAGAGAAATAAGAAATGAAACGCAAGCACCATGAAATCATTATTCGAAAATGTTCAGTCTCTGAATATATTGCTACATTCTAAGCATAAAGAAACAATATAACGAAAAATCGTATGTTTCTTCCGACTCCCATAATCTCCATAAAAACGAAACGGATAAAGGAATATTGCTTTTCTTGCAGAAATAATTTTCAATAAATACAGGAAAGATTTAACTCGGTATCGAAAAATACACATTACAGAAAACGTTATGGGCAAAATATTTTACATTGTTAATTCTTCCGCGTATTTCAAAATATGACTTCCTCTGTATTCAATACAATTCTCTGATTAGTACAACATCAATAGATTTAAAAATATACATACTTTGAAGCTATTTTATGAGATTATTTTATATATTTCAGATATGCATTTATAAAATGGGATTGGAAAATTTATTGAAATAGTCACGATCCAAAATGTGTTAGATATGTACTACGTTTTCTTTAACCGTCTTTAAATATTGAAAATATTCTAGGCGGAGATGTTAGTCATAGGTCAATATTAAAAATTAAAACACGATCTTTAAGATAAATATAAAGGTATTTATAAAACACAGTTTAAATAAATGTCACAACTAAAATATGGATTCAACATCATCAGAAAACTGTAAGATTTATATTTTTTAATCTTTATGAGATATTTATTACGTAAAGATAATGAGCAATTAAATAAACATTATTTATAAACAAATTTAAAATTAAAATATGTTCATGTAATCACGTTTATATAAACTATAACATAAATGAATATATTTTTGTATATTAATGCAATTTTGTAATAAAATGAGAACTTAAATAAATGTATACGAAGGAAATGAAAAAGTATATGTATATGGCTATTGCAGTTTACTCTTGTAGCAAGTATATTTTCATATATAAATACATGGGATGTTTTACCAAATAAATTATGGGTGTATTAAAATGATATTAACGTTGATTACGAGTAAAGTATTTTACTAAATGTGATACGCAATACGTTTTATTAAGTTACTCATTCCATATAAGAGTAAAACTACATAAGCACATAAATAGTGGTTGTAAGTCTGCAATAAAGCAGTAACATAGAATTCTTCCAAGCTTACAGTTATATCAATTAGGTACGTTATTTAGATAATAAAATATGTGAAGGGAGTAATATAGGAATTGAAATTCAAAATCCCTCCAACTATTATACTTTCAACTATGCAAAATAAAAAAATGCTAGGTGTAATGCATAACTGCATTTTACTTTAGGGGGATTTGTGTTGGATTTATGGTACTCGATTATTCGTGTTTGCTTATACATTTACTCAATCTTCTAGTAACGCGGAGCCTGGGACAGGCATACTGTTGTCTGCAATATCAGAGTTCCAATTGGTTAACTAAAGCGTACGCTATATCAGGGTAGTGAGTTTCCAGAAGAGTTAACAATGAAATCCCAAAGTTCTAGAAAGAAATTCGAATGATAATACTGTGAGAGAGAGAGAAGTAGACTCCTTCTGGAAACCTATATTTAGTAGATTATTGGAGTACATAGATAGTTATTTTTCACACATTTTGATATTTTCAGTTCAATTCAAATAAAAGCATCACATTGATTTCTTTTTTCTTTCAGACATGGAAAATTATATTTTTAAAGTGGTATATATTTATTTTTCAAAATCATTTCTCTGCTCAAGAAGGGTATCGCTGAATAAGTATCGCTGAATAGGTAAATAAAGTTTAGCGCTCTCGTTTTAGCGTAAAATATTTCTGAAGCCGTGTACTTCCTACTTGTATCCTTCGCTCGCTGGTTTGGATACTCGAATTTGGTTGAATATGTTTTACCTTCATCTGATTCGTGAGAGAAAAAAGTATAAAATTTAAAACTCTGTTAGTACACGTGATTCCACTTCTCTTCACAAAAATATCAAGTAGCTATTTTTAAAGGAAATTATGTTCTGTGGTTACTTTACTTCGTTTCTGTGCTACGTTTCTGCGGTTAACGTACTTTAATGTTTTAAATCTCTAAATCATGTTAATTAGCTTTAAAAATTTCCCTTTTACATTACATTTCTCCGTAAAATTACAAATTTACCTCCTACATTATTTTTATGTTAACGAAACATTTTTTAAAATTATTGATGTATTTATGCACTCTTAAAGATTATAGAATCTTAGAATTCATAACTTTTTTCAGAAATTCCAGAAATTTCTATATACTATTATGTAGATAATATTTCTGTATTCCGATTGTTTTATTGGTGTACAACAATGAATTAGCTAAACTTGTTTTGAAGAGTGTCCAAATTCTTAATGAATGCAATGATTTTTCAATCACATAATTAGAAATCATTACAATTGCTAAAGCACATAAATAGCAGCGGTAGCTCAAAGGTTAAAACCAGCGATCTATTATACGGTGGGTAGCGGATCTACGCTGGTGTCTGCCAAAGATCTACAGTGTTAATTAATGACAGATCAGGCAGGTAAGTATTGTCGGGGTTGCAATGTCTTCTAAGTTCTCAAAGTATAACTTTGCAGGAGGTAGGCTAAACCTGGAAGCCTTCTGCTCGGTCCATGATTCTAAATTACGGGGGCTCATTCTTCAGGTTAAGGGGTCAGGTACCTTTGAAATGTTGAAAATATCGATATTTTTTATTGCTTTTCCTAAACATATAATTCAATAGAAACATTTTAAAACAAACCCCGTTCAAAAATTCGCAGTAGTTCAGAAGTTATGGCGAAAAAAGCTTGAGCATATGTACCACAAAATCATAATTTAAAGGGAGAGCTCGTTTGTTTACATTTCACAGACAGCTGATGCAGGCATGATTTCAAGGTTGATGACGTTGCTGCATTTTTACTCGCTGCATGTACTTCATGAATATAATTTATTTTTTCTGTCTCGATCAGTAAAAATTAGTTACTACTACTTCTACTTGTTTACATTTGCTACCACGTTGATTTCATTTGAATTGTGCGAATTGCTGTGTGAGTATACCGTTGATTACACTCTGTTTGCTACCTCTCTAGGCAAATATATCGTACAATTTTCTATCTAAAGTTTAATTTTTCTATTTACTGTTAATTATAAATTCAGTATGAGCAGTAAAGAAGAAGAAATGAAGCCTAAACGAGCTTCAGGTAAACGTGCTAAGAAACTAAAGTTTACCGGTAATATTTATACCAGAAAGATGATGAATATTGAAAATTCACACAATAATGAGCGTGCTTCTGAAAGAAAACTTAATTCCAGTTCAATTAATAATGATGATGATATCATTTGTGATTTTAGTGGATATCGTGTTGTTGATATTGAACTGATGTTTTCGTTTTTACAAAATTTTTTGTGTTGCAAAGTGTGCCAAGGAGATATTAATTTGAACGAAGAAGTTGTGTGTGGCTTATCATCAAAAATATCTCTGGAATGCAAAAACTGTTCAACTTTGTGTTCTTTCAGGAATTCTAAAATGGTTGCACCAAGCAACAAAATTTCTGATATTAACCACAAATATATATATATGCTATGAGATCTATTGGAGTGGGGTATGCAGGGATGAAACTTTTTTGTGGCATCATGGACCTGCCCAAACCAATTTCCAAAAAGGCCTACAACTCAGGAATAAAGCAATTGCTAAAATGTTCGAATGCTGTTGCCCAAAAATCAATGGTTTCTGCAGCTAACCAGGAACAGCAATTGAATGGATCTACATGCATTAATATTAGTGGTGATGGCACGTGGAAAACCAGAGGTCATACTTCACGTGTAGGTGTTTGTACTGTTATTGGTGATATCTCTGGTAAAGTGATCGATACAGAAGTACTTTCTTCTTATTGTAAATCCTGCGATACCTGGAAAGCAAAAAAAGGTACCCAAGAATATAATAGTTGGAAAATAAAACACGAGCAGGAATGCCTTATCAATCATTCTGGTTCTTCTGGAAAAATGGAAATGGTTGGTATGGTACGTATCTTAAAGCGCTCTGAATCCAAAAGAAATGTGAAGTACATTGGCTACATAGGAGACGGTGATGCAAAAACATTTCAAGTCATAACGGATTGTAATCCCTATGGTTCAACATAAAAAATAAATAAAATTGAGTGTGTTGGCCATATTCAAAAGAGAATGGGTACACGGCTCCGTAAACTAAAACAAAGTGCAGTTAAATGCAGTGATAGAAAATCAGTTGGGGGTAAAGGACGCCTGACTGATAAATTTATTGACAAGTTAACTTTGTATTATGTAAATGCAATTAGAGAACATAAAAATAATTTGAATGACATGCGGAAAGCTGTGTGGGCAGTGTATTTTCACACACGCTCTACAGATTCAGAGCCAATACATAATTTTTGCCCGTCAGGACCAGAATCTTGGTGCCGTTACAATAAAGCTGTTTGTAATGGTACTTTAAATGTTTATAAACATAAAAATACTTTACCAGCATGTGTAATGGATCTGATTAAGCCAATATTTAATGATTTATCACATCCAAAATTACTTGGTAGATGTCTTGGTGGAAAAACTCAAAATAATAATGAGTCCTTGAATTCATTAATTTGGAAGTTGTGCCCGAAAACACAAGGTGTTGGAAGGAGAGTTGTCGAAATAGCTACTAGTGAAGCAGTTATTCTGTTCAATGAAGGAAATAACGGTCGAATGAATGTGTTGAAAGAGATGGGCTTGTCATGTGGTATACATGCTAAAGAATGTTTTATTGGTTTGGATAGGGAAAGAGTATATACCTCCAACATACGGTTTCTTTCAAATACAAAGGAAGCACGTAGACATAAAAGAAGACTGAACAAAACTGAAACTGAAAGTTTTCTCCTTACAGAAGGTGAAACATATGGTGCGGGTGCTTTCTAAATACATGTTACTGTATATACTATTAATTTTATCAAAATAAGTAAATTAAAAAGATTTTGTTGTAAAATAAATTTAAAATATATTATATACAAAATTGAAACTCGTATTTATTTATTTTTTTGCACTCCATTATTAAAATGAAGCAGTGATATACCAAAGTCAAGTCAAGTGCTAAATCTTTATTGTTAAAGCTTGAAGATTTTATGTTTTAAACACAATTATTCATTATTTTTACATGTGACAGCTTATAAAAATATATTATTAGTGTAATGAGGTAAGTAAATTATTCTTTTTTTACAGTTAATATTTGAATGTATTTGTATATATGTATTTAAAAGGAAATTTTACATTTAACTTGATTTTTCTCCAAATGGTAATTTTGAAGCTTGCGCGCAACTTATCTCAGGAATGGTTTAATAGAACTTTATGAAATTTTCAGAGTTTATAAATAATATACTAATGCTGAAAATGATGAACTTTTATCAGTCTAAAATCAAAATAAAAAAATTTATAACTTATTATACAGAGTAAAATCTGCTAATTTTTCATCATATGAATTAAAATTTATATATTTATAAAAGTAAATAACTGATACATTCCAGAATTCATCATTTTGATTTTATAATGTTTCTCTTGCTTTGTAAAAAAAATTCAGGTCAAAATAATGTAATATAGGGTATTAATGTTGCGCGCAAGACAGTACATAACATTTTATCGTTAAAAACAGGCATATAATATTTTGATATAATTTCATAAATTTTATTTATTTAGAAATTTTTTAAAAGACTTTTCTGATAGAAGAAATATTGTATAATATGTGTATAAAATAGTTAGTTATTATATAGAATACTTTTAGAGATATTGACATCAAAAGACGAACACAATTTTACCAATATTTTTGTCGATCAAAGGTACCTGACCCCTTAAGTCAGTCTTCAGCCCTAGTGTACCTCTTTCAAATTGAATTTGCTTATTACCCTTAGTTAAAAACAAGTTACATATAGTGACGGGGCTTGATATTGGCTCTCCTACACAAGGTAAATGAATAACAACAACAAGAACATTCATATAAATGTCTTAAAAACTGTGTACGTAATTTTATTTTATCTGACAAAATATATTTGCAACCATTTTTTTCCTTTTAATTTACGTTTCAAATATACAGCAGGTTTAAATTTACCTAGTAAATGCTAGAGAGTACTTAATGTACGTTTCATAATTTATCGGACGAATTTAAACTAAAGCAATTTTATGAATAGCTGGGAAAATAAAGACTTATTGAAAAAAAGGATTATGACATATCATTTATTTTTCTTTTACAAAATTGCACACTTTATGTGACAATAAAATTCAAAAACAGCGTGTCATAAACAGTGATTTATAACTAACCAATATATAGTGGTAAAATAATTCTTCTAGCTTTTAAGGCCAACTCGTTCAAACCGTTATCTATATTTATAGTTATGCATCTATGCACTGAATGTAATGCACCAATTAGAGGAAGAAAAAAATCACAACAGAAACTTAGCATTTTCTGTAGTTTTATTACATCGATGTAAAAATACTGTAATAAATTCCCTAGAATCATCCACGCTTGCAGCCACCAAGTAAAACCAAATTCTTTATTTCAACAAAGATGTTCCAGTCTGGCTAACAGTTGCTCATCTGGGTTAGCAATAAAATTTTATTTCACTTGAGCCCCATAATTTCATTTCACTTCTAAACAATATCGTTTTATTCTCAACAATCAACAATGTACAATATTTATACATACAGCGTACTCATATCTGCACCTCTCGCGGGCGTCACTTAGTGTCACCCTTTCTTCTAGCCTTCTTTTGGCTGCTCTTGTCTTGGTTGCGCTCACTCCCTAGTTCTTCCTCTAGCACAAACCAAAGCAAATAACTCTTACCCAGTGATGAAGCGACTTAAACGTGTTTGATGTACACCATCTCAACAGAGGGTGAGGATTGAAATAAAATAGATAAATTTTAATGATTGTATGTCTTATTTTATCTCTATTGCATTTAGATTAAATGCAATTGGTGCTTAACTACCACATGTATTTCTTTTCTAATGTTATCTTGAACTCAAAAGAAAAATTAAGATAATAAACTAAAATAAAGCTAAAAGAGTTAAAGATAATTTTAAGATAATTATTAAATAAACTAAATACAGAATAAACGATTTACATTCTTCACACTTCCCGTAGCGAGATATACACAAATATCTATATATGCGTATATATATATATATATTGTAAATTAGAAAATACATATATTGAAAATAAAGAAATTTTAACTGTAACTACATGACTGTTGGGATAAGAATGTTTTCTATAATTATTAATTATGATACCGAACTTATGATACATTTCATACAAGCGTTAATAAATAGTACATATAATATACTTTCAAAAATGTGTAAAATGTAAAAATAAAAATTACTAAACATTTTGGAAGCAGAAGGTCAAATATTTACACTTAAATTAGTGATAGTTAATGTTTAATTTTATAAAGTTAAGCTGTTTAATTTATACAAAATTCAGTCACACAACACATAATACATGCAAATACCGAGTGGCCATAATTAAACTGACAGTGCCCACAGTGTTCTGTAGCTCGATCTATTTGCGAGAATGACGCCACATTTTGTAGGATGGTTAAACAAGATGGGGGGCGAAGGATTTCGAGTAAAAAGAAATTAGCTCCAACAGTCACCGCTAGGGGAATATATGGCACTGTGTAATAGAAAATAGAGTGTTAACAAATGCAAATCAATAAGGAAATTAATTTCTTAACTGTGCCAATGAGATGTAACTTGAAATTTGAATAAAGAACTTCTTCTGCTCAGCGTGCGTGAAATTCAGATCATGAGACTATCGGTGTTTATGTAGATTTTACACTTTTTTAAAAGTGTTGCCATACTGCACTTGAACAAAATCAGAAAATGTGCATAATAAAATATAATTTTATTCCATATTTCTTTGCATTTGTTAGCACTCTATTTTCTATTACACAGTGCCAAATATTCCCCTAGCGGTGACTTTTAAAACTAATTTGTTTTGACGCGGAATCCCCCGTCTTGTTTAATCTTCCTACAAATTGTGGCGTCATTCTAGCAAATAGATCGCTCTACAGAACACTGTGAGCACTGTCAGTTTAATTATGGCCACCCGGTATATTAAGCGTTAAACAGTTGAAAAAAATTTAAATATTTTAGAAGCTATTAATTGCTAGTTTCTCATGTAATAAAACAAACTCAAATTTTATTATTTAGATACATGTGTGTTAAATGGAAGCATAAAGAGCAGACCAAATTGAATTAGCAATAGCTTTCATAGCTTTCAATTATGCGTAAAGACAGGTAATTCCTAAAATTGTATAAAACTGCAAAATATACTGCTGCAGTAAAATTTGCACTCAGTTTTCGAAGAACATTTCTTTTTGCGAACTTTAAAATGGAGAAAAATGCAAAATTATAAGATCACGCTTAGATGAAAAATATATATTTAATCTTATTACATAATTTTTTAAATATCAAATACTTCTTAAAATCTAATTTTTAATATAAAATAGTATTTTTTTTAGAAATTACTATTTGGTTTTGATGGTTCAGATCATAGTATTTATGCACATGTCTGTTCTGTAAATAAGGGTAAATCATTTTTGTGAAAAGTATCTCTAAAAAGTTTTTTTTTTTAATGCTTTTGGTTGGCATGTATAATGGTAGAAAAAAAGTACAAACACATATCATATATAAATATATTTTTACACATTTCTTGTTTTCTTATCATAAAATAAAATATTTTTTGCCGAGATTTATGTATCTACAACATTTTGCTTCGAACAGATACTAAAAGAAACGTAAAACTTATCTGAAATGTCAAAAATGTAACAGAGTGACTCTTCAAAAGCGTCTGAGGTGAATACATGTTTATAAATGATAACGTCGAAAAGAGGAGGTATTTGTTAAATAACTCGTTGCGGCGTAACGAAAGACTGATGTCGAAATGGAAGTTCATAAGTGAGGAATTTTGAAATATTTTAAATAATTTGTACTTTCTGTCTGCATAGATTAAAGCCG
>CM063503.1:100758692-100766192 GCA_032207245.1 Pardosa pseudoannulata
TTTAAAGTTACCATTGTAGCAAAATCCTGCAGCTATCATGAATTACTTTGGGAAATTTTCTATACACTGGCAAAGCAGTTACCGTCATACCCGTTAGTTGAGCAATAGAAAAGTAATTTTATTCGAATACATCCATGCCTCATCGAATGTTACCACAAATTTCCCTATGTGTTTTTCACTTATGTTCTACAAATATTTTTCATTGATATATTTTGGCAAAAGATGATAAATTTAAGGTTTTAACATCACTTTAATTTCAAGTGTTTATGAATTATTTTACTAACAGTAACAGAAGACATTCCTATTTTATTAAAATGAATCTTTGACTCCAGGGATTTTATTTAGTGTCATAGACTTTATTTTATTGACATTTACGAACATTTTTAGGTTGAATTTTTGTGTTTATGTTTTTATATATATATATGAATGTTCCTGCCTGGAAACTGAAGTTACGTAATTGTCGAGAAATCTATCAGTTTTAGGAACGATTTTTAAAATAAATTTTCTATTTTACATATCAATTAAAATATGCTAGGAGAAGACGTTCATTGTGAAGTTACCAAATTTGTATCTGAAAATGCAAATAAATAAATTACAAAATTGTTTCCATAAAGTACGAACAACCTTCTATATAATTATTAAAATAGGAAATAATGTGGGAATATCTAAAACATTTTAAGTGTTTAAAGAAGTGATTAATAGTAATACCCATAATGGCTTTCTACGAATAAACAGTGTTACATTTGCAATTATTTCAAGTTTTACTGTGTAAAATTTGAAAGTAATTTTATTTATTAGAATTACTAAAAGTTTATTTAAGTTGACTTTTGAAGATGTTAAAAGTATTATTACATTGCAAATACATCATCAATTATACACATACTAGCTGTTACCCACTAAATCATTACGACTAACTTCAGACTACTCTATGAATGGAGAAGAAATTGTTCTTAGATATTTAAATCATGCATTTTCTGAAAGTTCCTCATTCATCGGTACTAGTTTGCATAATCTAATGAGAGCCGAATTGGTATTCGAAGTTTATGATGCATATTTACAGTTTTGTAAATATAAATTGTAAGAACTCGAAAAAATAAATTTTCTTCGTCTAATACAGGTTTTCACTGACATAAATATCATAATTAAATTACAATTAATAAATTACATAAATTTCCTCAAAATGCATAGAATAAAATATGTGTATTTACGAAAATAATATCAGCTTAAACTCTTCCAGAATGAAATAAACCAGTGATGACTAGTTATAGGCAAAAAAAAGAACCATTGCAGTGAGCGTGTGCATACTCGCAGATAGAAGGCAAAGAAGTTTTAATTGCTAATTCCCACTAATTAATGTGAATTATTTTCATAAAAACAAACGTATGCACATATATGAAAAAATATCTTTCACTTCCCAAAATGGGAGAAATTGATATAGTAAATTCTTCTCACGAACTGTCCAAAGCAAACAAACAAAGTTTAAAATATACGGATATATAATTTTCATTGAAAAAATCTAAAGAGGAAAAGGAAAATAATATATATAATGAATGCGTCTGAATTAAAGAATAAACTCGAGAGGTACTACTATGTAATGGTAAATAATATATGTATGTTTACACACACATGTATATATATACATATATTATATATATATATATATATATATATATATATATATATATATATATATATATAATATATATATATATATATATATATATATATATATATATATATATATATATATATATATATATATATATATATATATACATATATATATATATATATATATATATATATATATACATATATATATATATATATATATATATATATATATATATATATACATATATATATATATATATATATATATATATATATATATATATATATATATATATATATATATATATATATATATATATATATATATATATATATATATATATATATATATATATATATATATATATATATATATATATATATATATATATATATATATATATATATATATATATATATATATATATATATATATATATATATATATATATATATATATATATATATATATATATATATATATATATATATATATATATATATAATATATATATATATATATATATATATATATATATATATATATATATATATATATATATATATATATATATATATATATATATATATATATATATATATATATATATATATATATATATATATATATATATATATATATATATATATATATATATATATATATATATATATATATAATATAACTAAGTATTTACAAATTTATTCATTTAATTTTCTTTTTACATAATTTATATTTTTATTTACAAAATTAGTCTAAGACTTTTGATTTGTTGAAGACTGTACTACAGCATGTCTGCGCAATAATTCATTAATATTTTTGAACGAATTATTAGTTTTGTATTATCTGTACAGTGAGTGACACAGTAAAAGTGTTGCTTACCGTAACAGGAATCATTATTAAAAGCTGTACAATTATTATTAGGATTTGTAGAACTGGTAAAAAAATTCTCCTGAAATATGCAGGTCTTTGTTGTGGGAAACCGATTAGAATCAGAGAGCAACTATTGATATCTATGAAATAATCTTTTTTAACTGGATATCATTTACACTACTACCTTCATGACTTTAGCAGTTACAATCGAGGTAATCACTGTTATTGTAGCACAAATTTAGCTGTTTTACAATGATATTATGGAACTGTAATATAAAAATATAGGAGTTATGCTGTAGTACTTATTTTTATTTAATAAAATTTATATTTAATAAAATTTATTTGTATAAAACTATTGCTGGGAACCATTATAATTTGTAGTTTAAATCCAAATTTAAATTTGTAAAATGAATTGGGATAACCATTGGCGTCCAGACAATAAAATTACTTAATTTCTGCCTAAATGCGCTTGTTAACTTATGCTACAATATCCCGGTATATAACACTGAAAATCAAGATTGTACCATGTTCAAAATTATACAACTAAATTTTCCTTCAAAAATTAGAACCATTAAAGAATTCAGATGAAAATTTGACACCCTGTTCCCAGGCTAAATGTAAATTTCACGCTTTCCGCACGACGCATGTCTGCAGCTGCAGCACGCATGAAAAACACTGCCAACGAAAGCTGAGAAAAGAAGCTTTAACTTTGCCTTCCAACAGTTGTGAGGTGAAAAGTTTAAGGTGAAATTACAAAACTGTATGTTCCTCTGTTTAACCTCTTTCGAGTCAGTAAGTCAGTGTCTAGAGCCTGATAATCAAAACAATATTACTACCTTTACAGTTTATTTTGATATGTTTAATTTTTAAAGTTTTACTAATTCTTCTCTAACTGTTGAAAGTATTCATTTCATTTTATGGTTCACTCAATTAATATATTTAAAAGTTTTCTTTAAACTAAGTATTCACTAGATGTTTAAAGTTTAAGCTGGTTAATGCTTTAAAAACGATGCTTCGTTGACTGATTTTTATGAAGTTGGGATCATTTTAACGTATGTAATATTGCATTTGAATCATAGATCTATGCTTTAAAACATTACATTAAAAAGTATAAACATTTTCCATGTAATATATATGCAACGATGACAATTCCTAGTATTTTCTTGAATAAGAATAAAGCATAGCATATTTTATACAGTCGTTCCACTACATGCTTCTCACTTCATACACATCAACAAAACAGTATTAGAAATCTCTATAAATATTTAAGGTGTGTATTTTTTTATTAAATATGTGTTTACATACATGTAATTTATCGATTAATCGGCGCAAGTATAATTCTATATAGAGGGTACAACATAAAATGTATTAAGAAAGCTAGAACTTCATGCGATAATAAACATTTTATAAGTCATCTTAACTACATAAAATTATGGATACAAAATTTAAATATACAGATACAAAGGATTAAGTATTTCATGTTAAGAAATGAAAGCAATAGGATAAATAGAACCACAAGATATTCTCAAAAACGAAAGGCTACTTTTATATCGATATTTTTAAAAGTGACAATGGGACTTTTTACTTTATTTTAAATTGAACTATCCAAATATTTCTTTCAAAGATGTTTTAGCATAAGAAATAGTGGCGTAGTAAAATGAAATATCTCATGTCACTACCCGAGAATTGCGTAGTCTCGACCTATATCTAACGTCAATAATTTCTCTTTCAATGTTTTCTTGGTTTTAGGAAATTGCTTTCATTTCATCGGCTGAAGTGAATTGCTGATCTTAAATAAATCTTGGCTATCATAAGAACAGAAACATAGACAATAAGATGGCATATGATTTAAAATTCCTTTCTAACATCTGTAAATATGCTAAACATATGTGTGAAACAAATTTGATGCTTTAACATGTTCGGTACTTTTTAAAATAAAGAAAAGAAAATTAACGTGGTAGTATCCAGCTGTATCAATTTTTTAAATAATTTTCTAATATATTTTAATTATATTATTCTCATTGCATGAAATTTTGCATAATCAAATATAAAAGACAACTTCATAAGTGCGAAAGATTATTTAACTTCCATGTTAGAGTACATTACCTTATCTTTCAAAGCTAAACCTATTAAATGTAAAATAAATTACACTATATTAAAGACAATTTCAAATTGCAAAATATTTATATGTTTCAGTGCAAAATTGCTAAAATGACTTTCAAGAAATTTCAGTATTTATAGAATTGTTTAATTAAGGTTGACGTTCAACAAAAACTATAAATACCGTGTTTGAAGCAATT
Organism: Pardosa pseudoannulata; assembly: GCA_032207245.1. Classification (NCBI taxonomy): domain Eukaryota; kingdom Metazoa; phylum Arthropoda; class Arachnida; order Araneae; family Lycosidae; genus Pardosa; species Pardosa pseudoannulata. The sequence goes on from CM063503.1 coordinate 100,763,481, forward strand.
AAATTGCCAGGAGATAAAGTTGGGCACATTAATTCTACTATAAATGAACTAAAGTAAAGTAAATAAAATGACTCAAACAGTTTAAGAAACCATTTCTTGCTTAAGCCAGTTATGAGGTGACTCGATTTCGAAATCTGTATGATTCATTGGATTTTAAAGAAACCCAATTTCGAAGATGTTTCAGAGCTCAAATAGAAATTTAAAGTCCTTGTCAAATAAAAGCGACTGAAGGGAATATAACCCAAAATTAACTATATCGGAACTTCTGGAACATATGGAAAATGGACATCTCTAAATAAAACTTTATAGTTCTTTTCAAAATAAATGATTGAATCGAAACATACGAGTAATTCAAAATTAACTATATAGAAACCTTTGGAAATTGTGAGAAAATGGACATCTCAGAGTCAAATATTTTACAAAATTTTAATATTTTAGCAACAAACACTTGAAATTCTGTAGAATTAAATGCAGTTCAAAAACATGCAGAATTGTTCTCAAACACTGCAAATCATTTTATTCGACTACAAGGCTTATCAGCAGTTATTTCAATCCAGATATTTACTTCATTTACCATTTTATGAATAAATAGGGATTTATGTAATATTTCTAAATATAAATGACATAGCTTTCATGAAATTTTAAAGTTAAATAACGTTAACAGAAAATTTTAAATTGCATAAAGTGCACAGTTAAAATTCTTTAAGTCATTTTGTGATATTTACTGTAAAAGCATTTTATAACAGAAATTTTATTTGCTTCTAGTTAAAGCTCCATTAGAATGTTAATACTGAAATCAATATTTATTTCTAATTCAACTAATTCAATTCTATTCTAATTCTGTATGTTTTTATATAGTGATTCGTAGCTGTTACATTTTAAATGTAAATGTTAACATAAATATTAGCTCAAATGATTTTATAATTCAATGTTAACACTAATTTTTTCTACATATTTTAACTACTATAAAACTGTTCTTACAAAGTAGAAATACATTATTTAGACTAAAAATACCTATTTTTAAATACGATGTGTTTTATCTTTCCCAATATTCCCTTTTTTTGGACATGGATTAGGAAAAGGCATTTAGAAACAATATTTTATCTTGAATGACTTACATGTTTCATTAATTTCTTGAAAGTTATTTTAGCATTTTTGCACCAAAACATATAAACATTTTGAAATTTGAAATTTTCTTTACTATAGTGTAATTTATTTTACATTTAACAGGTTTAGCCTTGAAAGATAAGATAATGTACTCTAACATGGAAGTTAAATATACTTTAGCAGTTATGAAGTAGTCTTTTATATTTGTTTATGCAAAATTGCATGTAATGAAAATAATATCATTAAAATATATTAGAAAATTATTTAAATAATTGATACAGCTGGATACTACCACGTTAATAATTTCTTTTCTTTATTTTAAAAAGTACCGAACATATCAATGCATCTAATTTTTTCACACATATGTTTAGTATATTTGAGGGTTAAATTAAATATTACTGGCTTACGTAACATATAATAGGTGCATGAATGGTGTGCTTCTCCTTAAAGCTGACAGTAAGCTAAACAGTGTTAGTTTAAAACCAGTTTACGAAGCCTTACAAACATTAGACTGCTTATTTCTTTATGGAGTGAAATTATTTGATGAATATACAAGGTATATTCAACAAAACAAAAATATTAGTTAGGGTACATGGCATTCGTTAAACATAGTTTCTATATTATTAACCGTTATTTATTAAAAACATATATTAACACACACGGAATTTACATAGAGAGAAACTAACATCTGCTATACTCCAATTGTATCTCTGATTGCCTTACATAAATAGTCCAAGTTTCATCCTCTATCAGGTTAATATCCATTTAAAGAGAGTTTAATATTGGTCTTTAAATTCTTATGAAATGTAGGAGAAGTAATTAAATGGTAGACATTTCTCTTCAGATATAGCCTTAACGAACAGAAATTATTACAAAACTCTAGGCGAATTTTTAACAAATAGAGATGACATTTTTGTTATATGACATTGCCTTATATATGAGTATAAAATAGCTGCATGCTGACATAAAAGTGTTTCAATAACGCTTATTTTATCAAACGTTTATACTATCCTTAAAATATAATTCTGTACTTCATAAAAATAAATATAAACAGAAGTTTGAACTATATGCAGAATTAATTAAAAATGAACACATCAGTTTATGTATAGAATAACGTAGAAAAAATTCAGTTGCTATGTACAGAAAAAAACTTACTTTTATTCTTTTTGGTTTTTGTATTTATAGACGGAGAATACAAATTAATTATCGGTTAAACTATAGTTGATATTTTTTTACATTATTAAAATTATTAGAAAAGATTTGTGTCAAGAATATTGTCGATTTTCCATTATTCGAAGTAGAATTCATAACTAATTGAAGTCCACATCGGCTTCTTATTTAGTTTAGTCTAAAGAAAATAACGATGGCGACTCCAAGTATTGTGGGCATAGAATATGTTTGAATAGCTCAAATATTGGGAAACATATTAATATGGTATAAAATATCAATGAATATTTCAATATACTTTTACTGTAGTTAAAAACAAAGTACAAAACGTGTAGACAGACCTTTCTATGATGATTAAACAAAAATTGTAAAGTAAAATGTTTTATAAATAAGGATTTACTAGAACGGAAATATTAAAATCTAACATTGAAATATTGT
>CM063503.1:100771192-100778692 GCA_032207245.1 Pardosa pseudoannulata
TGGAGATAAATCGCCCGAAGTCACTTTCTGCATGTTTTAGGCTTTCAAAATATATTCCAGAATTTACTTTGCATGAATGTAGCAACTTTTAAATAAAAAAATACTTGTTTTGAAATATGATACACTATGTTTTCTCTTGTGTTTCCTAAGAAAAGTAGAACGAATATTTTAGTACACTGTCATTACAAAGAGTAACCTGCATTTGAAGTTTTCTGTACGGTACACTATATATTTTATTTGATTTAATTCAATACTTATATAAAATAATTCAAACGCATGATATTCTTTACATTAATACGCCAAGACTCAGTTTTAGTAATACATAGAAAATAAACTGAATGAAAAGAATCTACATGTAATACTTATTACTGCATCATTTTGAAATATCATAATATTTCCTAAATGTTTAAATCTTGGTATTTTTAACCTCTCCTAAAACAGAACACCGTTGCAATGTAACTTTACTTCAATGTTTGGTATTGAATTAATTTCACTTGTTTAGGTAATAAACAAAAGGAAAACAAGTGACAACAAACCAGGATTTGCAGGATTTATCCGATTGTAATTTTGAATGAGTTATTAAAATAGAAAAAAATGACGATTATTTTTGTCATTTTCAGTAAAATTCAGTAAATTATTACAATATATACATTAAAAAAATCTGACTTCAGAATTACATTTAATTTATAAAATCCCATCCATTTAGACAAGCGGTTTGCATTTTGTGTTGTGTACTAATAATAGGACACTTAATTTAAAAGAAAATTTTGACTTACACATTATTTATTAGTTGTACGACTGGTTCAAATACAATAATTGAAAAAAAAACATTAAAATCAATAATTAAACTACATCAAAAGTTAGCTAACTTAACGTTTTATTAAAAAAAAAGTTGGAAATAGTAATATTAAAAATCGTTTATAATCTTAAAATTCAGTATATTATCTGTTGAATCTGCACAGGAAGATGAATTCATTTTGGATGTTTATTTTTGGCAATATTTTAAGAAAATCATGAAACACGTGTTTAAAATATGTAATTTTACTAGAATATGAGAGTTTTGAAAGTATTTTTAAAAATTAATTAAATAGATCGAGATCAAATTTGATGTGCTATAAGTAAAATCCCAGATGCATAAGTATTATGAAATAAAAAGTAGCATGTATGGGGATTCTTTCAACGCTCAAATGATAGAAATAACATTTATCAGGATACAATGAGTGAGGATGCAATTATATACAAGTATATAAATATTTTTATTTTAATTTCATTCAATATGAAAGATCAACACTAAAACAAAACGGTTGAAATGTACTTAATGAGATATTTTTCGATGCTATTCTTCATGAAATCTGTAGGATAAAATAGGAAATAAAACATAATTTATGGTTGCATTTAGACCGGGAAATTAAACATTAAATTAATTTGTGAATCATTACTCATGCTAGATCTAAAATGCAATCTAAAGATATATGACTTTCAGAAATTGTTTAAAACTGAAATTTTAGATATGACATAAAGGGTCGAAACATGCAAGATACTAAAATAGAAAATAATTTAAAAGATATTTTTAATTACAGTTATAGTGGTATATGTACTCCAAGAAATAAAAGATTATATTTTAAATATTGTAATATTTAATATTTTAATGAACTTATATTTTTCGCTCTTTGTATCACTTTCTGAAATTATATAAAGTGCAATAAATATTAAAACCTAACAGGGAGTAACTTTTTGGCCATTTATGGGCTTTAAATAAAAAAAAATTGTAATAATATACTTTGCTTACAAAACAGCTTAATTGATCATACAATATCAATTTTTCAGAATTGATGAATTAGGACTTACTATACATGTTATACTTATTACTATACTTTTCAAATTAAGAAATTATTATGCATAGATATCTTTAGTCTTGCCTTGCATATCAATGTGATTATGAGGTGCATTAGGCCATAACAATTTTGCTTCAACCTCACCGGTCAAGCTTAGTCTCTAACTGGTCTATGTGATTTAGCACCTCTTTTTTTTTTCAAAGTCTACCTATAAAACACCAGTCAAGCATTTTTCTCTTTCTCGTACTCACGTGAGTGGTACTTTATGCTTATGTCCAGTAGAAGAACATGTTCATTTTAATTCCGATTCCTCATTTTTAGGTACCTAGTGATTAGGGAGGTTAGGAACATCTGCTTGTTTCTTAGTACAAATCATTGTAGATTGTTCTGTACTGTCTTTTTAATGTAAGAAATTAAACAAAAATATTTAGTTAGAGATATACTGGTTTTATATTCTTGTTAATAAATATTTATAAACTCTTAATTATACTTTAATTTTACTAAAATATTTTATATATATATGATAGTTTAAAATATAACTGCGATAATATAACTGTAATAATATAACTGTAATAATATTGTGTATAGTATCTTTACTGGTAAAAATGAAAGGAATCTAGTATTAAAAACTATGAAAATATCGACTGATCTGACTGGATTTGCACCACATCATATAGCTTAAGAACCATTTCATTCAAAATTAAATAACTGTCAAAAATAAAAGATAGCAAAAAAATAAAAAAGGCACCACGATTTTAAACTACTTCGAATTTTTTATTAAATTATTATTATTTATAAGCTAAAAGAAAACTTACACAGTGTTCTGAAAAATATCTTTCATTCCATAGCATTTTTCTTATTTTTTTTAAAAATGAGATTCTAAAATTGCATATATAACTAATAAGAAACTTATATTGATCTATATAAAAATAATCTTATATTATGTTCATTTCAAATTCACATGTTATTATAAAAGCTAACTAAATTATAATATAATAAAATCTTAAATGTTAAATACCTTAAAATGATATTTAAAAGCAAAAAATATTCCCAGAATAAGAAAATACTCTTTGAAATACAATATAAAATTTATTTTAAATGTATAAATTATGAACGTAAAAACGTCTATTGAAAACAATTATTTAAAACACAATATATAGAAGGCAGTTTATACATCATTAATTAAACTTCTTTTATTTCATAAATAATGAAATAAAATTTCTTAATCTTATTTAATACATTATTAGAAAAGAAAAATATATACTGGCTTTATTAATTTCATCCACATCAGAAAATTTGTTTCAGAAAGAGAAACATAAGATATCTAAATATTTCATATTATTATCTGCATTAAATTAATTATCAAGTGCAGCTACAATTTGTTGCATAGGAAAAATAACTATTAAAATGAGTTTAAAATGATCATGCCAAATAAATTAAAATGAATCAATTAAACGTTTTTGAAAACCCAAAAACTTTGAGTGATTAAACAAATGTCCTTCTAACTGCATGTATACAAATATATATATATATATATGTATATATATATATATATATATATATATATATATATATATATATATATATATATATATATATGTATATATATCTGTATATATATATATGTATATGTATATATATATGCATATATATGTATATATATATGTATATATATATCTATATATTATATATATATATATATATATATATATATATATATATATATATATATATATATATATATATATATATATATATATATATATATATATATATATATATATATATATATATATGTATGTATATATATATATATATATATATATTTATATATATATGCATATATATATATATATATATATATATATATATATATATTATATATATATATATATATATATATATATATATATATATATATATATATATATATATATATATATATATATATATATATATATATATATATATATATATATATATATATATATATATATGTGTGTGTGTGTGTAATATATCAAAATTATTGTACGTAAAATATTTCTCTAATTCTCTATTTACCCTTTCTTAATCTTTCACATATATTTTCTCAGCCTTATTATTTTATATTTTACGGAGTGCTCGCCGATTTAAATTATCTTTACCAATGCAAGAATTTACGTGGCAAAGAGAAATATGAAGATTCAACTTATTATTTGTATATATTGTGTTAGTACACACACATACATATGTATATGTTATGTATACATGTACGTATCTATGTGTGTATATGTATATATATATATATATAATTCCTTACACACACACACAAACACATATATATATATATGTGTGTGTGTGTGTGCGTGTACATAAAAATTAAAAATCACACAAAGTATTATTTTAAAATAATTAGCTTTCAGTAATAAAGAATACTCTTCTAAATACGAAATTAATTCTATATTATCTGCATAAAAGAATTACGAAAAAACTTTTAGTGAAGATAATTATGTAAAACAGAAAATATAGCAGTCATATTATAGAACATTAATAATACGTTCTTTTATTTCAGAAATCCTCTGAAGCTTAAAGAGAGCAAAGAATTCCTTAATCTTATTTAATATTTAATTAGAAGAGAAAATAGATCCAGGGTTTATTAAATTCATCCATATCATAAAATGCGCTATTGAAAGAGAAACCTAAGACATCTAAATATTCCGTGTTATTATCAGTATTAATTTAATTAACAAGTGCTGCTACAATTTGTTTCATACGAAGAAGAAGAAATAAAACGAGTTTGAAATGATCACGCCAAATAAATTAAGATGGAGCAATTAAAAGATCTTGAAATTTCAAGAACGCTGACTGATTAAACAAATGTACTTCTAAATACGTTTTCGATTATTTCCATCTACTATTTTTACCTTTTAACGAATATATATATATATATATATATATATATATATATATATATATATATATATATATATATATACATATATATATATATATATATATATATATATATATATATATATATATATATATATATATATATATATATATATATATATATATATATATAATATATATATATAATATATATATATATATATATATATATATATATATATATATATATATATATATATATATATATATATATATATATATATATATATATATATATATATATATATATATATATATATATATATATATATATATATATATATATATATATATATATATATATATATATATATATATATATATATATATATATATATATATATATATATATATATATATATATATATATATATATATATATATATATATATATATATATATATATATATATATATATATATATATATATATATATATATATATATATATATATATATATATATATATATATATATATATATATATATATATATATATATATAAATAAACTATAATATTTTTTTAAAACCACCTCTTTTCCATTCTAATTCTTTTAAATCTATTTCCCAACCTTCAATATTTTAATCAATGGAGTATTTTCCACTTAACATTCTTCATAAAGCTGTCTATCCTAAAAATGTAAACTTTCTGTCTATTCAGCATGTTTCCCAGCCGTTGGCAGCAAATGGTTTCTTCTTTTGCTGATATTGCTTTTAATTCGCTTATTAAGTTGCTTTATACTGTGGGAAAATTCTTCCTGTCATCGTTCTTGGGTGCACCTCTTTTCGGTCAGAGTGAACCCTGTGGCTTTTCTTTGTGTCTTGTGATGTAAAAAAGATGTGCGCTGTAGCAGTTCTGGTATAAAGTTTAAATTAGACTTGTGTCGTTCTATTCAATGTCGACCCGACTGCATTATTATTACTGCTAGCTGTTAAGCTTTCTCCTTGTTAAGGAGTTTTTTAAATATATATATATATATATATATATATATATATATATATATATATATATATATATATATATATATATATATATATATATATATATATATATATATATATATATATATATTATATATATATATATATATATAAATATATATATATTATTTATATATATATATTTATATATATATATATATATATTTATATATTATATATATATATATCTTATTTTTATATATTATATATTATACTTACTATTATTATTATTGAATTAGCCAATTTATATATGGTGTATACGTATTAATTCAGATTCCCATACCAATGGTTATACAAAATGTACCACTTTCTCTTAAGCATTTATCCTACATGATGTTATATTTGAAGAAAAAAGGATTTCCACTTATTATTACCTATTTCTATTACTTATTTTTATCTATTTTAATTATACCACTTACTATTATCAATTATTGAATTAGCCAAATATAAGTGTGTATTACATATGTATGTGCTTGTTTATCTGTCTATCTATCTATATATCTCTATATACATACATAGGTATATTTATATATGTAACATATCAAATTTATTACAAATAATATATATATTATATATATATATATATATATATATATATTATATATATATATATATATATATATATATATATATATATATATATATATATATTTATATATATATTATAATATATATATATATATATTTTTTAATATTTTATATTTTTATTTTTCTTTATATTTTATATAATATATATATAATGCTAAAATACCAAATTTTCTAGCCTTATATTGTCAGATATAAAATAGTGTTTTCTGTCTAAAATTTTCTTATCTATCTCTAAAAAATAAGCTGGCATAAATGCTAATTTTCTTTAAGCTGTCCACATATATCAGTTGTCTGAACAAATAGTTCCGTTTATCCAATACTAAATTAAATCTTGTGTAGGTTTTGAACTAGCTTAAATAATCGAGGTTAACTCTTGACTCAAATAACTATGCATAGTGTAAAGTCCCTAGGGAAATACAGCATGATGAGATGCTCTGGGGACCGACATTTGTGAATGAAGTGTGTATTCTTGAGCATTCAATGGAGAGCTCTTGTCTTGTAAAGACGGTCAGTTGAATTTATTATTGCAATTGGTATTAGAAAGCATAATGGGAGCAACTGTACCTTCATATTAACTATTGCCTGATGAATTATGAAATAGCAAGTATAATAAATAATCTAGGTAAAATGTAAAAATAACACTCAGGGCATCCTGCCTACATTATCTAAAAAAATAATATATCTTAAATTGTAATAATACAGAAGAAATTATTTGAATATTGAAAATATCCGTTGGGATGTATTAATGAATGCTATCACAAATTCGGTTTTTATAATAAACCATGTAAATATGTATAAAAACAAACCATGACAAATACATTGTTCTCAATATATACGTAAATTAAGAAATTGAAGTAAAGATGTTTACTTGACCGTCGTGTACATGAAATTCGCAGTTTAAATTTAAAGCAACTTTTCATAAAATGTTGATGACTTGCCTTTTATTGTATAATACAAATGAAACGAGAATAAATTTTAAATTAACAAGAACGAAGCACATAGTTGTAATCATGGCTTATTAAAAGAAATTTATTTCATAAAATATCTTATCTTGAGGTTAAAAGAATGTTTCAAAATATTACAAACAATATTTAAATTGTATATAAACATCGTACTAATCCCATATTAATAAAATGATGCAATATATAAATTTTTAAAACTTTTCT
>CM063503.1:100783692-100786192 GCA_032207245.1 Pardosa pseudoannulata
GAAACATGTATAAATCGTAAATATTGTGAAGGTGTAGTGAAATTTCATAGTATGGAACTAGATATGAAATATTTAACAAAACTAGTACTTTCGTTTATTCATTGAATTTAATGAAAATTTACCTATTTACAGGCAAAATAAAAAAATATGAAAATATGAATGGAATAAAAATTTTATTTTAGTAGTTCACTTATATGTTTAAGATTATAATTGTAAACTGAAATATTTTTGCAGTTGTAAAAATAATATACTCACTCTATCTCTAGTTAATTCAAATAGGTTTGGGTACCCCCACCCAAAATTATTTGAATTTCTCATCCGTATTAGCGTTTTTAACCTTGTTTAATTTAAAAAGTTTTAATATCAATCTTTACGTCGTTTTTTACTTGTGTTCTTTCTTTTAAATATTTGACTAATAGTTACTTCTGCTTTTAAATTATATATATATATATATATATATATATATATATATATATATGTATACGTATTTTGGTTAACATTACAATCTTTGTTTGTCGCAGCATATCCGGGCTTGGATCTTGCGGCAAGAAATTTCAACCAACCAAACAACCTATCTCTCTCTAATTTATAAAAAAAAATTATCAAATATTTATATCAATACGCAGTGGAAATATATTTCTCTACACCTGTTTAGATGGGTAAAAAATAATTCATAATTTTTCAAGTCAGCGAAAAATTCCAGATTATTTCTGTATAGAGAAAGCAAATAACAATTAAAAATGAAAATACATTTTTTTCCCTTTCCCTTAAATTTTAGTCCTTATTTGACAATTTGTCAATTTAATTTCATTTCACTCAGTTTAATTCAATGGAGATCATTTTGGATATATCAATTTATTGATTGCTTCTTTATTGAATGTACCTAGCAAGTAATGACTTATAATTTGAGACAGAGTTTAGATCTCTTCAAAAATATGCGAAAATTAAATATACTTCAAAAATATACGAAATCTTCAAAATGATGATTTGGATATTGTAAAGAATGTGTTTGGTTCACTGAATTTCTTTGCAACAAGATTCGTCTTCACTTCTAATACATTAATAACCTTAAAAGGTTGATTCTTTATGAGGAAAACTAAATTTTATTTTCCTTTACAATGAAAAACTACCAATTGCAGTTCGTCACATTGCTGAATCTTTTATAAAATATAATATGATTCTGCATAAAATATTTACTTTAAAATATATTTAAAAGCCCAATGTGAATCTTAGGATAAATTAACTTTTTGTTAAATTTTACGAATTAACTAACATATATTTTGCATCCTACAAAATATAAAATGTACTCATACTCTGATGCCTGATATTTACCGGCAACATTGATGTTTCTTTAATTATTATATAACGTGATAGAATTTTTGTGATTGATTTAATGTTGGTAGTAGAAGAGAATACTGTACAATATTATATACGCACTGTACAATATTATATAGAAAATCGAGTGGATTTATATAAAAAACAAACACACAATCATGCAAACTAACCCATGTCTTTATATACAAAAATAAATTTATATAATTATGATACTAACAGTTGTGCTTGTGCGAGAATCATGTAAAAACACTAAAGGTATTAACATACAGTTTTTTCCCTTTATTCATGACTTTGACAATATGAACTTCGGCAATGTATTTTATTACAATTATATAACAATTATATCTGTTGTTTATGTATATTTTGTAAAGATTTCGAACTTTTAGGCAAAATGAAGTAATACCGCGCCAGTAGTCTCTTAAAATTGCAGTCTGGAAAATCACAGTTAAACACTTGACAAATAATTTTGAGATATAAAGGGATGTCAAACTAAAATGTTTACATTTTAATACTCAGAGGTTCTCAAAAGATTAATTTTTTAGTAATCAGACTATAATCTGTAATTATGGTCTGCAATAAATACATTAATCTTAATTTCATATATATCGGAAAATAGATGTGTCCAGAAGATTCTGAATTTCTAAGGTTAAAAGACGCATATTTTATAAGAGAGGTTTCGAACTAAGTTTTAAGGAATGGAAATGATTAGGACTTTGAATGTTTAGGAAGAGAAAATATTTCATAAAAAACGAATTTTTTTTAATCTACATAAATAATTGTATAACGATATTTAAGTCAGAATTAACAAAAATAATTGTATGTATTAAGATACGAGTTTTGTAAATTTTTGTTAATTATTCCCTAATCAAATAAGACTTTCTTTTCTCTGGAATTTTTTTTATAATTACCATGTAAGCTATATTTTTTCAAATGCAGTCTTTCCACTTATAGATAAGGTTTACGTACATTTGGAAAAGCAACAGGCATTTCACGAATATCGGTGGCAAGAAAATAGACCTGTATTATATTTATTGGGACACTCGTAGATTGGCATTTGAATATAGCCACACAGGAAATAACCAAACATGATAGATTCAGGGATCTATTGGTGCAATTTTTATTTACACAGTATAAGTTTGAAACTATGGATAAAACTTTACAAGGT
>CM063503.1:100791192-100798692 GCA_032207245.1 Pardosa pseudoannulata
AATGAATATTTTAATTTGAACTCATTTTTAAATACATGTGAAATATTCTTTAAAGTTCTACACATTTTTCCATTGTTGGCAACTTTGGTAATTTCAAATAAAATATAATGTTATAAACGTCTTTTACAGCTAGTATCTGGAAAAATATTTTCATAGTATTTATATCATCGGTATTATAAAGATTTAAATAATCTCATAAACAATTTTAAATTTGTAATGAAAAATGTTGTAACAACGTTGTTTAATTTTGGTAATCAGAAAAGTGTATGTCTATATGTAAAAACATGGCAGTATAACGTAAGTGTAAATAACGACATTCAAGGAATAAGTTTTAAAGATTTACCTATATGCTTCAACAAAATTCCATCATTTAATGCATAAGTCCTTAAGAGAACTATAAGAAAATCCTAGTTTCTAAAACTTGAAATATACAAAGATAAAAAAAAAATTGTAGTCTTCCTTTACAAATATTTTGCATCCAAAATGGTCTTTATACGTATATTACCCGCATAAACAGCAATTCAAGATTATGCGAACATGTAGTTTTTCTTCATTTGTACATTAATCCATGTATACTAGTATGCAAATATTAAAAATGTGGTCGTTTTTCCAATGTTTCTAATTTTCAATGATATGCTATTTTTTGTTCTTTTATTCTTTTTGCACGAAGTAATACATCTTGTGTGCAAAGTTTTATGTTCAGGTAAAAATGGTAACTGAAGCTAAAAAAAGCCGAAAAGGTATGAAGATATATTGTACACATTAGTTGACAATATTATAAAAATGTAAGCCTCTGTTTATAATCTTTGTCTTTTCGTTTACCTACATTTTTAAAAAAAATGTACAATAAAGGAATTTATTAACATTTTAAAAGATACATGGTTACAAATACTGAAAAAATCAATACATTGATTAAAATAAGTTATACCAAATTTAATTATATTTATATTGTATTTTATAGTAGTTTTCTTTCTCGAAATTGCATTTTATTTTGCCGGAATGTAATCATAATTATTAATGTGAAGTTAAAAGTTTTTTCTGCAATAGTGAATTATTAATTTAATTCTTTAATTCTGTATATTAATACATATACATACAAATATATATATATATATATATATATATATATATATATATATATATATATATATATATATATATATATATATATATATATATGCGTGTGTGTCTATGTGTGATATTCCTGAAATAGAGGCAACTTTTGAAGGTTACATTCTGCAAATTGTATTTACTCGTATATGACACTCAACCTGTTTTTAAGAAGCAGAAATGACAGTAATATTCATATCGCATATAGACCACACTATAAATTTCACATGTAATTGTCTTTTCAGATTGTAATTCAATTATTACTGGGAGTTATATTGAACACCCCAACGGTGTTAACGATGTTTATTCTACTATCGGATTTGTCGTGTAGCTCTCGTTGATATTTAGGTATTAACCTATGATCAAATGTATAGTGGTGTTTATTTTGATTAGTCACAAAGACTAAGTATTATTTTGGTTGCGTTGTGCAAAATATTTAAGTACTACATTCAACCACAGGTTCTGAGGGACTACAGACTTAAAATAAGAAAATAAAATAAAATAAGCTAAATTAAAAGTAACTCAAATCAGCTTAAAATAAAAAAAAGTAAATTTATTATAATGATATATATACATCTATATACAAACAACCAGATTTAATCTTCATAAAATTCACTTTATCAACACGTTTAATGTTAGGTGCTACATTAATTTAAGTCTATATATATATATATATATAATATATATATATATATATCTATATATATATATATATATATATATATATATATATATATATATATATATATATATATATATATATATATATATATATATATATATATATATATATATATATATATATATATATATATATATATATATATATATATATATATATATATATATATATATATATAAGAGAGGACCTAATCTTAATTTCAAATTTATGTAAAAAGGGGTACCTTTGTGGGTTAATATGGTGTATCAGGAACACTGCTGTTTGGGAGCTAGACCTTAAATATTAAGTAGAATATGAACAGAAATATATTTTTCCTCTTACAGTAATAGACAAATAAAACTATTGTGATAAAAATTTTAAAAAAATGAAACTCTTTTAAAAATTATTAATTGACCTCACTTAAAAATAATAGTAGTTGTATGTCCCATTGTAATTTTCACGAGTATCGATATTTTTAAAAATATGTATCTTTGTTTCAAAGAAATGTTGCTTAAGATTCGCAATAACAGTTTTGGATAAAAAAGAAAGTTTAAAATGCGATACATTTTCTTTATATTTTCAATTGAGGTAAGACTTAAATTTTTAAACTTATTCAATAGATAACTGTATCAGATAAGCTATAAAAGCAATAAAATAATTTCAAATTTTAAAGTATATTAAAGTAAATTATAACTTTGCTTTATGTGGATGAAAGAAAATTCTTTTTTCGATCAGTTTCTTTCATTATGAAAGACTCTTGTTCTCTGAAACATGATAGTAAAAAATCAATGGTCTATGTAGTTATAGAATTGAGATAGTTGAAAAAGATACTGCTTATAATTACATGATCATTTACTAAGTTATATACGCTTTGTATATTCCAATAATACATAATTTTAATCTACTGATTTAGTATTCAATGTGATGCATCATCATTTTTAAAAATTAAGAGTAGAATAAATCTTATGAATATCTCTTTTAATAAGTTAAATGTTTAAGGGAGAATACTTACATTTATAATTGTGATATTTATTGAAAATGATTTTTTTGAAAGATTTTAATACCAATGGCCGTTTTACTATCACAAATACACACATGTACATCATTTTTGTAACACAAAAGATTATTTATATCTAGTAGGAAGATGTTTGAAAGATTTTTAATTAAGTTCATTGAAACAATTAATAACTAATCACTACAAATTTTACTATTTTACTTTGTTAAAATAACCCCATTATATTATTTTCTTCTTAATGTCATATTGAATTTTTTTAATAAAAAGACTAAAAATAGTAAACTGTTAGTTCCAGAGTACGTAGTGGCTTCAAAATATTGCTTTTCTTAATGCTAGATATTTTAATACGGTGAAGTATAAATTACTTTGTTTCGGCCTTCCAGACATTTATAAAGACAAATTAAATAAACAATTATTTTCCTTTTGAAATTTTATTGCATTAATAACCATAAAATCTTTAACCGATTACTACAATAAAAATGCATTTTAATAGAGTCGAGAAATAGATGAGATTTAATTTGTAATTAGAAGGTAATTTATAATAAGCAAGCTTCTCAAAAAAATATTACTCTCCCGTAATGCAGATAATTAAAGTCCTTCTCGAGAATTTAAGCGAAAGTTCGTTTAAATTAAGAAAAGATTAAGAAGATTGCAAATCTTTTAATTAGGCCGAAAATAACCTCAATACTTTCTTTAATTAGGGCAAAAAATTATTTCTAAATAGCATTATTTTTCAAAGGTGTGTGTGTGTGAAAAATCCAATTTACTGAATAATGCCTCTTCTAAGTACTGTTCAAAATGTTAGTTTAGCTGCAAGACACTAGATGACACTATAATATATATATATATATATATATATATATATATATATATATATATATATATATATATATATATATATATATATATATATATATATATATATATATATATATACATATATATATATATGTGTGTGTGTGTGTGTGTGTAATTCGCCAAGATAATACCTGTCGGACACAATAATTATCTACCTCCTATACTCTTTACTTGCCCGGGCTACTGGAAAAAAAGAAGCTTAAGCAACTGGACAGTTGAATAATGTTCCAGTCGGGCCACATTTAAGAGAAGCACAATTTTGAGAACGACTTAAATCTTTATTGAGGAACTGCTAAAAAGACATCTTTGCCATTCAAAGGTAGACAAGAGAATGATACTAAAAACACTTAGCTCGAACAAAGGTGTACAGAGAGAGACAGATAAAATTTTCCCAAAGGACAAGAAACTGAGTCAACGAATTTAACTGTTAGATCCGGAAAAACATTGAGCCATTTGCTGCGACAACTGGAAAATGTATTAAATGGACAGGAAATTTACTATTATTGCAATGAAAGTATTAGGATATGTGATGGAAGAATTTATATCGCGGACACCCCTTTGAGTCTTTTATTCAAATAATTGATACTGAACATGGTTAATGTACTTAAATATTTCTTATCTATTAGGTCACTAACTGGGTTTAATACTCATGATAGAAAAATTTTTAGTATGGGTTTGTCATTTTAAAATTTGGATATTAGCTTTTCATTGTTCTTGGTGAGTTTTTCACTCTTCTTTGCTTTTTGCTTCTTGTTGTATTTTTATAACATGTTAATAATTCTTGTAGTTTGTTTGTATTGTTAATTTATTAAATGCTTGTTTACCATTTAGTCATGTACTCCCAAGTCAAAAAAGTTTAGGAACTTCCGTCACATTGTAACATTGTTAACTAGATTTAGGCATGACTGTCTGGTCGCATATAGGGTTTAATTTTTTTGTGTATGTTCCGATTAGTTTGTCTTGTTTTTTGGAGAATTCTAATCATTATGACTAATATGCATTTTGTATTACCTTGTACTCAACAGAAAAAGAATCAGTCAATGAATATGCATACGCTTATATAAAAAGATATTTTTTCTTCTAGTTTTCGATACCTAATAATTTTATAAAATGCATTATTATTAGAAACATAATAATATAATCCTAATAATAAAACAGTTATACTAATATATAATTTTTAGGAATCCTAGCATGTATATCAAATAATACCTTTCAACTTGAATATATTTTGCTTCATATTTTCAAGCAGAGATACTTTAATCCACAACTATTTCTAGATTATAATCAAAATAACTTTTTTTCTCAAGTCGAGTGATGATATTTATTAAAATCTCATGTATAAATACAAGATTTAAAAAAAATCTGTATACATATTAGCAATCATACAATTTAAAATGCATTACCATTCCAAATATAATTATATTGTGTGATATTCTTTTATTTTTTAAGGTTATATCCTATTTGTGGCCAAATGAATGTTGTAAGATTTTTGAAAATGGGCAAAGAGATTTTTTTTGGATGTGGGTGAAACGGTGTACTCAGGAGTTGAAATGGCCCCTTCTGCCTGCAACTTTGAACCATTTCTCATTCTGACAACAATGAAAACAAAATAAAAACACTATCCAAGAGACAATGCCCTTGAAATGAGAATTACCATCTGCCCAACAAAAGGCATTCAAAGGGAAGAAGGAAGAAAAAGCAAAGAGTGACTGATGCCCTCTATTAGCTCTGTCATAATTTCGCAGGCTAACAAATGATTTTCTCGGCGATAGCAGCTTGAAGAGGGATCAACAAAAGAATACCAAGAAGGAAATATATAGAAAATAAAAGTAGAGCTAACTTAGAAATTGAAGAGGGAGAAAGGGGGCTTATCAAAATATACGCTCTGCTTTTGGAATTCTTTTAAGGAAAAATATGTAAATATCTGTCGAAAACATACTTTTCGTGTTATTTGAATATTTTTTGTATATTTCTTTTAAATTTTGCTCGTATATTTAATAATGAAATTTCATAATTAGTGTTAAAATGTAACAGTTTTTTTTAAATTTTTTAAAACTGTAAAAGGAGAGCAAATAACAATAAAAATAAATATTATTCAATAATTATATTCTGGGTTAGTTTAGCATATAAATAAATGAGAATTATAGCTAATTTTCTTTTATTGGAGAAAAAAAGATTCTGGTATTAAAGTCCTACCTAAAAAATATTTTTATAATATTTTTCTCATATAATACTTTAGGAAAATTTAAGTGTACTATAAAGATAATTATTTTATAAAAGTTTTAATGCAATTAAATAAGTACAATTATAATTTTCCAAGCATTATTTTATAGCATTTTTATGACTGAATAAATATAATTCATACCTCCATGCAAGGAACTAGTTTAATCCACAGTCATTTGTTTATAATAAGGGAAAATATTTTCCTCAGTCCAAGAACTTGTTTTTATATTGGTATGAAATAGAAAAAATAATTGTAATGAATTTATTTGCTCTAAAAATTCTTAAAGTTATAAAAGTAAATTACCATTATAAACATAATTATATTAGGTTCTTTAATTGCGGTGAAATGAATGTCAAATTATTTTTGAAAATTACCAATACCAGGTTATTTTATGAAATGGTGTAATTAAGAGTTCAAATGGTACCATCTCTCTGACACTTTTAGTCATTAGTGAAAACAAACAAAAAAAAAACGTACAGAAGGCAATAACCTTGAAACTAAATCTACAATCTACAGAAGAAAAGTATTCATAAGAAATAAAGATAAAAATGAATCGATTGAGCTCCGTCAATCTGACTCTCTATTAGTTCCGTCATAATTTCCATGGTTAATAAATTATAATCTCTATAACAGACTGCATCTACGAGGATTAACGAAAGAAACAAGGTAGGAAATATAACTACAGTGTATATACACACACATATATATATATATATATATACATATATACATATATATATATATATATACATACATACATACATATATATATATATATATATATATATATATATATATATATATATATATATATATATATATATATATATATATATATATATATATATATATATATATATATATATATATATATATATATATATATATATTATATATATATATACATATATGTACATATATATATATATATATATATATATATATATACATATATATATATATATATACATACATACATACATATATATATATATATATATATATATATATATATATATATAGAGAGAGAGAGAGAGAGAGAGAGAGAGAGAGAGAGAGAGAGAGAGAGAGAGAGAGAGAGAGAGAGAGAGAGAGAGAGAGAGAGAGAGAGAGGGGGGGGGAGAAATAAAATTGAATAAAAAATGGGCGAGGAGGAAAAAGGGGAAGAGGAACTTTCTAAATAAATGCTTTTTAATTTGATTTTTTCCATTAAAAATTAGAAAATTATGAGTGAAGGAAATATATGAGGATGCTTTCAAATTTTCTGAAGATATATTTCACTTACACACATAATCACATAACTGAACACAAATAATTGAAAAAAAACATTTTACTAATTTATTTTTAATAAATTTTTTATATAGACTTATACATTTATAGATAGTGATTTTTATAAGTACATAAAATGTTTCCTACCTCTATAAGATTATTTACACTTTAGTTTTGACCATTATTATTAATATTAACATAATTTATGAAGCTATCGGTTAATTTGCTAATATATTTAGATCGTAATGAGTTTTATTATATATACCGAAATATTTTTAGACTATAACTCTTTAGAAATCGTACTCAAACATTTTTACTGAAAGAGAAACTTTAATTAACTTTTGGCAGATGAAATGATACTTT
>CM063503.1:100808692-100811192 GCA_032207245.1 Pardosa pseudoannulata
CTGTTTGGCATACCAATTTAAATATACATATGTTTGATTTGATGTCTGGAATATTTCTATTGCTGATTTATTATTCTGCAAACTGATTTTTTTTATTATCTTTGTACCATATTCAAAAGGTACGATAATAAAGACCAATGTCTTTATTATCGTACATTATATTCTCAATAATTATATATCATTATTAGGTTTTAAGTAAAATTTACGTTGTATTATCGCTTTCAATTGGTTAAAAAATTTTATTTCAGAATAAACTTACATTTAACTGAAAATATAATACTGTTGCATTTTAAAAGTAAGTGATTTGTTATATAATTATACCCTTAAAAGCTCTTAAAAATGTCTCTTAAATGAATGGAGAAACTCATAAACAGTATGTAAGAAAAATGTCTACTCTGAAATCGGAAACATTAAAACTACTAGATTATTTTCGTAATAAAAAAAAGGTTAAGTTTCTTTGAAAAAATATCTAACTGAAAATTTTTTAAATTATTTTTTTGTAGATTTACAGCATATTTTGTAAACATATATATTAATTTTATAAATCATATTTTCTCTGCCTTTAAGCATTTGCGACCCAATTTAAAATCTTATATTTTACCACCTTCCATAAAATAACAATGCACCCAACAATAGCATATTTTCCATATTTGGACCAGAAATCTGTAATACGACAGTACATGCAAATCTCACACTTTTCCTAAAATTAAGTGAATTTATTAAAATCTAGCAACACAAATCCACGGAATTGATAAAACCGGAATTGAATTCTTTCTTGTAACTTCCTTACTTCTATCTGTAGTTACTAAACATATTTCAAAAATAGCATCGATTATTAAATTATTAAACAACTTGTAAAGGACGAAAACCAATTTATAAGGCTATTTATTAACTTAAATGTGAAGTTTATTTTTTATTGTGTGAGAATGTATTTTGTCTGTCTTTCATTTCAGTAAATAATTTAAACCATTTAGCTGCATTTTACAATACATCCTCCCTTCCATTCAATGTTACCCCTACCCCCGACCCCCCACAGAGAGGTTGAGATTCGCTGTTGTAAACAGTTCCAAAGATCACAGATTCTCAAACTTATGTTTTTTTTTAAAACACTATATATATATATATATATATATATATATATATATATATATATATATATATATATATATATATATATATATATATATATATATATATATATATATATATATATATATATATATATATATATATATATATATATATATATATATATATATATATATATATATATATATATATATATATATATATATATATATATATATATATATATATATATATATATATATATATATATATATATATATATATATATATATATATATTTATATATATATATATATATATATATATATATATATATATATATATATATATATATATATATATATATATATATATATATATATATATATATATATATATATATATATATATATATATATATATATATATATATATATATATATATATATATATATATATATATATATATATATATATATATATATATATATATATATATATATATATATATATATATATATATATATATATATATATATATATATATATATATATATATATATATATATATATATATATATATATATATATATATATATATACATATATATATATATATATATATATATTTATATATATATATATATATATATATATATATATATATATATATATATATATAATATATATATATATATATGTGTGTGTGTGTGTGTGTGTGTGTGTGTGTGTTTTGAAACTTTTAACATACATAAGGAATGTTAAAAGTATCTACATTAAAGTTCTGAAAGAAGCATAGGATTAATCTTAAGGTGTTATAAGGGTCATTTTGAAAAATTGTTTGAAACTTCTTTTCTATACAGCGGAAATTTCTCTCACAAAGATAATAGAGTTTGACAAGTCTTGCAGTTCGTGGTTTTTGAAAGTAACATACATTCTAATCCTCCCTAGTCAATTTTAATTGACATGTACTGCCATTTCCCATTATGATCAATAATATTATGCTTTGAATTAAAAAGAAAAAGACAATATCAATGGATTTTGTATAAACTACTTTAGACGGCATTTTTTTCTTAGGGGTATATATTATAATTTTATGCTTTTTACAAGTGCAAGTGTTCATTCAAGTGTAAAATATTCTAAAATTATGAAGAAGAATGTTCATCTAAATAAAACTGAAATGTTAAATAATCTCAAACATTTAATATGAACATTCTTAAAATACATTTTACGAGAAATGACTAAATCAAGAATGTATTTTAAACAATCAATTCTGTTATAATTTAATTAAACATATGCTTGTTTATAAAAAAATCTATTAAAGGAAAATGAATTTCAAAACAAATTTTATATAAATGTAAAATTCAGACAAAGTTTTCAACATTTACCTAACAATATTGGCTTATCTCAATAGCACTTAAAAACATTTGTT
>CM063503.1:100816192-100828692 GCA_032207245.1 Pardosa pseudoannulata
ATATATATATATATATATATATATATATATATATATATATATATATATATATATATATATATATATATATATATATATATATATATATATATATATATATATATATATATATATATATATATATATATATATATATATATATATATATATATATATATATATATATATATATATATATATATATATATATATATATATATATATATATATAATATATATATATATATATATATATATATATATATACATATATATATATATATATATTACATATATACATATATACATATATACATATATATATATATATACATATATACATATATACATATATATATATATATATATATATATATATATATATATATATATATATATAATATATATATATATATATATATATATATAAATATATATATATAATATATATACATATATGTAATATATATATATTTATATATATATATATATATATATATATATATATATATAATATATATATAATATATATATACATATATATATATATATATATATACATATACATATATATATATATATATATATTTATATATATATATATATATATATATATATATATATATATATATATATATATATATATATATATATATATATATATATATATATATATATATATATATATACTTTTTGTGCAATACGAATTGAAATTATTGATATCGCATTTGCATGTATTTCTTAGAAATAATTTTAAATACTTATCTTTGTAATTACAAAGAATTATAATACTTATTAATTTAATTTAAAAATAGTCATTAATATTTTTTGATGGCCCATAAATACTAACATATATATATATATAATATATATATATATATATATATATATATAAAATATATATATCTATATATATTCTGTACTAATATATATCTATCATATTTGATGAAATATGACCCATATTTTAAGAATGACGTGTCGCTTTGGTACCGATTTATTAACTATTATCTGCTCATATCTTTCGATCATCCTCTTTCGTCATGCTGTTTCAATAACACATAAAACATGCAACGCTTTACGAGATTTACGGTTCACTGGTCCTAAACTATCACAGCTTATCAGACATTGGCCGATAATCTAACACGAGCTATTTCCTTTCCCTCAATCTCAAATTAAACACGTTCACACAATCAGTAACCGTTAACCTAAAATGGATTTGATTCTTTCTGTCATAGGTCCAATTTCGTCGGAATTGAATGGATAAGAGGAGAGATAAATTGTAGATAAAATCTGCATTTTAAAATCTCCGAAACATACTGTGAAACTTGTATACTATACTTGCACAGTAAGATAGACCCACTAATGTACAATATATATACCATATTATTCTCATTTTCCTAGAGTCTCAAATTTCATATTTTTTCAATAGTTACTTTAAATTTATTTCATTTTTCACGCATATTGGACATTAGCAATACAGTTCCTTTTCTATTAAAAGAAGAAAGAACATTAAAATTTGTTTATAGCATTACATTTTTGACTTTATGATCAATATGAGTATAAATACAAAATACAAAATATATTACACTAGAAAACGATAAAATCTACAATATTTATGTTTAGAATAAAATTATTTACTATAGAAAAATTGAGTTAATCCTCAATATTCACTCATTCAGATCATTGCATTGCGAAAATTATTTAATATTTTTACTAAATATCTAGCATTTACGTAATTAGCTCAACGATAACAATTACACTTACGGTAACTACAAATAATGTTAATAAGAAAACTTTAGGAAACGTTATTTAGCTTTTAATTGCTTTGTTTTACTACAAAATATTGAAACTATAAAACACATAGCGCTATTCCACCTAAAAAATACTGAATCCACCAATAATATCAGAAGCATGATCAGGTGCCTATTTTTAATTTGAAAACAAAAAGAAAATTTAATAAAATAAAGTAATCAATATACTGAAAAAGTTTGACTTCTTAATAAAAATACCTAATTTACTTGCATCTTTAAAAAAATCTGTTTCGGGTTGATTTTGTAATTTTTAAAGTTAATTTTTTCATACCATTGTTGTTGATTTTATTCTAGTACATCGGGTTATCTACTTTCAGAAAACAATTTACTTTCCGATGTTATATCAAAAGCAATAAGGTAAAAAAGAAACAAAAATTTTTAGCAGATGAATTTAAAGGAGGAAAACCTAAAAACAAATTAAATGATTTAAATAATAATTTGATCATAAAATTTTGACTTGACCCTGAAACTGTACATATCACCTAAAATTTGAGGGCCGACAAAGTATTTTAAAATGTTAGTGTATTTTTATAGTTATATTTAAAAGTCGCTTAATCTTTACATAGCATTCCATATTTTATGAACTTAATTACTGGAAATAATGCTCTCTTATTTCATACTACATTATCACATACCAAAATTTCTGAAATTGGCATTAAAACTCTTAATTAAATAAGAAATTTTCACAGCTTTCTTCATAAATTAGAAATTTAAAATCTGTAGCCTTAATAAAAATTTTCTTTTTTTTAAAGTATATATTACTTTAAAGTTCTTATAGTGCATCCATAATATCAAGGCCCTAGCCAGAAATTACATTCGGAGGGGGACCAAGGGGAAAGACATTGTTTTTATGAATGATATATTAGTAAAACTACAGACTTACTTATGCATGTATACCCCTAATGAGTATTATAATACAGTGGGGGTTTTAAAATATCAAAATGATTAAAAAATGATATAATGGTCAAATTTAAAGCCTAAAATGAGTAATGAATTAACTATACAATCAATTCATTAGTAAAATTAACACTGAAAACTATATATAGTATTCTATTCTAATTTTTAAAATAGAAGTATAGCCAATAAAAAGAATAATTTTGAAAGAAAATGAAGATTTCCAAATATTTTTATCTGTATATTACAAATGCTCGCCTTGAAAAATTTTCAGAATTTCTACCAGTTGTGCATGAATATTGTGATGTGTTTCTAAAAGTGCTCTCAATCTGCTATTACTGGTCGAATACATTTTTCACCTTCTGTATAATTCAACTTCACTTAACGCACCGTCACTTAACGCAACGTCGCTCTAAGCACACTTTTGTCTATGCACAGTTAAGCAGATGAAACAACCAGATACATGGTACATTTTCTAACTCCACTAAAACGGCCGTTTTAGAATTTCGGAGAGGGACCGGTCAACTTATTACTCCCCTCTTACCTATGGCCTTATATACGATAAGAGTACTTATAAATGCCCAAAATGTCTGGTTTTATAATTATTGCATTGATGATATAGTTCTGATATTTTTTGTTGGTTTTAATATTTAACACTAGATTGCTCAAGGCAGTCATTTTGACTGTTTTTTTAATTTCAATTAGAAAAACAATTATGAAATATGACACAATTTCTTAGAATTTGGTTACTTTTTCTATAACATATAAATGGGTTTATGAATAACTGTAGTTACTTCCGCTCTCCTTTATTATAGAATATTAAAAATTAATTTTAAACAAATTTCTTTACATATTTGTTATTTTTTCACAGTGCAGTCATTTTCACTCATTTTGGGCAATATAGGTATACAAGAAATCCGGGCAATCTAGTGTTAATTACTCTAAAAAGCTATACTACCTTCAGTTTTCATTTAATCTCTCACTGTTTTGTATTCAACAAATCATGCTATCATGTTTCATAAAAAAGAAGGAAAAATTAGCAAACCAGAAATTCTGAAATTGCTTGGAAAATCTTTTGAATTATTTAATGCATTTTGTTTCGTTTTCTATATATATCAAGATTTGAAATAAAATTTTTAGCTTTAAAAACAAAATTCTTTAACTTTTCAAAAAGTTATCTTTGTACTCCTATAATGAATGATTCGCTTCAGAATACGCAGTCATAAATTATTCCTTGATTTTTTATAAATGCGAAAAATATTAATTATCAGTCTGTATTTTTTATGATTATTGCCCTGATGTAAAATATTTCATTGTAATGATTTCTTTTTCCCTTTAAGAAGGGTTACTTGAAACAAAAGAATTTCGTTTACATTATTTATTTCTTATAATTACTAATTCATATTTTCTTATTTTTATTAACCAATGAGTCCAAAGTAAATGAAATTAACTCATATTTGTTATTTGTAGTTTTTTATCCTGTTTTTAATATACACATACACGCGTGTATGGTGAAATCCCGATAATTCATCTTCCGATTTAATCAGCACTTTTCTTGCTTTGGCAGTTTTTAATGGGGAGGAGAAAAAAAATCTCACTAATTACTCTCGCATGTTTATTGGAAAATCGATTTTCCGAAATTTATGAATTATAGGAATTTCAAGATTATGCATGAGTACACTACACTACAGTTCCACTTTCCTCAATTTTCCCCTATATGTGTATAAAAGTAATTATTATTTATGGCCTTAGAGAATGCGTCGCGGACAGACTGCGACTTTTTGAAAATGACTTGGCAATCTCGTGTGAGACAACTTCAAAAGTAAAAAGGTTTCCCAACAGAAAAAGACAAGAGTATAAGAGACAACAGTTTTCAGCTATTCAGACATATCTGCAAAATTAGAAATAATACGCTCCCACACACTATTAAATATCAATAATGTGTATCGTAAAATATGTGTTCGTTATTGTGTGTATATATGTATATAACCATAAATATCATGTCCTTGTGAATTAGGTCACAATATTCATAGTAAAATATCATAGACTGTTATTGCATATATAATCATAGACTGTTATTACATATGTATATATATATATATATATATATATATATATATATATATATATATATATATATATATATATATATATATATATATATATATATATATATATATATATATATATATATATATATATATATATATATATATATATGTATATATATATATATGTATATATATATATATATGTATATATATATATATATATATATATATATATATATATATATATATATATGTAGTATATATATATATGTATATATATATATATATATATATATATATATATATATATATGTATATATAAATATATATATATATATATAAATATATATATATATATATATATATATAATATATATATATATATATATATATATATATATATATATATATATATATATATATATATATATATATATATATATATATATATATATATATATATATATATATATATATATATATATATATATATAATATATATATATATATATATATATATATATATATATATATATATATTATATATATATATATATATATATATATATATATATATATATATATAATATATATATATATATATATATATATATATATATATATATATATATATATATATATATATATATATATATATATATATATATATATATATATATATATATATATTATATATATATATATCAAAATATGAATGTGATATTAGTTTCTGTAATCATACAGAATATTTCATTGAACAATATTTTTTTTTAAATATAATTCATTCTACTTTAATGGGAATAAAACTTTTTCAATAGCAACATAATTTGAGTAAAGTACCGACTTATCAATTTACTCTTTTCTGTAAAATATATAAATATAAATATTATCTAATAGAATAATTAAAAGACTAAATATTTTTTAATTATAAAATAACAATAAATAAGAAATAGAATTATCGTGGATAGAAATATATAGATTATAAATATAGTGAAACAGGAATGAAAAGAACGTAAAACGGTTAACTTTTCCAGTAAAGATACTATTCAAATAGTTAGTTAAAAAAATTCAGTGGTTTCCACTCTTACCCTTTTGCCCTGTTTTTACTCGCTCTATATACTGCAGCTCGATTCATCCAAGTGTCGTTTAAGGAATCCTAATGAATTGCCTGATGTAAATTGTCTAGCCAATCTTGTCAAGAGGCGAGAAAAAGTCTGATAAACTAATTGCTTTAGAAGCTTTTCCTTTTGTTTTTACGTGCTCTCATTGTCTTACAAAACATTTGAAAAGAAAGAAACTTTTCTATACGAAATGATTTGAATCAGTCTTTGAATTAGGTTATGTCTTTAGGAGTTTGGTTTTTTTCAATTACTTTTTCTTGGTGAAAATAAAAGAGTGTTTTTATGACGTGAAGAAAAATAAAATTTAGGAGGTTTAGTTCTCTAATTAATGATTTTCCTATATTGTAGTTTAGGATTTTTAAGTATCTTAAACAGAAAATTAAACTTTTTATTTGGTGGTACATTTAATACGAATTTTTTACCAAAACAAAATCAATAGAATATAAGAAGTCTATATATATATATATATATATATATATATATATATATATATATATATATATATATATATATATATATATATATATATATATATATATATATATATATATATATATATATATATATATATATATATATATATATATATATATATATATATATATATATATATATATATATATATATATATATATATATATATATATATATATATATATATATATATATATATATATATATATATATATATATATATATATATATATATATATATATATATATATATATATATATATATATATATATATATATATATATATATATATATATATATATATATAATATATATATGTATATACATACATATATGTATGTATATATATATATATGTGTGGGGGGGTCTAAAAATGGGTAGTTTGAAATTACGTGAGTTAAAAACGATAATAAAATAAATGAAAAAGACCCACGCTCGCTTAACCTTCTCATCCGGTCAGACAGAAGCATTTTTGGGCTATTTGATGAGCTTGCAAACAGATAAATTTCAGTGAGCGCTTGGACATGGAACTGTGAACACCTACTCGACGCTTAGCTCCGCCACGAACAATGAAAATGGCGAAAGTTGCTCTCACATAGAACTATCAGTTAATAAAATTATTATTATCAAGAAACTGTTTTCCGTTCGCTAACTCTGGTTCACGACATTATATATATATATATATATATATATATATATATATATATATATGAAATAATTATTTCCTCTAGTCCCAATAATTATGTAACTGCTTGATATAATAGCCTCTATTATTTTTACTTGCCCGGGCTATTGGGCAAGGAGCTAGCAGTAATAATGAATGATGCAGTCTGGCCACATTGAAGTGTATGGCTCATGTCTAAGTAAAACTTCTTTTAGAACTGCTAAAACGGACATATTTACTAGCCAACGACAGACAAGAGAAATACACTAAAATCACTGAGTTCGCACAGAGATGCCTTGAAGAGCGAAGACAGAAAAAATTTTCCCAAGGGACAAGAAACGTACTCAGTGAATTTAAGTGTTAAGATCAGAAAAAACGCGGAGCCATTTGCCGGCGACAGCTGGAAAACGTGTTGAATAGACAGAAAGTTTTTAAAAATGTATCGAAAGAATTTTAAGTCGAGGACGCTCCTTTGATTATGACATTTAGAGGTTGGGAAAAATATTTTATGGAATTAGAATGGGAGAGAGGAGGTTTTTCAGGAAATGCTAAAGATAAATGTTTTGATATACTACACACACACACACAGTTATATATATATATATATATATATATATATATATATATATATATATATATATATATATATATATATATATATATATAAATATATATATATATAATATATATATATAATATATATATATATATATATATACATATATATATACATATATATATATATTATATACATATATATATATATATATATATATAATTATATATATATTATATATATATATTTATATATATATATATTATATATAAATATATATACATTATAAAAAATATTTTATAAATATATATACATATATATATAATATATATATATATATAAAAATATATATATATATATATATATATATATATATATATATATATATATATTATAATATATATATATATATATATATATATATATATATATATATATATATATATAACTTTAATAGTTATGCATTTGTGTTTATAAACTTGATAGTTTTACTAAAGCAAGTTTTCTCGAAGAAAAAGTTGTGTAAGTGAAATATACCGATTAAAAAAATGACTTTAAAAAGGAAGTTTCTATCTAAATTTTAAACACTAAAAACCTTGTAATTTCTTTCTCGAGAAATAACAAATTTTATATTTTCTCATTTATAAAATGCAAGACGTTATATAAAAAAGTATTTCTTTTATATATAGATCTTAGAAACTACCAATTTTAGGAAACATATATAGCTTCCTCCTATATGGTTGAAGGAAATTTTCTGCTTTTGGATATTTTAAATAACATGGAGTGGTGAAATATTGTTGTAATGCTTCTATAAAGTAATGATTTCTGAGGAGTTATTTCAAACTTAGGAATTGCAATCGGAACATCTAGGATGTTATACTTTTCAAAGTGATGTGAATTATTTGCTTCTTAATTTTTTTTTTTTTCAAATTTATAGTCAAATATTACATGTTGTTTGAAATGTATATTTGAATGAAACTACTTTTAGCTTAGTGGTAAAATAAATCGAAAATGAACTTAAATTTATGTGATTACACAACTGAAACCTTTAACACGAAATCCATGATAATACTTATACTTGAGTATCAGAAATCATACCTATGAGATTAAAGTTCTAGGATACATCGGGGAGTCTGTCTTATATCCTTTTACTTTGTATCACCTTTAAAAAAATCTACACCTGAAATATTTATAGTCAATATCAAAAAGTTTTACCTATCTAGAAGTTGT
Organism: Pardosa pseudoannulata; assembly: GCA_032207245.1. NCBI lineage: Eukaryota > Metazoa > Arthropoda > Arachnida > Araneae > Lycosidae > Pardosa > Pardosa pseudoannulata. The sequence goes on from CM063503.1 coordinate 100,824,974, forward strand.
ATGAAGTTGCAAATAACTGCACAGAATACTCATCAAGAATTTCATTTTAAAGATAGTATTTTAAATTCATAAATTATACTTATGAGATACAAACTGAAATTATTTTGTATAGTAATTTTTTATTACATTTCTACACAATATAAAAATTATTGCTTTTTAAAAGTAAATCTCTATTATAATTTTTAAAAAGTATTTTACATATACAGTGTTCATTTTGTTTCTAAAGCATTGATAAAACAAAATATTTAGATTCAAACACTAGTTCATTCTGTAATGTATTTGGCTTAGCTATTTATATGAAGTTAATCCTTAATTTGGCAATATGTGTTTTTGAAATATTTTTTAATTTCTGTTATTTTTCCATGTTTGTATAGACATTTTGCCAAATAAGTATTTTATTTCTTTAACATAATAGAAATATATTTTAAAGTTTTTGTTAGATATTTAAGCCGTATAGATGTTTTCATAAACCCGCCAGATTTTATTTATTTGATTTTTCGTTGTAGCGGATTTAGCAAATTAAAGGTTAAAATAATTTTATCTATATATGGTTATTTATGTGTTTTTACATCTATGTGGTTATTTAGTTTCATATGAATTTCTGAAAAAAATTAGAAAATATTATGATAAATATATGTTAATTTTTAAATAAGACTGTTTAAAATTTAAGGAGAATAGAAAAAATACAATGCTTTACTCCACTTTTAATACCTAAAGTATTAAATTATCTAACATGGTATACAAATTGAATTAATTTGATTTCAAATGTCTGAAATTGGAACAAATATTTTATTTTATATTCTTAAACAGGGTATTTTGTACCCGTGCAAACTCGAAAGATTGATTTTGCAGTAGTCCCATTTTGGATTTTATAAATTTTTTTAATAATCTGAAGGATTCGTTTACATATATTTATTTTAAATATACTTTAATTCGACAGATGGATATTGCTTTCTATAAATATAATCATATACCAGAAATATTTACTTTAAAGCTATATTTAAACATTTCCCTTAAAGATATACAATAAATAAGTTATGCATCAGTAAGTTCTATCTGTAACAAATATTACTGAGACAAACTGAATCTCTGGTAGGATTGTAAATTTATCGAATACCATTAAAATTTAGTTCTAAATTACTGTATTCTGCTTAAAAAAATATTTTGATTCGACTGTGAAGGACTGTGATATGTTAGCATTCAGTAAAATTATTTTGCTATTCAGAATATTTTCAAATTTAATGTTATAAACAATTGATATATTTGTGATACTTTTAAATTTCGGGGGCAGTATAAAATACATCCCATAAAAAACCTTATTCAGAATTTTCTTTCCGAATATTATTCTTTAACAATGTAGTAACTCTTCTAAGAAACATATAAACTATTGTAGAATAACATTAGAAATGAATCTATAAAATGAATTAAAAAATAAATATGTGTGCAATGAATAAAAAACATTTCAAACTGAGAAAAAAACTTTTAAATTAATTAGAATGTGAATTATAAATAATACTGAAAATTAAAAATATCTCGATTATATTGAATCCTTTTGTCAATAATGAGAATTTATTGAAATATGGAAAATTTCAAGCTAGATTTTTTAGTAAATAATTTAATTAATAAAGTTGTCCCAAAATAAAACCTCTCGCTACTGATACTTGTAAAGTACTTCAAGAATTCGGATTAAAAATCATTATACTGAGAATGTTTAAATTATGTATTTTAAATTTGTGTACAGTTATTTTCAGAAAAATCACATTCGCCTGTCGTATTGTTATGACCGTTCAAAGAACTGGGACCCCGTAATTTTTAATATTTTTCCCAGATTACCGTCGTATGTTGCAAAATCTAACTATAATATTCAAATGATGGCTGTTAACAGAATTATAAATGACTATTGACAGATATATAGCCTACACAGTGCAAAGATTTGTGTTCTATCACCGTTTTTACATTTATTTGAGTCTCATGTTATTGTAGTTACAGTATATAATTCTTTCATAAGAATTTAATAAGAAATTTTAGGTTTATAGTACTGTGATTTCCAAGAAGAAACAAACTATCCATTTCTGCTAGAAGTATTTTTTTTTTCTTTAAACATCACTACTTGTCTAAATAATAAATATCAGAAATAGTTTGAAGATCTACAAAGTAATTGTAATAATTCATGCTTCTTATAATAAATCCATTGAATAACATAAGTTGTAAAATCTAACTATAATACCCAAATGATGGATATTAACAGAATTATAAATGATTATTAACAGATATCTAGCATACACAGTGCAAAGATTTGTGTTTCATCACCATTTTTACATTTATTTGGGTCTCATGTTATTGTATTTACAGTATATAACTCTTTCATAGGAATTTCCTAAGAGATTTTAGGTTTATATTCCTGCAATTTCCAAGAAGAAACAAACTATCCATTTCGGCTAGAAATATTATTTTCTTTAAGCGTCACTGATTATCTAAATAATAAATATCAGAAATAGTTTGAAGATCTACAAAGTAATTGTAATAATATATTCTTCCTATAATAAATCCATTGAATAACGTATTATGAAAATTTTCTCCTTAAAGTTAAATAAGCAATCTTTATTTCCTTTAAATTAAATTTAACAGAGGAAAAATATTTATATTTAATATATTTCTAGGAATAGTCATATAAAACATAAAAGGGAAAATTGGAAGGATTGCCTTAAGAAAAAAATAATGTTTACTAATCTAATAATATCTCTTCTTAATTCACAGTTGTCAAAGCATTATTTTCCAAACACACAGTAGAGCTCTTCTCAAATGAAAAGAAAAATCCTTCAACTTTGGTAGCTAGCAAAAAAAGCGGTTCCTTTTCAGATTTCTCAGCGGTTAATGCACTATAAATAAATAATTTAATTTTATCTCTTTCTATACCTTTTCTTTGAAGTAAAAGTAAATAGATTGCAGATCGAGACTAGATTAAATGCGCGTACTCTTCTGAAGGAGCTCTTCGTAATGGGCCTTAGTCGATAAACGTGGAAACGTGTGGCCTTTACGGTTTTCGTTCCCACCATAAATTTGACAGCCACCGTTTCCAGGCATTCAATTTCTAAGCATAAGTATAGTTATACCACTATTCAGGAAATGAAATTTATAATTTGAAAGAACGAAAAATTGTCATAAAAACCTATTTCCATTTTGTAAGATTTCCATGTTTTATTTATAACTCAGCTTTTTCAATAAATATTCTCAAGTATTATTAATTTTTAAGCAGTTATGTAAAAACCACAAATATTTCTTACGCAAAAAGTAATACTATACATTAGAATTATCTTCTATATTTACGAATTTAATAACCTAAAATTGCATGAAATTTATTATTAAATGAAAATATTTCTACTATTCGGAACATGCAATTTGCTATCTATATTGCAATATGAATACTGAGATTGTAAATATTCTGCTGTTTTATAATTAGGTATTATTTCCATACTTTCTCCTTAAAAAATTCTGAAGAGTTTCTGTAAGAGTCATTTGTATGTAATCCAAACTATTTTGGTAATGCAGACATCGACTACGTAGAAATAATTAATTATGGTCAAATTATGAGCTTAATTTCATTGTACAATTGAAAATTGCTTATCATTAGATTCCCAAATCATTTTATATTTTATAAGAATAAAACTAAGAAATGTTATCATTGTTTTTGAGTATATGTTTTATAGTGACAATTTACA
>CM063503.1:100833692-100886192 GCA_032207245.1 Pardosa pseudoannulata
GCTAAAAGTTCATTTTTCACAATTTAAAAGAAAATAATAACTTGATGCTGACAACATAGACATTCGCTTACTTAAAAAGTTTTACCTAACATATCTACTGTTTTCTAAGATGGGTGGAATTGCCATTTTTCCTCCTACCTACGTCAAAGCGATGTAGTTTCAGAAGTTTCATTTTCAGAAGTTTATCAATGATTCTCAATCCCCTCATTCGTATCGAGAAACAAAAACTGTTTTCAACATTAAGCAAAGACATGGGAAAAATCATACACAAATCTTTTCATCTGGAGAAAAGTAAGTTAATCATCCCAAACGAATATGGCTCGCACTCCTATGATATGATGCTAAACCAGTTTCTGATGGGAATTAATGCTAGCGGAGTTTTAAAACTTCAAAGAACAACGAGCAGCTTATTCAGTAGCTATAATGAATAGTTTCAGGGAAGGTCAAAATGAATTTTCCGTTGAAATCTCAATATTTCCTTTGTTTCATGCACGGATGTAAAAATGTCTTCTATTCAACCTACAAAATGTTATCTGTAACGACAATATAATTTAGTTATTTTGTTATTTACAGTGCAAATTTAGACAAACAGTATAAGTTCTTTATTTTACTAATTTTAAACGTTTTCATTGTAATGAACTAAAAAGATCAGGTACTTAAAAGTCCTCTGGTCAAAGTTTTCTGAAAAGCGAAGACGTTATCCGGATGGATTGGCCAGGTTGCTCTCCCGACCACAACCCTATATATATATATATATATATATATATATATATATATATATATATATATATATATATATATATATATATATATATATATATATGGGACGTTTAAAAAAGCCAACTGCAACTTGCGACTTTCGAAGTAACTTTCGAAAATTTCTGTCAAATATTTTTACTTTTAAGACTTATTACCTTTTTTTTTTTGAAATAATTAGTTATAAAAAATATAAAATTTGTATAGTTTAGTTTGCATTTATATGAGATTTTTGCAGATAAAATAATAAATTTAATAAAAGACGATACTATTGTATCAATGAATAACAATAATTTCAAAGACTTTATTTTTCAGACATTTCATCTTTTTTACTTTTAAATTTATTAATTAAAGAAAACACCAAAATATCTGGAACTTTAAACTAGTGTAATTTTTAATGCTTTGCGTTTAAATACTGAATTTGCACTAATAATGAGAAAGAAATTTATAATAAGTATTCATGTGCCTATTTCCTGAAAAGTCTATATTAAGTCGTTTGACATATCAACTAAATAAATATCTGGAGTATATTTCCCTTTTTCAACCTTAAGCAAATTTACTTTAAATCTATATGCTTGGTCTTTTAAAGCCTAGTGTTTTAGAAATTTTGTTGGTATGAAACTTAAAGAAATCGAACTACGTGTTTTGAACTCTATGTGAATTTACTATGCGCATTCATCTTCTCTGGCTGAATTCCCTGTGTTTCAACTCCTAGCAGCGTCAGTCCTTATTTACTACACCGAATAGAAAGCAATTGAACTAAAAGGAAAAATAAATAGAGATATCATATTATTCTTGGATGGCAACAACGGACAAAACTCGCGTGACTCGCATTCCAAAACTAAGCCTTCAGAGTCTATACAGTTTCCTTTCTAGGATATTTCTACCAGATTTATCGACACTCGAAGACTCAATGAGACAAAACACAGGCCACTTAAGTAAAAAAGATAAAGAGTTTTTTTATGTTATAAAAGAACTTTTGGCAAATGGTGAAGGAAAGAAGAAAAGGATTTGTCTGTCATGCAACATAGTGCTACAAAAATAATATTTGATTCAAAGAAGCTTGAAAATGTTTTTATACCTTTAAAATCCTTATTTATTAAAATTTGTTGTCAAAAATAACTTATACTTGGAATTATTACTTTGGTTTGGGATGGAGTGCTGTGGTCTACTATTTTGCTTTACATGTCTAATGAGACCGGGACCTACTGCTTAAAGAAATAGGTAATTCCTATAACAAAGAGCAGTGCTTTATAAATTCAGTCATAATTTGACCAAATTATTACTTTGGATTATGATTTTAGTTCTTATTTAGGATATGTGATGATATGTATTTCTACAGCACTTTTGGTATGAAAGTGCTGTTAGTAAAACTTTTTTTTCCTAAGGCAGCTGACATACGAGTACTATATACCTTTATGTCAATATAGGGCTGCGAAGCTGTTACGAATTTTGCATCAACCGGAGAAAACGTGCAGCTTAAGGTATGCTTCAGACTAGATTTAGAACTATTGACCAAGCAGAAGACCCCCAGTCTTAGTCTGACACCCCCAAAGGTAACGTTTGAGAACTTAAAGGACACTGTGACCACGAATATAGTTTGAATACTCCAGTCACCTTTAACCCGTTTTATTCTGACGGTACTTATAAGTACCGCTACAATCAAACACCTATATATTCCTAAAAATATCCGTTTTTTCTAACGGTACTCACAAAGACATGAAAGATGCAGTTCCTACAGCAGAAAAGAAATGACATCATCAATCAGGAATCCTTTTTATTAGCATAGTAGGGATTCTATAATTGGCGTGCTGCATTCGAAGGTCATTTTATGATTGAGTTGATACACGTGTTCAACTGAGTAAATTTAGTGGTTTATTACCAGTTATTTCGTACTATTATTTTTTAGAGACACCTAAACCTTGCAGGTAAATATTTCATTTGTTTTATTCGCAATTTAATGTTTTATTTTCTATCACAGAGTCAAAAATATACGTTGGTACTAGAAAGTACTAGCTGCGAAATTAGCTATTAAAATACAGTAAAAATTAATTTTCTTTTTATCTATGATTATTCTCCATTAAAACTTATTTAATGATGCAAAAATACAGTAAGAAAGTAGATGGTAAATTAATTCAAGATATAAAGGATTAACGAACACGCAATTGAAAATGCAATTTAAAAATTAAAGACAATCTCTTAATACAAAAGCCACTTATACTAACTCTTTGTGTTTGAAAATTATAAACACCGATTATAAAACCATATATCGTAGAAAATAATTTTGTAGTTTAGTCGTCATGCAATCTTTTAATATATTTAAAATTACTAAAATTACGTACATAATACTGTATCAAGCTAAAATCAAATAAAAAAATCAATTGTTAATAGAATCGAAAAAATTTTTGTAACTTAATTTCTGGTAATTTGTATATTTTATAAAATAATGACTTCATTTGGTACAATTTTGAAACGTCTAAGTATAGCTAAAATATGATAGTAAACAACATTTGTGATACACCTATAGTAAAACAATATGGAAGAGAATGTAATATACATCTCAAAATTAAATATGAAGGAAGGGTAAACCTTTGTTTTATAGACCCAAAGAAACTTTTTTAAGGTTATAAGGTGAAGACAAGGTAGCTTCGACCTTCGTTATAATTTGTTTACTCTACAAATTGAGTTTGAAATGAGAGGCTCAAATTATAGTAATTTATTAAAAATCCCCTCCTTTATACATATTTTTTATATTAGAAGTATAAAAATATATTTCTATAATATAAATTAAAATTATAATACCTATAAGTTATAATTTCATTTTCATTTTCATAGACTATTACATAAGAATTTTTTACACTTTTTGTTTCCATATACAACTGCTTATCTTTCTCTGCATCACTCTGTTTATCTCCTGTCATGTAGATATCGGAAAGATGATATTGTTCTTGTGTTTCGCTGCTTCAGATATCATGACAAAGTTAATTGAAGCTTCCACCTACTTATTTTTTCTTTTGGTGTGCAGTCTTTCGCGGCTTAGATGATAGGCTTCTATGTAATGCAAGTGTCAACTGACCTTTAAAATAATCTCTCATAACAATACGAAACTAAATTTATATACCTTGCCATAGTTCAATTATTATTTCTCCGGTGGAAAACAAGTAGAGAATAAATACTTTCCGAAAAAAATAGATTACTTTTTGTCAGTAAAGATGTACAAAAATATATTCAATAAGGTTTTTTTAGTCAGAAAATTCTATATCACTGGTAAAATACACATGCAGGTTTTTCTTAAAATATTAAGAGTTTCTTGATTAGAAATTTTCTATTGAGATAAATAAATCATTACAATGTGTAATATATTTTTCATGATTATCATTTTGTATTGATTAATATTGAAAATATAGAGTTACCGGAAAACCTGAAAGTAATTCCATATCCTTGATTAAAAAAATGTAAAATATCTGTTAAGAGATGTATAACTAAAGAAATATTTCATTTCTGTAAAAAAATCATCTAGGTAATTCATTTATGCATTTTTATGTTAATAACAAATGAACTAAATTAATTCTTATTGAAGCTGTTAATTTTTATGCTATACGTGATTAGGCGAAAACCCTGATATTGAGAAAGTTAATCAGTAGTCAATTTAGAGATATTTTGCATAAATTATTTAAGTACCAATAAATTTATCTTACTTTTCGTTACTAATTCAGTAATTAATTTATGTATGTTCTAAATAGAAAACAGTGAGAGTGAACATATTATTCTAGAAAATGTTATAAAATGATATAATGTTTTACTTCATATTAAGATAAATTTCACAAAATTGGATCAACAAGTAATTGGAATAGAAAGATTTTATGGTATACGTAATCATTTTTTACTGCCATTTCAGCAACTATCAATCATTTTGAATCATATTAACGATACTTACTATACTTAGTTTCACACGTATAGTTCGCTGAATATATGTGTTTAAAAAGTAAATTTTTTCCTCCTCGGACTATCTGCAGGTTGTTCATTGGTCAAATCATCAAAATCAGAAAAGGGGGGAAGCATGTCGAGCTAACGGCCCATAATCAAATATAAACAAATGCACGACTCACGAGACGTCAAGAAAACATTGTATCGTATCACTAATAAACCATGAAAACCAATTACTACCCATAAAACAGAACGAATCAGCAGTAGCAAGTAGCGCAATCTTAAATTATGTCCTGGAGTACGGGAAAATATGGATAGTCACTATTTACAGCTCCGATTGACAATAGCGAGTGGATGGGTTCAAGAAGGTCGAGGGTCGAAGGTCATTTCACCACACGGATCACTAGTAACAGACTGTTTTGTTGTCATAGTTTTGATTTACGGTAGTATTGGCCATTCATTATGTCTTTGTAACATCGTCACAGTTTTACTGCTGATTTCAAGCTGCAAGTAATTCAGAAGGTCGACATTGAGGTCAAGGAGAAAGCAGAAATTGGCGCAAAAAAGGAAACATTAAAAATATGAGGTGAAAGCGATCCAATCGTGGTGGAAAAATCCAATGGCCTGCATTAGAAGACGATTTACGTAGCTGGTTTCCCGAACATAGAAATATAGACCGCTCTGTTTCTTATGTTAAAATTCGTCTCCGAGGCTATGGCAGAAGAAATGATTTCAAATTTTAAAGGTGGAATTAATTCACTCTAATCCAGACTTTTCGGTACTCTACTGTACTTAGATTTTTATTCTTAAAATGATTTAATATTGTCATACTGAAATACATTTTTTTGCAGGTATAGTCAGCGGATTATCTAGTTGTGCTGACTATCTGATGATTCATAAAATTTTTTAAATAAAAAATTGTGCCAGCGGACTACACGATGGTGTGGACTATGCGTGCAAAATTACGTTATATGAGAATCAATATTAAGGAGAAATTAAGAAAAAAAGTAACGTAAACTTAATTATAATCTATTGAAAAGGGAGAGGAAAAAGGAGTAAAAAAAACTAATTGGTTTCAAAATTGCAAATGCAAATAAAACACTCTTGTTTTCACTTTAGAAAACTGTGAGAGTAAAATGTTTATATCCTCTGAAAAAAATTCTAATGCTTGTATTTGTAAAATCTTCTTATACAAAAATACCTGATTTAATTTTAAAACCCGAAAAACTGTTCCTTTTATTTCATCTGAACAAATCTGCTCAGCTGTGACCCATTCTCTTCTGAGACCAAACAAAAATAAAGAAATTACACATTCTACTTTGAAATCAATTGAGAAGTAGATCTATTTTGAATCTAAAATGTAGTGAAAATAAATTGGTTGATGGAAATCGAATTTCACTTGCATTTGGATTTGAAGTGGTTTCAAGTATTAATGTCTATTTCTTTGGGTATTCCTTTAACGACAAACCAAATGTATTTGCACAGAAATAACATTAAAGATATTGATGAACTGACCAGCTTGAATTGTATTCGATTACTTTACAGGACACCATAAATTTGCCCATTGCACCAGTAGCAATGAATAGTATCTAATTCTAATGGGGTTGAATTCCATTCACAGATTTTATCAAAATAAAAAAAGACTATATAATTTATAAATTTAGTTTTATTTAAAGTCTAATTTTTGCACTTCCAAGAAATTAAAATATTCAAAGTACCGTTTTCTTATAACTTGTGATCTATACTAAAACGCATGCATTAATATTACGGGATTTGTTTAATAAACTAATAATTTCAAGTAATTTTATCATTGAAGCCCAAAAAGAAACTCGGCGAGCAGTTAAAATAATCAGACATATATAAACATTATATATATATATATATATATACATATATATACACACATATATATATATATATACACACACATATATATATATATACACATATGTATATATATATAGATAGATAGATATAGATATAGATATATGTTTGTGTATGTGTGTGTACATACAGATAATAGCTGAACTTAAGTAATATTACAACTGCTTGACTTGCAAACTAAAATGTGTAGAATCATCCTTAAAGCTAATTAACTTGAAAGTTCTTACTAAAACGTAATTCGTTTTCCAAAATTTACAGTATTTGCGACCCAATTTAAAACATTATCTCTCTCATGCCCTATTCTCCTTACGTCATCAATGCATGCAATTATAATGTATTTTAATTAAATTTTTATAAATTACTAAGAATAATTAAATTTTTTTGATATTTGCAACACTAGTTCTCTGAGAAACAAATGATAATGCTTGATTAAGATTGATGCTTATCTATTACTTTTTAATTCACACCCAAAACATTGGTCCCTCTTCAGGCTTACCGAGAACTTTAGAACATTCTCTCTAAACTCTGCTAGATACGGTACAAATAAGTGTAAGTGTTGCACTTTGTCCTATTCCAGCCAGTGCCTCTAGAGTTGATCCTTCTATAGCTATTGAATATATCTGGATTATAAATGTTGCATTACCCATGTTAATTACAGTTCACGATATTAAGAGTTCATGGCAGTAAAATTGAAAAAAAAAATATTCCGACGATATTGAGAATTCATGGCAAAAAAGTGACAAATATTCTGAAGATATTAAGAATTTATTTCAGTAAAAATAAGGAAATAATCTCAAAAATGCTTCAATTTTACTTTATCAGTACTGAAGTACACGAGAAAGTTAAGACCTGGTTTGTCATTTACTGGAAAAAGGGAAGCCCCTTTCTATCATTTTGTATTTTATTTTTTTTTATTATTTCTAAATATATATTGTTCAGAATTTCTTTTAGTAAATTAATAATTTTAAACAATAATTTCTTTTAAATATTATTGAGCTCTCACATCAAATGAGAGTTATCGTGTTTTCCCTAGTGAGGCTCACCCTACAAAGGGAGAATAACTAAATTATAGGGATGGTTTAACACTATATTGGGAATGAGTTTGCGGATTACCCACCATTTTCCAACTGTTCTCCTGTACAGTACCTACTCTTAAACTTCATTAGACCCCATGTTGCCAAAAAAGTAGATCTGTACCTCTCCAAACCAAATGAAACCAAACCTCTTCAGGCTTGCCGAGAACTTTAGAACATTTTCTAAACTCTGTTAGATACGGTACAAATAAGTGGAAGTGTTGCACTTTGTTCTATTCTAACCAGTGTCACTGGAGCTGATCCTTCTATAGCTATTGAATATATATGGATTATAAATATTGAAATTTCCATGTTAATTACAGTTCCTGATATTAAGAATTCATTACAGTTAAATCGAAAAATATATTCCGATTATACTGAGAATTCATAGCAGAAAAATAACTAAGATATTCTCACGATATTAAGAATTTATGTCAGTAAAAATAAGGAAATAATCTCAAAAATGCTTGAATTTTACTTTTCCAGTACTGAAGTACGAGAAATTTAGTCCCCGGTGTGTCATTTTCTGTAAAAAGGAAACCTCTTTCTATCGTTATTTTATTTTATTTTTTTATTATGTCTAAATATATATTGTATAGAATTAGTTTTAGTAAATTTATAATTTTAAGCAATAATTTCTTTTAAATATTATTGAGCTCTCACCTGAAATGAGAGTTATCACGTTTCCCTAGTGAGACTCGCCCTACAAAGGGAGACTATCTAAATTATAGGAATGATTTAACCCTTTATTGGGAACGCATTTGCGGATTACCCACCATTTTCCAATTGTTCTCCTGTACAGCCCCTATTCTTAAACTTGATTAGCCCCCATGTTGCAAAAATAGTAGACCGTACCGCTCCAACCCAAACCAAACAAAAACCTCTCAATCTCGAATTATTACGATTCCTAATAGCTAAATTTCTATTGTAATCCAACCCACTTGTGAGATAGAAACATTCTCTCACAAGTGGGTTGTGAGAGAACAAACAGAACAGAGTTTAAATAGGCCGTTTGAACCCCGGCGCGACTAGGCAATCAACATATTTTCCCCTGATGGCTTTATATGTGTTAGCACGCTTACATTTGTCTACATTTTTGTGTTATAGTACTTTAAGATATTATTACAAAGATATTATTATAGGTAAAATTATAAAATCCTTAAAAGTTGATAAGCCTTTAAAATTTTGATGACCTATATGAAGATAGGTTGAGGAGAAAGTACTAGTTCATGAGAGGAAACACTTAGAATTAGAAGATGACTATTATATAACTGAATTAGGATCGAATAGTCTCCAAAACAGTTTAGTTGATGTTTACATCATACGACTGACTCTAGTAGATGGAAAGATTGCTTTCTCAGAACTAATATCTGAGGCAGGAAACATACTTTTTTTGTATATAAAATCCTTAAAAGTTGATAAGCTAAGTACCTTAAATAAACAAACATAATGCAGGAAACATACTTTTGTTTCCTACAGGACATACTTTTGTGCAGCACTTTGTGCATACTTTTGTACTTAATTTCCTGCAGGCCATACTATTGTTCTAATGCAGGAAGCATACTTTTGTTGTATAAATGCCTTAAATAAAGAAACATAATTAAACCTTAACTGTGTAATGGCATATATTCAATTTATAGTTAATATATAAATGAAAAATATCTGTATCGTTTGTATCACGGGAGAGATAACGAAAATTATGTTAATAAATAACCAAAATTTCTTTGTATCTACATTTGTGTAATGTCCTAATGACTTGCAAATAATAAACTTTCTGAAAAGGTTCACGTACACACTAAGGTTAAAAAAATGCAGTATGTAAAAGTTTCGCTAACAATTTTATACATTGAATGAAAAATAGTTTATTTTAATATAAGGATAATTTCCTTTAGTTGCTATTTGACACAGCCTATGGCAATCCATTTGAAAAAGGTGATTTAAAACTTCTATACCGCATACATTTCATTTCTTTACATATAGCTTGTGCACAAGTCTTTTGTATTCCCTGCCTATTGTTGCGTTTTTTTTAAAGTTCTTTAATTTTCTATTCACCCCTCAGGAAATAATCTAAGCTGTCACAAAGTCTAGGCGCGAGAAATAAAAACTAAAATGTTTTTATTCTTTTCACCTTTGATCACAGAAGAGATAATTTTTCAATGCATTTAAACTTAACAATGATGTAAAGTTCGATTAAGTTGGAGTTCATTAAAGTTTAGAAACTCTAATGAATGAAGCTATTAATTTGCAAGGTTTTTTACTTGTATAAAGTTTCTTTTCATAGCTTCCCTTTTTTCACTGTAATGAAGCTCTTCTTTCTTAAAGGATCGTCCTCATTGGGCCATTGCAGTTTTGTAAGATTCCTGTTAGTATTTCAATGCACTTGGACGCTTAAGAAAAAAATTTTCCTTTATGTCCTTTGTTTTATGCAAACAGTTTAAAATGTGATAAAATGCCAAATTATATTACGTTGTTCCTAAGAATCGGTAATATGCACACGCAAACTTTCTGATATGTATATATATATATATATATATATATATATATATATATATATATATATATATATATATATATATATATATATATATATATATATATATATATATATATATATATATATATATATATATATATATATATATATATATATATATATATATATATATATATATATATATATATGTATATATATATATATATATATATATATATATATATATATATATATATATATATATATATATATATATATATATATATATATATATATATATATATATAATATATATATATATATTATATATATATATATATATATATATATTATATATATATATATATATATAATATAAATAATATATATATAAATCTATATATATATATATATATATATTATATATATATATATATTATATATATATAATGTATATATATTAATATATATATATAATATATATATATAAATAATATATATATATATTATATATATAAATAATATATATATATATATAATATATATATATATATATATATATATATATTATATATATATATAAATATATATATATATATATATATATATATATATATCTATATATATATATAATATATATATATATAATATTATATATATATTATATATATAATATATATATATATATATATATATATATATATATAAATATATATATATATAAATAAATAATATAAAAAAAATATAATAAATATATATATATAATAATATATAAATATATACATATATATATATAAACAATAATATATAGATAACAAATAATAAATGATATAATGCAATAAATATTAAATAATAATATATATAATATAATAAAAATAGTATATATATATATATAATATAATAAAATAAAATATAATAAAATATAATAATAAAAATAAAAATTAATATAATAATAAATAAATAAAAAAAAAACAAAAACAAAAAAAAAAAAAAACAATAAAAAAAAAACAAAATAAATTAAAGTTTTCAAAAACAAAAAAAACAAACAATTGTTAACTAGTATAGTTGTATATAAATAAATGAAAAAACCCAAAATAATAAAAAGTTTAAATTAAACAAAAAGACTAACAAAAATAATTCATTTTTTTTATAAACAGATAAATAGTGTATACAGCCGTCACTACATTGTATTAATACGAAAATAGATTTTTTCGTTTACAACTGGATGAATTTAAATGAAATTTGGTTTGATCATAGAATGATAAAAATAACCATCTAACAGTTGAAATACTCCTGTAGTTTCAGTTCACACAGTGAAAACGGTAAATGTGAAAACGTTGTTGCATAATCGAAGAAAAATGTTAATAGAGGTATGGTATCTTAAACAGGTACACGGAACCCAAACCCTAATTTCATACTATCATAAGTTTATGAGGTTTTGTGGCAGGTGATCTCACTCGTTAAGGAAAGATGTTTACTGGCCTAGACATTTTTTATGGTGAAAGTAGAGTGATAATTGCTATAGTCCTCCTGAGATCACCGGTGTGTATGATTGAAGTCTGGAGATTAGTCGAGAAAAACAGTCCAGCAAATATCGTCAGCTTCTAGAAAAACAACGAACAGATCATCTCTCTCTACCTTTGTTCGATTGTCCATTAAATGGAAATCAGAGCTGACTGCACATCTTATATATTATACCATAAGACACATTATACAATAGTATAGAATGTTCAGCCATGCCTACCCAGAATATCTAATCTCCACTACCATACAAATAATTTATGATATTTAGCATCAGGTAATGGTTCTTACCATATGGTCTTACGAAGAATCAGTAGACAGGCTTAACCGTGATGAGTACGGCCACCATTAAATCTCTGCTTCAATCTTCGTAACAAATACAGGATCCAAAACTAACTCTAATGTTCGTATACGTGATCGAGATTCAAGTAGCCCTATATGTCTTATTCCCTTATATTCCCTTATATTCCGTTACAAGTATGTCTACTTGTAATGGAATCCTTTGAAGCTTGGTTTTCTATGCCCTCTTAGATGTGAAAAAAAAGGAGTTGTAGCATGACAGCTGCTCCTCTTTGCAATGTATAATCAGCGATCTTTTATTTCCGTAGTGGTTCTTAGAGACACTGACCACGATTTTTCTCGACGAATTCGATATATTAAATACGTTTGAATCAATTGGACACTACGCTGCTCGTCACTTTAGAGTTTGAGAAATCTGGATTTAAGACTGGCATTTTACCATCTTTCCCAAGCTTTTTCAACTTATTTCCTTATCTATATACTCAATTTAACTCTTCTAATTTGAATTTAAGGAAAGCTTCCGCTTGGAGGAAAAGAATGAAAGTTTGGTGTGGTATCCGAGTGCAAGCCTGTAATTTTTACCACTTGCACTTATAAAGCTTGTCCTTCTACCAGATTCACACACCTATTTATGAATATTTTTACGTATTAAATACATTAGATTTTCATCTTTATTTTTAACCAGTAGTAGCACTTTTCCAACACTTATTTTCATAAAATTCAACTAAATATGCTAATTTTCTAAATTATGAATCCCATTGTGTATATATAAACAAAATATCGTAAAATATAAGTTTTTTAATAAAATATAAGTAATAATCATGGCATAAATCATGCAACAATATCTAAAGTGCAATCGATCCTGTGCATCACTTGTGAATTTTGCGAATTTCACCACCAAACTGCCAACTCATATGTAATGGATTGATAGGAACAACAAAAACTATTGGAATTTGTATTTATGATAACCAGTATGATTTGAATTAATGCAAATTTTCTTTTGCTATATACAATTTAATTTGTTTCAAAACCTCATTTCTTAAGATTTCTTTCGAAAACTGTTTTAAGGCCTTTACAGAAAAAACAAATATGTATACTTTACTTACACGCTTTTAATAATCCCTTTGAATATATAAATTTTTCTGCATATCTTGGTTGCCGTGTGCTCAATATTCCCCACTTATTATCTTTCTCGCATTAAATAAATGTATTGGCAGATAAAGAAAATGGTGTTTTATATAACATGTAAAAGTTGTATTGTTTTATTTAAATCGTTTTTGTATAAGTTCCTACTTTGTTTAACACGATGAATAATTTCTCATTTTGCAGGGATGGGGGAAATGAATCGTTAATAGCATTTTCGAAGATGAAAATATTTGGCTTTCCCCGGATCACAGGTGGAGAAAAGTTATCAAAAGGCCAAAGAACGGGGTTTTAATTAAACCATTTTCAAAGTTCCCCCAATTTACCGTACAGCTGTGTGAAGAAACGTTCTCCAGAGATTCAAAATTTGGAAAGAACAGAAAATGAATTTTTTCTCATCTTTCAGACGTGTTTATTTTAAATTCAATTTACATCGATATACGGGTGAGATAATTACTGCATTTGCATTCCTTACTCTTTCTTATTAAACAGAAACGTTATCTTTCTATTGAGCTTTAAAAGTGAAAATAACTGACTTTTTAAATCTCTAAATTTTCATATTCGATTAGATTCTTTATATAGAGCTTCTTTTTTTTCGTAAAGTGTCAGATTCATATTCGTAAAGATATAATTAAATTAGTTTTACAGACTCTGTTTAAAATATGGTCAATTTATACTGTAGGTAAGTGATACAATATTTTTATGCAGATGCCTGCAGTATTATAAATTTTAACTTTGATTTATATAATGTGGATAATTGAACATATATGTTTAATAAATGAGTTTACATAACTATGAATACGAACTTAAGATAATATACTTACCATCTTTGAACACTTCTTGATTTCACTATTTGTTTTAGTGCAAATGCAAAATGCATTACTATATACAATGTTATATATTAAAACACTGTTCTGTTATATTCGTTTAATTTGACATTCACGACTGAAACATTCCATCCCAAATGTGAAAAAAAAATATTTTACGAGACATATTTCCGTCTTGGAAGTGGAGAGATAATTGATAAAATTTTCACAAAAATAGCTATTAATTCAATATGAAATTCAATATGAAATAATCGATATTAATTATGATGTTATTTGGAAGGCCTAAAAAACATGTTGATTGTTTCTTCCTCCATCAAAATCAATTTGGGAATGCCATCAATATAAAGGCATTATCCTGAGTTAATGGTGAATGTTAAACAATCATCAAATTCAGATTTGATTCCTTTTCCCGATAAAGAATACACCCATTTTTTATGTGATAGTGACAAATTTTCAACTTATGAAAGGCTTTATACCAAGTCAAACTGAACCAAACAAAGTCAGATTAAAATTGTTCGCTGTCGTATTAGAAATAAGCTCAGTATTTATCAGAAAACAAATTGTAATCTGAACATGTTGTTTTAATACGAATACGGGATGGTATCAGATACAGACTTAAACTTATGGAATAATCCATTAATTTATTTATAGCTGCTTAAAACTAGTCCTTAACCACACAAGGGTCAGTTAGATAGGGACTTACTATTGCAGAAAAATTGTCTCCTTACCTAGCAATTTGGCTACACATTACAGAGTTAACCAGAAATAAATTTCCCATTTCTGATGACTCTAGAATACGTTCTATTTATCGAAATGAGATTTAACTGAAACTACTGATAAGTTAAATGATGCGCTTGACATTTATTGCATGAAATGTTAATACAAACAATCACTTATAGATGGCGGTCTAGTACATATGGCATTTATTTAGTTTCATTAAGTTATCATGCATCCGTTGCAAATAAAAGATCTACTGATAAAACTGTATTACCAGAACCAGTAGAACTTCATTGCAGTTTTAAGAGAATTCCGTCTTATGAAGCGGGTAAGAAGAGGTATAATGTCTGCATGTGGCTTACACAAGATGATCGTGCTCCAGATATTACCCCTTGCTAATTTTGGTGTGGAGTTTTCTGAAGGACAAGATCTATCATCAAACTACAGCAAATGTAATATAACATGTTGTTGATATTTCGACAGACTCATTCCTGTCAGCTGTTGAAGAAATGGTTCTTACAGTGTATTGTTGGACGATTATAGCATATTGTTGAACATGAAGGGGGGGGGGGGCATATTGAGCACTTTTAATGCTACTTTCTAATATTACATCTCATTTATAAAGCATTTTAAATGGCTTACAAGTATCACAGCTCCACCTATTGAATTTTTGTACTAAAGTTTTTTATATAATATATGTCAAGTGTATCATCTGAATTATATTTAGTTCCCATTGTATCACATTTGGATCAATACAATGTATACTAGAGTCCTCTGAATTAGGGAACGTATCGAATTCGTATCAAAAAGTTATAAGTACTTTTTCATGAAAGAGTTACTATTACTTTATGTCTAACGAAGCGTAGTAATAGTGAAAATGATATTTTACAATAAAAATAATGACCAAACTAAGTCAGATTTAAATTTTTCACTGTTACATTAGAAATCCACGAATTCTTCATCAGGAAAAGGATTCATGAACTGAATCTGTTTTGTTAAAGTGTTCTTATTAGCTTGTGATAAGGTCTATACTTACCACGGTTTAAAGAGTTAAAACCAGTCCTTAGCAACACAATGGCGAATTAGATCGGGACATACTATTACAAACAATGGAGTACCTTACCTAGCATTCTGGCTACACATGTATATTATAATCGAAAATGTTAGGTACTTAGAAAGTATAAACGTAGCATTGAAATAATGCAGCTGAGATTTTATAATCCTTTTCTAAATATACGAAGGTAATTCCTAATTATTAACTTTTCAAATGATAAACTTTTCAGGAAAGTTTTTGAATTGATGTCCCACAAACAAGTACAATATATATTTAATATTTAGCATTTTCTTATGTTAGTATTAATAATATTCATTATTTCAGTATTGACAGAAATAATTTCAATATTTTTGTGTAGATATGTTTTTATATCTTGATTACGGGAAAGAGTAACAACTTCCTCCTAAATTACACGAGTATTGATTTAAATTTTAATGCTAACATTCCATGTATTAAGTTTCCGAAAAGTTAAAAGAAGTGCAATAAAATTTCTGTTTCTGTTAATGTATTTAAATGGACATAGTCTATCCCTTTCTTTGACATTAAAAATGCTAAAATTCAAATTTAACTTTTAAAATATTATTGATCAAGATGGAATTAATTGTTTATGGTCCTCATAGTACACTGATGAAGCTGTTTAAAATAAGACAAAATATTAAAACTATCTAAGTGATCTTTCTATATAATGTACGCTCTAACAAAACATATTTTATTGAAATACTTCCCGTCACTGAATTTAATGAGAAATACAAACATTACTTCAATTAAGGCTGTTTCAACGGATGGTAATTATTTGCTGATGGTACTTAGTTTAGGACAGAAATATCTTAATGGATGTTCCCACAAGTTAAATATAATAAGTTAGGAAACATAATGATGAAAATATTAAGTTAGTTTGTTAAACATTTCTGTTGAGAACTTTCAGAATCTTGTGTGAAAATTAAAAATATATTCTGTATATCTTGTTGATGTAATGGTTTGCAAGAATTTCAATACTCCCGAGATTTATAAAAATAGTCTTTCGGTTATAATGAATTCAAAAAGCTTTTTACATGATTTATAATATTTTAAAATATGTTTATGTTGGGATATTTTTATATGACATAAAGGATAATTAGTTTGTAACATACTCGCACCGAAATAAATAACTTCAACTGATTCGCTATTATGGCAGGCATATAATTAAATACCCATGCCTAGAGTGACATTATACCACACTAAACCAGGATACCGCAAAATAATTCCTAAATGATCTGAAATTATATGATGAAGATTTATGTAATTATATCAAAGAGTGGTTGATTTTTTTCAACCATATTTTTTACTCCACATATACACACATTATAAGAAATACATTTTATATAATAAACACACGTATATATAAATACACACACACACACACACACACACACACACATATATATATATATATATATATATATATATAATATATATATATATATATATATATATATATGTTTTTTCCCCTTTCTCAATATCAGAGAACATAAAACTTTAAAAAGTATACAAATATTGAATAACATAAATATTCCGAAAATTTTAATCAAGGTATTAAATAGTAGTAGTGACATCATATTGTGTAAATTCATCTGGAATACATGTCCTTTCAATTCTTCTAATATTATATCTAGTCCCTTATTAAATTAAACATATAACGTCTCATCTTTATATTTTAACTATATTTCGCAACATAAGTTATAATATTAATGATGAAAAATTATATGTAAATTGTGAAGAGATTGTATAAAAGTTATAACGAAAGAATATATCTTTAACAGTAAAACTGACAGAAAATACTTATATTGTTAATAAAAGGAAGAAATATCTACAATAACAATATTTATTCATTACTCGGAATACACATTCTAACTAGTTATGACAGTTCTTTTTTACTATCACATTTCCTTTAGTTCCTATCACTTTTATTTAACTAAATATCTATTCATTTCGCTTAATTTTTATGATTATATCTAATGCCAAAGTAGAGAACTTTGTTCATAGCAACAAAGCCGAGTTTTATATTTATTTGATCATAGAGCAGTAATTTGATTACACAGATATCTTCAAAGTATATTACATATATATCGTATTCCTTTCATTTTCATTCCTGAAAAAGTACATCTTCCCTTTTCTAGTCATTACATATTAAACAAGAGACTATAATTGCATTGCATATATGAACACAATTTTTTTATCTATTATATGTAAGACTTATATGATAAACTCCGATTTTTATAGAAGACATGACAGCTGAAAATGTGTTACTAGGAATGTCTTTGAATTAATATTCTTTTGTATCATGTCTACTTTGAATTAAAATTTGGTTGAGCGAATCATGTTTTTCGTGACACAAATCGACTTGCTTCATCACCCAATTACTAAAAAAGGTAACACTCACATAGGATAAGAATACTCAATGTAAGTTATTATAAAATTGGATTTAAATTATTCCACGAAGATTTTAGATCTTAAGACCTTTATGACAGCGATGAAAATTATGTGTTTGAAAAAATATTCTCTTTTCGAATACATAAGTCGTACTGTAAAAAATAAAGCGCAAATGGAAGCAAAATATGCTTATAACTTTGATAACAAGTTCAACATTATCAGCATTAAAATGTTTCGTAATACTTGTATAGGCAATTTCCCTATATAAGTTAGAAATTTAAAAGAAAATTATAAAATAAGAAAGGCTTAATAAATTAAAGGGAAAGTATACTGTTTGTTTGCAAGTTCCGCATGCACACAGACACAGTATATATATATATATATATATATATATATATATATATATATATATATATATATATATATATATATATATATATATATATATATATATATATATATATATATATATATATATATATATATATATATATATATATATATATATATATATATATATATATAAATATATATATATATATATATATATATATATATATATATATATATATATATATATATAAGTATATATATATAAATATATATATATGTATATATATATATATATAGATATAAATATATATAAATATATATATATATATATATATATATATATATATATATATATATATATATATATATATATATATATATATATATATATATATATATATATATATATATATATATATATATATATATTTGTGTATATATATATATTATATGTGTGAGGTGGAAATCATTATGAATTTACATCAAATTTATATGATTATGAGTGGGTATTGTATTCATTAAAGACAAGTTTTACTACTTTGCAACGAAATTCAGAATTATATTATTTTGCATTTTGTTAACGATTTAATAGATATTGAGGCTGTACACGGCATTAAATGTCAGATCTTTGACAGTCCTTTTGGTAAACCCACTGTTAAACATATTTGTTGTTTGTTTTTGCCATGAGGACACTAGGTTTTTCCTGAGATATTGTCTTGAAATTCATATATGCGCACTGATTACATTGCATATTACTGACTATATGAGATAGCTTGTAGAATGCAAAGATTTAGTGAAATATGCAATAAGAATATGAAAGCTGAAGGAACGTTTCCGGCATTGAATGCCGGAAAAGGAGACCATTGCAATGAAAGTGGCTTCTGCCTGAAGTTTCTAACATTCATCTAGATCTCACAGGCTATAGTCAATGTCTTTACTATAAAAGATAATCGGAACATGTAATAACAATGGAACTAGCACTACCGCATTTAAAGACAATGCATTATGTACACTTGTTCTATAAGCAAAAACACATTGAAGATACTCATTTGATCAGAATTATCTTTTTTTATTTCAGTATGCATGAAGAGTAGCTTACAAACATCAAATCAGTTTATGAACAAAATAATTATTAAGATAATTGTTATGAAATATAAGGATAATTAATATTTGGACAGTAGGTGATATGAGTTTTCTATGGTCTTTATTAAATATGAGAGAAAAAGTTGATCAGAATGTCACTATTGAATTCCATTGCTGACTCTTCAAAACTGCAAGTTTTGATTCCTACAAAAAATATATTTTTTCGGATTCAAAAACTGTATTAATCATACAGCCAATCTTTCATAAAGAAGTTTTAGAAACAGGAAGACAATATACAAGTATTTTTGTATCTCCCTTATCTTTAACATCATTAAACCTCTGTGTTGTGTTATTAAAAAGGAAGTCAAAAAATTATCAGCAACTTTCCCAAGTTTTGAAATAATTTTTACCTATAACCTGTATAATTTAACCCTAAATTAAATCCTTATTACTTGCGTATGCGGCTCAGTGTCTTGTTTATAAAGGAATAGTATATTGTATTTTAGTTTTCGTCATTTATCAATATTTACATACATATGCAACATGTGAACGTGTCATTAGCTGATACGTTTTTCACCATAATGTAAATAATAATACAAATATTTATAATACGTTTATGAGAAAAGACTTAACAAATCCCCTTTTACAGAATATTTAATGTTTTCTCGTGAGACATAACTCACAAAAGTAGAATCATGTTCTTTAGTACCTGCTTTATATTCTTTGCCGAAAACTATCCATAATTTGCATGCATTCATAAAACATCTCGTTAATTTTTTTACGCTCTATGTAAACGGTACAGCTCGAACTCCTCTTTGATAGTAGAGTATAATGCTATAAATCAATAAGAGCAGTTCAGTGAGGCTATTTTTTCCACAAATTATTGCACTGAAGAAATCAAAACCATTAATTTTGATACCGATCTATTAATTTAAAATGAAAGAGAAGGTGAGCGGCATAGCGTTTTGATAGAAAGTAAAATTATGATTGATAATTCGAACGAAATATTATGATACAGATAAATTGATCCTTTCACCATATCATAATTTTGACGTATTATACACAGGTAATACAGTATTATTATTTCGTAATAATTCGCATTGTTGAGCTTGTGAAATATTATTTTCATGTACCTTTTACTTTGTTATATTGTTGTCAGAAAAATATGGTATTATTCTAGCTATTCGCTTTTGAAATCATACGGAATGGATCTGACTTTGAATATAGATCTATCCATTTAAATAATAAACTATACATAGGACGAAAAACTGTTGCGTAAATAAAACTAATCGAATATATTTTTGGTGCTTTAAGATTTTTCGAAAATTATGCTTTTCCATATTTGTAAGACCAATTGCGATCTCGGAGTTGTGCAATGGTTTTTTGGTTTTGTTTTATAGGTTGATTGTAAGAGTGTTAAGGTAATAAGAGAATGGATATTGTAAGAGAATTGATTGTTTAAGATTGTATAGAGGTTGATCCGTCATAAAAGGCTATAAAAGGTAATATGAAGTAAATATAAATTGTATGGAATTTTTATATTTGTCAGTAAAATATGTTGTCAAAATGAGTTGTATGCAATAAAAATGTGAAAAGTTTGGTTCTACTGTGAAAAGGAAATCTCAGTGTCGATCATAGGTTTATTAACTAATAGTTTGAAATTTAGGATAAAAGCCGGTAGAAGTAGTGATATTGTTTAACTTGAAATTAAATTAATATCAGTCGACTTGTGATTATACACAGCTAACACGTCAACAAGTGCCTAATGCGGAATGTTTGAAATTGAATGCTTTTTTTATAATTTTTGGAAGAAAATAGGACAACCATCACTACTGAAATGTCATAAAGATGAATGTCTGAATTTGGATGAAATTGGATATTCTGGATACTAATTGGAAATATATATATATATATATATATATATATATATATATATATATTGTTTTCTGGTGAAAAAAATGCTGACTTAGTTGATCGCGACGTCCGTAGTATCTTCTTGTATGATTTATGCAAGAATCTAGTATGCTATGTGGATATTCGAGATGTGAGAGGCTGCAATGTGTAGGTGTGGGGTGCTTTGTCAAATGCAGGAATATACGTTCTGCAATTTACGTAGCTGATGGCACAAAAATCTCATGCAGTTACAAAGAAGCCTATTATTTTTTGGGCCATATTTATAAGGTCCAAATAAATGTTTAAAAAATATAATGTCATGTATCTAAAGGAAAGAAAATTAGATTAGAAACACGAAAGTTTGATGTATTATATTTATTATACATTTTCTACTATCTCAAAATGTAAATGCATACCAAAGTATTTATACAGTCTGTTACAAAAGTATAAAACCACTTTATTTGTATTTAGTTTGCTAAGTAATGGAATCAAAATTAAATTAAATCAAAATTACAGTATAGATAGATTATATCCTATCCAGGGTGTATCTCGAGACAAAATTGTACGAACAATCTTAGTGGTTATATTTTCGACAACTGTATAACAACAATTACATTATGCACTTGAATTATATGTTGCAATTAAGTATAAATTAAATATTATTTAAAATTTTCTCCTGAAAAATCTAACTTGATTCCAAATTGAGGGTTTCAAGGTACTGAGAGTGTTTTCTGACTTGCAGAGCAACATTTTTTTAAAATATTTTTTTTCTATTACCTATTTATTTTTTCTAAATTCTCTGTTGCAAATAATGTGTTACAACACACTGGAAATCTCATGTATCAATATGGTGTGCATATATTTTGATTAAATTTCATTTTGCTTATTTTAGTTATCAAACTAAAAGCAAATCAAGTAGTTTTATAATATTGTAACAGGCTGTATGAATGTCTGTGTATGCATTTTCATTTTGAGGTAGTAGAAAATATTAAAACAAAATTCAATTGTAAAATTATGTATACAAAATTGGTGAAAAGGGTAGTGAATTTTATCGAATCCTCAACATACATAGTGTCTATATCTAAGAATAGATTTTGAAACAATCCCTAAATTTACGGGTAGTGAATTAGACCGCCAAGTAAAGAAAATAGAAACTGTCTTATTTTACCCAAACCAATAGAAAAAAGATACAAACATAATATTACATTCAATAGAGAGTGACAAAGAACACGGTCACGTGACTAGCATTCAATAGCCTCTAAGAGTTTATCGAGTTCTATCATTGAATTCTTACACTTTCTTTGACAGTCTCCTTAAACACTTATGAACCTCAAGTAGATAAAATTCAAACAATGAAAGAAAATGATAGCCCTATTTTACACGCTAGATAATGGTTTTTGATTGTAGCAGAGAAATAAATTTTATACTGTGTTTAAATATTTCAGCTTAATGATTATGGAGTATTTATTTAATGTGATGCGTTTTTAAATTGACCTGTAATGGAAAGTTTCGTAAAATTTCATTAAGATAATTAATTTACCATTTCCTAAAACACATTTAATTAAACACTTAAATTGAATTTAAATATATATATATATATCTATATATATATATGTATATATATGTATGTATGTATATATATATATATATATATATATATATATATATATATATATATATATATATATATATATATATATATATATATATATATATATATATATATATATATATATATATATATATATATATATATATATATATATATATATATATATATATATATATATATATATATATATATATATATATATATATATATATATATATATATATATATATATATATATATATATATATATATATATATATACATATATATATATATACATAAACATATGTGCATCTTTTCTTTTACTGTATTACATCACAATTCCAGTAAGTAATACATAATTACTGTTTAAAATATAATTAAATGCTAATAGTTGTCAAAAAGAAATAATTTTACAGTAGAATCAGAGTTGGACAAATTTTACAGTAACTGTAATAAACATTTAATAAGAATAAATTTTTGGGTATTTTACAAATAAATGGTATAATATTGAAGTTTCTACTTACTTAAATAGACCTTCTTAAATGGCTTAAAATAATATACAAATTCTCAAAAAGAAATCGTTTTACATTTTTGTAGACCATCATAAAGTTTTAGTTGGAAAAATTTTACAGTAACTGTAATAAACACGTTATAAGAATAAATTAATTTTCTGAACATTAATCATAATGTATTTCCTCAGTGATGTTCGAAATCCGGAACTCCAGTACAAAGATATAGCTCATTAAAAGTTCTAACTATTGGTATAGGAATTAAATTGTATGAAAGTCAGACGCTACAAAAGAAAAATGGTTAATTCATGAGATAAAATTTTGTGAAAACTGTAACAAAGAGTTACAGTTCAACAACGACAGCGCGAAACTGACCTAGAGGAGAAAGCGAAGTGAGTGTCCCTCCTTCGACCCCATTGGTCAAGAGGGGTTGCTAACCGCGGAGTAGACCGCTTCGGCCAAGCAACGCTGCCCAACGAACTTTTTAGGGAGATCTGCAGGCCCCCTCAGAGAGAGAGCAAGGGAGAAGGAGTATGGAGATTAGAATCTTCTGCGGCAGTTCGAGTACCATTTCTTATTTTCATCAAGAAGCCATGTTTGGCATATCTCCAACCGAGTGTTGCCCCTTTGGCTTCATAGCGTAAAAATCATTTTATATCCTATTTACATTTTTATTTAAATTCAAATACATAAAATTCAGCAGGAAGAATTAGTTTTTTTTCTTACGTGTTACTTACGTTTTACACGTGTTCTTACGTGTTCTTACTTTTCTTACGTTACTTTTTTTGTATTTTCTTACGTGTGCTCCACTTATACGTGCGGCTGGCCTAGACGCTCTGTCGGCCTCATCATAACAAAAACCATGTGGTCGAATTTAGCATTGAAGGACGAATAGGAATAGCTAAGATGGATAATGGAATTGGTACCACTTTGCATTACATTTATTACATTTATAAGGAAGATGTAAATTTTGATTCAAGAATGGGTATGCGTAGAGGTTTTGCAATCGTCTTTCACACAAGAAAGTTGGAAAGTTTTAAAAGAAATATGGAGTAACTTTTACCTAACAAATATATTTCATGCATAGACTCGGATGTCAATAACTAGTCTAGCGTTTCTAGATGGTTGTCTATATGCATGCACAACCCACGCTATAAGAAAGATATAACTAGGAGGAGGAATTTCACCTATTCATTTGGATCGGTAAGGTTCAGTGGTGTTTGAAAGCTCCACGAAGAGATTAAGAGTATGAAATAAAAAAGAAATAAACTAAAAGGATAACGTTTGTCACATTTTAAGGAAACCCCGTTTCTAAGACATCTAATGACATATCTCGCCTGATATATTGGATAATATGGATTCTAAAATAAATGTGGTTTTAAATGTTTCATTACGGAGTTTAACCTTAATATAAGCTAATATTTAAAATTTTATGGGCATGAAAATTAACAGTTTTTACTGTCATTTTATAATTCCTAAACGCCATATATTAATTATATGATACAGGGAAACTTATTAAGCAAGCGTAACTACGGCAAGTTTCCGTATGTCAAATATTCCTACATGTAGACGATTAATTTCGAGTTTGATTAATAGAACATTAGTTGCAGCTATGTGTATTAAAGGCAATTACATTAATGTATTTGATAGATTAATGTGATCATATTTATATATTTATGACTAAGTAATTCCATATTACCTTAATATTAACTTTTAACTAATGTCCACGTTTCCGGAATATAGCATATTGCATCATATAATTAGGATATTTGCTCTCATTGGGATATAATATCATTCTTTTCGATTCAATAATTACGGAAATAAACTGTAATTTAAGGAATTAAGACTTTTATTTTTGAAAACCCCTCAGTCAAAGAGCAGTACTTATTATTTCAGTAAAGTAATTATTTATTCAAAGAAAAAGATTTTGTGTTTTTAAAGTATAACTTCGAATAGGAGACCACACAGTTCGCAATATATGTAAATTTTAAGCATTCATATGCTTTTCAGTCACAATTTATATAACAGTATGTAAGCAGATATTTAACATGATATCATTATAATTTTAAGATTTTGACTCCTAACTGTACCATTAACCCCTAGAGGACCAGCACGTAAATGCTATACGAGTCAACGTTGTGAAAACCGTTGCCGTTTAACGCCATTTAGTTATTAAATATAGCATTTAAATATTAAAATGAAACCTTCAGATATCTTATTACGCATATGCAAAGCTGGTCTCCCAATATCAACCGGAGATCATCAAGTGAAGACGACACTAGACTGAAAAAGGGAAATCGCTGCGTCGCGTATACGAGACGTTGGTGGCGAAGTTGTTAAAAATTATTTTATTTAAATTACTAGATAAATGTGAACATACTTGTTGCATTATACTTTTATTATATTTCATTTTATTTATTATTAAAGGAAATTAATAGTTTTTACGAAATCTAGAGTTCTAATGACATGAAATGCCCTATTTTATTAGGGTCAGGATTATGTATATACAACAGCAAGAATTGTATATCATGTATAAATTCTCAAAATAAGAAAGAAATTATTAATGAAAACCAATTTATTGATATATTACTTATATTTGAAGTGACCTGTATACTTTATATGTTGCAAAAATGAGACAAACCGTTATATTTAAATGCAATCTAAATTAAAAACCTAAAGGTAGAAGATCATATATCTGGATTAAAGATAAATAATTTAATCAAACTTTACAGTTATTTTGTCTGAGTTTGTACTAAAAGTATTCCAGTACATGAAAATTAAAACTAGTTAAACTCAAATAGAATGCTTTCTCTATTGCCTAAATGGTAATATGTTGAAGTATAAACTTTTCCGCACCAAAAAGAAATCATTTCAGTGATACTTTATTTCATAATTATTTTTCCATCATTTTTATATATTACTTATATTTGAAGGGATATTTATACTTTACATGATGCAAAAATGAAACAAACCATTATAATTAAAGGTAATCTAAATTAAAAACCTAAAGGTAGAAGATCATAAATCTGGATTAAAGATAAATAATTTAATCAAACTTTACAGATATTTTGTCTGCATTTGTACTAAAAGTATTCCAGTGCATAAAAATTAAAACTAATGAAACTCATATAGAATGCTTTCTCTATTACCTAAATGTAGAGGTATACACTTTTCTTCACCAAAAAGAAATTATTTCAATGATACCTTTTTAATATTTATTCTTCCATCATTTTTCATAACCATATTTAACCATAATTTTTTTCATTTTCAATAAGAAACTTTTTTTACTAATTTTTACTTTAAAATAAATCACTTGAAACGAAAGTTTATTTATTTTATGCTCTGAAAACTCAATAATATAACGTGTAAGTAAAAACCCATTTACATTCTAAGAAAACGATACTATCTCCTTTAACTGTTGCTGCATCCCTACAGTAATGCATTTAGAATAGCAGATTAGATGTCTTTAAAATATTAAGTAACCGCAGAAACTTGAGCAGTGCTCTTGGCCTTGGAAACTGACGAGCTATTGCCAAAGTTGGAGATATTTATGAAGACCGTTCTAACTCCCCTTCCCACTTCAACCGCTTTGTTTCGTTCCTCCTTGATCGGAAATAACATTCCGATGATCGACGCATTGCTTCTACCGTTTGTAGTTTAATTCCGTTGTGATTCGCAGCTCCTTTGGACAGTAAAATGAATGCCATAAGTCATTCTCAACTCTCGGCAGAAGTTTGTATCTCAGTATTCAATCTTAACAACCCTCGAATATGTATATGTATGCCCTAGTCATTAAACTGCAGCCTGATTTGTTCTCCGCGCATTCCATTTTGTGCGTTTAATCACATCAGCGACGATTTTATCCTTTGGCATTCGCTTTAGTCTAATCGCTTCGACCCTGCCGTGCGTGTTTGTTCACAATTATAAGCATAGAGTTTCTGTGGAGTTTAATACTTAGGCCATATTTCAAGCCCCGCGCTGCCATGGCGACGCACATAGGTATCTGAAATGAAACGTTCTCCCACTGTTATCAGCGTTATTTCCTTTTCGAAAAGACAGTCTCCTCGGTTATGTAGAAGGGGTTGTACGAGCATTTTTATGCGGGGAATATAATTGCAGTTTGGGTTCTCTCTGACCCCGGCCGCATAAATTGAGATTGGGGGAAAATTTATTGAAGTTTGAGTTTTGCTTAGAATATGAAAATGCAATTGAGGAAAGTTAATAATGTCATCCTACACCGCGATATACAGTTAATGCCGTGTGACTCGGAATTGGATGGGGGGAGACATTTCAAGGAGATGGGCATATTTAATCAAAATCACTGTTTATAAAGGGTGGCAAAGTCAATGAAATATTCTCGCGTTTAGATGTAATTCAATTAAATAGCGAATTTTTTTGCGTCGCGTGGGAGAAAAACATTGCGTTATCATATTACATTTTTTGTTTCATTAAGCATTTTTTACAACATAGAAATGTCATGGGGATTTTTGCATGTGCATGTACTTACATGCATATGAATGTATGCATATGTACATGCACATGAATGTGTATATGTATATATATATATATATATATATATATATATATATATATATATATATATATATATATATATATATATATATATATATATATATATATATATATATATATATATATATATATATATATATATATAATATATATATATATATATATATATATATATATATATATATATATATATATATATATATATATATATATATATATGGATAGATAGATAGATAGATATATAAACATATGTATTATATAAGCATTTACAAATACAGAATGTATTTTATGTTATGCGATGTCCATGATTCTTGGTATTTAAAATGATTAAAGAATAACATTTAATGGCATGTGTTTATTTATTCATGTTAGAATTTCAATATTTTCGAAAGTTTAAAGATTATCTTTTTTAAAATACACGCAATGTATTTCTTTATTTTACTATTTATATTACTAATGGTACTCTAAAAAAAAAATATTATGTTTTTACAACATTTTTATTAAATACATTTAGAGTTTGGCATTACTGATTTTAATTATCGCAAAATAGTTTGGGGGTTATTAATGATAGAATAAATGAAACGAATATTTCTTAGCTTATATTTTATTTTTACATTATCCCTTAATTGGAAATATTTAAATTTAATATTTTTATTTGAACTGAATTTAATTAAATTTTACACACTTAAATTCATATATTATTTTAATATCGCTGTCAAAGTATTCAAAGCTCTAACACAAGTCACTGCTATACTTTATTTCTTAATATTGAAAGCAAACCATAGCTTGAAATAATGATTATTATCACTATGAAATTTTTTAAACACTCATATGAAAAACAACAATTTTTGCTTTCTCTTTCATTTGACATATGGTATGTTAAATAGATAATATAATATATTTGTACAATTTTATTTGTAAATGGTTACGCAAGTAATAATGTTTAATATGTATATAAATATAAATGGGTTTCATTTATCTCTGTAAATATTTAAAATGTGTTGTATAAAAATTTCAAATACTTAGCAGAAATATATATATATATATATATATATATATATATATATATATATATATATATATATATATATATATATATATATATATATATATATATATATATATATATATATATATATATATATATATATATATATATATATATATATATATATATATATATATATATATATATATATATATGTATATATATGTATATATATATATATGTATATATATGTATATATATGTATATATATGTATATATATATATATATATATATATATATATATATATATATATATATATATATAAATATATATATATATATATATATATATATATATATATATATATATATATATATATATATATATATATATATATATATATGTATATATATATATATATATATATATATATATATATATATATATATATATATATATATATATATACATAAGAAACTGTTTTATTTGAAATTGATTTTCACAATGATAATAATTTATAAAAGGTTGCAAACCGTATATAAGTAATTTGATATCTATATATTTTGGAGGGGAGGGAAAATAGCCATGCTGATTATTTTTAATTCGGAGTATGTCTTTTTATATCCTTCTTAAGTCTCTTTTTTATTTCATAAAAAAGAGACTTAATAAGGAAATATAAAAAGGATTTATATAAGGGCTTATAGAAGATTTATATAAAAACTTTTAAAGATTTATAATGACTTGTAGAAGAATTATGTAAGGACTTAATTAGATCTATAAAGTGTGTTTATAGATCCAGTTCGAAAAATATAGCAAAATATTTTTTTCGAAATTGTTTTTTTACAATGACAATAATTCACAAAAGTTACAAATCATAAATGCATTATATTAAATGTATTTTTTCTTTCAAGATTACCATCTATATTTTCCCTCAAATGTGTAAGCTCCTTAATAGAGACTTATTTTAGCCTCCAGTCAAAAATTTAAAAAAAAAATGAAATCCATTGATTGAAATTTGGTCGGGCCCATTACCGCTCTTTCGGAGCAAAACAAATCGCCCTAAACGCTGTGATCATTAGAAATCGACATTTGGAAAGCGCTCTGTTCTCCTTCTGCGATCAATTTCTTACGGCCGAGCATTTCCCCACCTGGTGCCCTTCTTCATTCTACTGTGGACCTTTACTTTTAATTTATACTTTTAAGGCCCAAATCTACGAGAAAAACGATATTTGTCAGGTTATAAATCAGACAAGCCTTATCTCGGAAGTGTCATTTATGTAGCACAGTAATTTTAATGGATTCGAATTTAATGGTTAAATATCTCCGTAATTTATCACGCACTGGGATCCTCCCTATATCGTAAATGTCATAAGGCATAAAACAATTCGAGAAATGGTGAAGTTTATTATGGATTTAAGAAATCGATGCTTCATGTTTAAGATTTATTTATGGATATCTATATCTTGCTTAATATGTTTTCTTTATAGTTTGTCTAATAAAGTATGATGTGTAATGTGAATACATACATTTATAACGTAAATGAATAATACGAATTTAAATTTTAAATCATGAATTTAACGATTATTGTTGGTTATAAGGCTCATTTTGTTACTCTTAGCTTATAAACCATTAGTGAAATATCTAAACGGAATAGAACACTCATTTGAAACTTTCTAAATAATAATTATGTTAACACGTTTTATATTTTTTCACTCACACTTCTAGCTATATTTTTATAAATATTAATCTTATTGAAAATGTGGTAAAATAGACGAAAATTTTAATATTGCGTAAATTAGGATTATAAGCATATCAAAATTTTTCTATAATAAATTTGTTTTGAAATTTAATTTCATTGGAAATGAAATTTCGAAATAGATCAAGAACACAATATAAAATTATATATAAATAAAGTAATATGTACTCTTTCATATTACTTAAATAAGATGCTACTTTTGTTGGTGTGTATTAATCCACTAAAATGAGAGAGCTAAACGCTTAACTCTTAATTTGACAAGATGTTTTTTCAAATATTTTTTAATTTTAATTTCTGTTATTTTCCCATGTCTGTATAGACATTAGGATCTCTGTAAAATAAACAAAAATAATATATCATTTTCCATTTTTGATATAATTAATGTCGCTGTTGTGAACACTGACAATTATGTTATATAGTATTTATAAATATACATGACCGGTGTAGCGGATTTAGCCAAATTAAGGGTTAATTATATTACGTTTTGCAAGTTTCAATATATTTTTTCATGGTGTTCAACTGCATGAATTCCCCCAGAAAATATCATCTATGTAACCTTAAGCAACTATCATAAATCAATGTATAGCAACTTATTTCAATGATGCAGATTTACATTTTCTATGATTACATTAACGTTTAAACATTTCCTTTAAATTTCAAAACTCCTTATACCTCATAATCTTTTAAATATACATTAAATAAATGGAAAATATAGAATACATTCTATAAATTCATCCTAGTCGTCTTTATTTAGAAATGTTTCTTATTTTTCAGTCTATCCTTCGATACCAGAGGAATTCAAATTAAAGACGATCTCATAAAAAAAAAGAATGAGAAAGCTCAGTCTCTCCGCTTTTTTCAGTATTTTTATTTTGACGTAATCATATTTATATATCCATTAGGCAGGGATGAAATTTATAATTTGAAATACTTAAATGCAATAATATGAAAAATTTCTCTTTCATAAAGTGATTATCAAGTGCATGATATCAGCAGGAAAAAGATGCTGATATAATACAAAACCATTAAGGTTTATAAGACTAATGTTTTGGAAGAGTATATAAAACGAAATATAAATTTCAAACAGGTACTCAGTCTTCCTTAATGTTGGATAAGGATACTTTAGATATCACTAAAAATAGGGAGGAAAAATTCAATGAAATTTCATATATTATACTTTGAATGGAAATATAAACAATTACGAATAAGTCTAAATTTCCCATATTTGTAAAAATAACTTTATATTATAGGGAAGGTTTCTTTGTAATTTCCAAATTTTATGACAAACATTTGCCAAAACTATGCAAATGATTAATTTAGTAATATTTTTAAGACAATTACAATATTAAATGCAAATTTCGAATTTGTTTCTGTTTTGAAATTTATATTAACTAATATCTTCAGTTTACATAATGAGCTCTAAACGTTCAAAACTTTTTAAATTAATTTATATCCATCAAAAAAAATTATGATATACTTTAGTTATTACTATGATGTTTGTTATTTTTCAAATTTAAATAGAGAAAGAAGCCTAAATATTTAGACTTCTCGTATTTTTTTTTATTCAATAAGCTAAGTTAAAAACTTCAATAACTATTGTCCGACTTACAATTTTTATAAAATATATTTAGTCAGATTAAGCACAGTGGCCGTAAACCCAGTTGGAATAATAAAAACATGAAAGTCATGGTTTTGTGCTGTTTAGAAGCTTTCATATTTGTCCGAAGATGCCTGCGTAGTAGACATTTTTCTTAATCTGACTCATTAGGAGGGGAGGTTCACAATTAGAAGTTAAGAACCTCCCAATCACAAAATTTTAAAATTTTACTAACCGTTTTTGATTTATGACAATAAAATGCTTCGTTATATACTCGTAGTTTAGATTGCAAACAAAAGAGAAGCAGCAAAACTAGATGTAATATGAGTCTTAAATACAATATTTCAATCTTCAAAGACTAATAGGCTGCAGCTGTAAAACCAGTTATATTGAAATTTTGCAATCCAAAGAGGAGAGACACAACTAGATGATATTTTAGTATTAAATATAAAATTTCGAATTTTTAAGGATATTAATATTTTGGTTTTGCTGTACAGTCTTTTGAAACACGTTATAATGGAATGTATACATAGTGCAGACAAGAATTAAAAAGAGAAGAGCACAACTAGTTTTTATAATAGCTCCAAATAAAAAAAATTAAATATTTTAAGGCTAATTATTGAGTTATAACCATGTAACTAAAAAAATTTGTTTGTTGAACAAGTTTTGTTATTAAGAGTTCAGATTGCAATCAAAAGTGCAAGAGTTCAACTAAATGTTATAAACATAATACACTGTTCGTCCATCCGTGATTTATTTCTCAGTTAAGTCCCATAGTGTATGTACTAGTTTTACTGAAGTTTGTCGCTATGAAGAGTTTTGAATATAACCAAAAAGACAAGTGCACAAGAAGACAATATAAAAGTTCTAAAAATTTTTTTTGACTTTCTAATGGCTAATATATTTTGAGTTATGCGATCAACTTACTACGTATACACAGACGTCAATAGAAAACTTGTCAAAACCAGTGCAGTAATGGTGGAGATGGCTATTTAAAACTTTTCATATACACACAGTTGTTTTCATATACACACAGTAGTAACACTTACAGCATTCAAAATTCAGTCAATCATTGTCATAATCAATATGTTCGTTTAAATTTATCGTGATAACAGTACTTCCTGTTATAATGTACTAAGAAGTTATAAAATATAAACAACTGACCTAAATGATATGTTTTTTTAATCTTATATGTTACGGATAATACAAAATATTTTGGGATAATAATCCGAAATTTAAAAGGATGGAAATTTATTACCTAGAACTGAACAATGAAAATGAACTTGAGACTTAATTAAATGCATTTATGCTTAATGGTATTTTTGAGATTATAGAAATCGGTTGCTAAACTTAAAATCAAACAAATTATATGGCTCTCTCTACGACACATCACAATCATATATACAATGTTGTTCAGGTTGGTTTAACAATGTGGAATTAAATAGCTATAATATGTTAAGGAACCATGAAAAGTTTAAAACCTAAAATAATATAAAATAAACTATTAAAATTTGTAAAAATAAGGCTTCTATAATTTTCATGCGATATCGCATGTAACCGTGTTCTAAATTTTATTCACTTAAATCTCTCTGACTCTATGATATCGCGTTGATTGTCTGAGATATATGCAGATAGTTATCTGTACTTAAATAAACAAGTTAAGTATTGTATTGGTACAATAATATTTAGAAGTTTATTAGTGCAAAAAAAGTAATTTATTTTTATTATGTCAGAACACTTTTTATTTTCTTGCAATGAATTTATAAATATGTTTTAATTATAATTTCTCTTTCAATGTGCTAACGCACCCCAATTTAGTGATGACACGCTCATATGGGCTGCACCCCATAGTCTGAGAACGTGTTTAATTACTTAATTGAAAAAAAGGCTAAAACAGGATAGAATTAGTTTGCAAAAATATCCAAAAAAATTATTCAGAAATAATACTAAATGAAGTTAACTCAAGCAATCTACTTGCTAATGACTGTAAATTTTCAAGTTAATAGTAAAGTACATATGGGTTTAGTTCCCTTTTAACCGTGATGATAGACAGTTTCTTCAGGAGTGTAACTCTTAATTATTATTAATTTATTCAGTGTAAGTACAATCCTTAGTCTCCCCTATATTATATTTTAGTGCTTTTAGTTTTAGAATTATTTTAAATATTCCTCTTCTCCAAATGATTTCATTTCTTGTGTTCAGATTTATACAAATTAAAAGTCATTCCATCTGGAGTGAATACTAGACTGAAATTTAAACACAGTTCTTAAATTTAGAATAAAATATTATATCATAATTACTCTTTTATGAGATAACAACTTGTCAGAGATTCCATTAATTTCTCAAACTTTTTCTCCTCAAAATATAATAGATTTCTGCAATAGTAATGAACTTCCTTTCAGTTCTATGTAATTAACTAACTACTACACAGAAGTCTGTCTAGACATTATTTGTTGGTATACAATAATTTTAATTTAGCCTTTTCTTTACAAATAAAGATGCAAAATAGTTAATGTGTTATCCTTTCCCGGAGAAAGAAATTTTCTTTGGCATTTTTGTATTACTCAATAATATTTTACACACTTGTATCAAATTTTGGATATAAATGACCTATTATGTATATATTATAAAAAAAAGCTTTCTTAATTATGTATAATTTTGTAATATATTATTAAATTTTGTATATGCAGCTATGAGTAAAATCAATTTTAATTTTCATTATTTTTTTTTACATTTTTTCACCTACAGTATATCGTTTACAAAGTTAGTGTTTTATATATTTAATATATAATTTTTCAGCTAAAGCTATTGTTAGTTTTTATTTTTGAAAATTTATTTAGAATAATATTAATACAATAAAAATAATATTAACATAATAGAATAATATGATAACTTATTTAGAATGTTATTACTTAATTAGAATTATATCTTAATTATAACTTATTTAGAATTATAATTTATAATTACTAAAAAATAAATTAATAACTACTTACATAAATTATATTTAGTATTAGTAATTCCACAATTACCTCCTTTAGAGAATTTTATATATTTTAGTTCAGTTATATGCTTTTAACACAGAGTATTATTTTAGTAAAGTGTATATTAATAGAAAAAAAACTTTTTGCTTTTGCCATTTAATAGAAAAATCGCAAAATTTATAAAATCAAAACCATGCAAATAAATTTCATGCACTTTTCGTCTTTCTCAAGAGCAAAAAATATTAATATCTGTTTGAAAGCAAGTGAATATATGATAGATAATTTCTCTTTTCGTATACATAAATTTTAGATTTGAAGAAATATTTTTGATTCTAGGATTGCAATTTTCAATGCATTAAAAGGATAACTCCTCAATGCTTTTAAAATAAGGAAATAAAAATTCTATTAATGTGGTAATAAG
Source organism: Pardosa pseudoannulata (assembly GCA_032207245.1). Lineage (NCBI taxonomy): Eukaryota > Metazoa > Arthropoda > Arachnida > Araneae > Lycosidae > Pardosa > Pardosa pseudoannulata. The sequence continues at coordinate 100,869,467 of CM063503.1, forward strand.
AGTCGCTAAATATATTTTAAAAAAATGTATGTTTCGATGTATATATATATATTTTAATTTGAAGCGATTTTCAGCATTTAGTTCGTTCATCTGCAAAACAACATTTTGAAAAGTGTCAAATGTTGACTTAATCTTTTCTATTTTCTGCTGTTTCGAGTGAAAGAGCGGGGAAAAAAAGAAAAAAAATAAGGTTTAGGAAAAAAAATTCGTTCCGATTCACAGCTGCTTTCAGGCAACGACGATTTGAGTAGCTACCTTTTTTCTATTCTATTTCATTTTGCGGTAGGGAAAATGAAAATAAAAAAAATCCCTTTTTTTTCATAGTCAAATGCATGTGCGGGATTGAAACCACGTTCATGTCTCGCGAAAATGTATAAAAAAAAAGAATGGAAAAGAATTTTATTTAATGAGGAGAAAGGAGGTGTGCTATTTATTTCTGAGGTGACAAATTTGGTGCCGAAGACAATACATCATCTCGCTTCCGCTGTTTGGCAAATGAAGGTTTTGCATGTTTATCTCAAATTAGCAAACCTACGGTTATATGGAAATGGGAAGGACTGCAGTGCTCCCCTCCCGTCTTAACAACGTGTTTCTCTGAACTGTAATTGAAAGGAGAAAGGAGAAAAATGCAATTTCTGCGGCCTCGGAGTTCGCCGTGTTGAACAACACTTAAACTGATAACTATTCTTCTTTGCTCCACACGTAAGTCGCCGCGGGTAATTATATTTCTGAAATTCTTTGTTTGGTCGTTAATTGGGCCATAAATTTGGCTTATGACACCTGCAGCAGAAAAGCGCAGCTGCAATGAACAGATATCGATTCTGCGCCGCGATGGCTCACTTTGCCCGCTTAACAGTAACGTAAACACGCCCGTGATCAGCTTCTAATAACCAACCATTAAAAGCCAAAGAGCTCGCAGAACACCAGACATAAACTTTTGTTTCGCAAAAGGTGTATGGTACTTTATTCTTTGCAGAACACTACTTCCTCATTAGAAGATAATCGCAGATACTTCAGACGTTACCATTAATGTATGAGATGTATTTATACAACAATGAGTATCAATCAATACTTTAGCTTCTTTATCTTTAGCATCTGACAAGAAACCCATTCTCAGTTTATTTGAAAAACAATTTACTTAAAAAAATATTGTTTGGACTTACGTATATATTGCTGATTGGTATTATTTCAAAGCCTTTTCTGTTATCAATATTTTGCTAATATAAAATAAAATAACAGAGTTAAGCAAACATGCAGATTTAGCTAAGAATAAAGTATTTGGATAATAAAAGTTATCACAATTTCTCATGCAAATTAATGTATAATTATACACTCAATTATTTTTAATATTTTGATTAAAGTATTTCACAGATACTTGCTCAAAGTAATTTTTAAATCTGTTCTGAAAAACAAGTTCTATATTTATGCAAGCCAACATTCTGTTAGGATATGGCAGCAGTACTAACAGTTAATGACACTTAAAACATTGCAGTATAAAGTTGATTTATAACCTTTATAGTTCTATTTACAAATTTCTTAAAGCCATGATTTTACTGAAAAATACAGGGGATATAATTTCAAATCCTTATAAGTTTACAATACTAAAATCCTCCAACTGAAGACAATGTAGTGTATGCTATTAACATCTTATAAAACAGTGTTCATTAATACATTAAAATATTCTAATTTCTTTATTGGGCTAATTCAGTGACAGTTGTTTTCATTATTTGCCCTTACATATTACACAAACAGAGAATTCAAAACAAGACTAAAAGTATTTATAGATTAAAAACATTATTTCTATAAAATTTTAAAATATAGATAGTTTAGGTTGCGAATTTAAAAAACTGGAAATTCTGAGAAATTACCGGAGATATCTTAAAATATACAAATCTAGTACAAAATATAATTTCAAAAAATCACTTGAACTGATTTATAATAAAAGAAAAAATAACTCTAAGAGTTTAAAATAAAAATTTAATTACGTTAGAACTTCTAAATTTTCCATGTTACTTTATGTATGGTTAGTATATTTGTATAATTAGTATACTGTCTAATTTGTAATACATTAACCTAATTTGACTGGGACATACAATGTGGTCATTTTTATTTATAACATTTATTACATTTTTAAAAAGATTGTTAAATTTAGAAAATATCTTAGAAAAGTATCTTAATTATGTTAATGCAATAATAATAAACTAAAACTTAATGTTTAAAGATGAATGTAAAGTCTATAGAGAGAATATTTACGGAGTAATTGTAGTTAAATCGCACATGTATATTTAAAACTTTAAACGCAAATTTAATGTTGTAACTCCATTTTTTGATACAAACACACATATAAAATAATAAACATATATATAAATAATCTAGGTATCAATATATATATATATAAATAATCTGGGTATGTTATGGGACATAAAATTATATAAAATTACATAGGATGAATGCTGCATTATTCATCTGATATACAAGTTACTGATATATAAGTTTTTCTTAATATTTTCTACTATCATAATTTTTCAGTAAACTTTCAATATTATAATTTTACCATAAATTTACACTTTTGTGGCACTCATTATTATAATGGAAATTATTGTATTATAATATTTTAATATATACACGTGCGCTACATAATTTTGCAACTATGGAAAATACTAACAGAAACCTAAAGCAAATTTACGCAATTAAAGATACACAACTTACTATGATTCACAAAGAACTTTGTGCGACATCATATTTTCAATCGCGTAGTACAAAATGTATTCAAGGAACGGTCTCCAAATATCGAACGAATAATGCCGTCTATAAACTAAAAAATGCAGTAAAAAATTAGTATGAAACTAATTTATTATTATTTATTAGTATGAAACTAATAAATTAATAACTAATAACTAATTTATTAGTATGAAACTAATAAATTAATAACTAATAACTAATTTATTAGTATGAAACTAATAACAATGGTATACTACCATTGTAAATTTATATACATCTGGCAAAGATTTATCTTACTTTAAAATGTATCAATAATGCCATGCTGTTTCACTTAAATCATTGACTAGCAATCATTAAAACTCATAAATAATTAGAGAACAGGAATTAAGTTAGTCACAAATCATCCATGTTCCCTACATAATTTCAGCTAAGCAAGTTCATTTAGCAAATATATTTTTTTCAATGATATTGTCTAGAAGCTGTGCTGTGGAAATACATTTCAAGTTGAGGAAGTTGTATATTCCAAAGTATATTAAAATAAATTTACAATCTATTCGTATGTATTCTTCAACTTCCAAAACTTTAAGTAGTCCTCAGAAGCAACTGTAAGCACCTAATACTAATACTCAATAACTTCCATTTCGATGTATTCTAATTTTATTATATGTTAATCGTCATTTGATGTAGTAAACATGTTGACACGGACTTGTGGATATTTTCCCAAATCACCATAACTCCTTTCGTTATAATGACTTACGTACGAGCAATTTGCTACTTTGCTTCTACATAGTTTAGTGACGACCTTGATTTTAGATAAACCGATACTTGGGGGGGAAATTGCCTCTGAAACATCTGTATTTGAAGCTCAATAAGCTGTACTTTATCAAACACAGCTATTTAAACTCAATAACAGCGCTCTTCGCCGAGACTTCATTAATTACTCATTGAGAGTAAACTTCTCTTTCTGAAAACTAGGTATGCAAAGCTACCTTCATATGCACATCCTATGTATTATACTAACATTTTTATAAAACCGTAAAAATTGGAGTTAAAATACCAAATCAGTTTTTGGCTAGATTCTATTATTAAGTAAATATATTTGGAATTATAAAAACTGTTTTTTATTAATTTTACCATTTATTTCATTATTATTACTTTTGTGTGATTTTCTTTTTAGAATTTTAGTCAATATATTCGAAGTAAAATATAAAATGGATCAACCGTGTTAGAGAATGAATTTCGTACTTGAAGAATATTTTAAAATTATTGTTCATGAACAGTTGTTTCTATTGTTAATTTTAATATACGCATGAGTATATAATTTCTTAATTCAGAATGCATGCTTGAAATCGTTATCAAGATGAAAATAATACCTATATTCTATTTTCGTATACGAAGACCTGAGATCCTGATGCTGTCTAAAAGATTAAGAAATTTTAAAATTTTATTATTTTCTTAAAGATTATTTATCTAAATGAATCCACTTTGGAGAGATAATACATTTGTGGCATATATGAAAGAATATCATAAATATATCAGAAAGGTGGTATACGGTTTATATACGATGCTTAAAACTTGAAGTCAGTATGATCATGCTCTCTTAAAATTAACATTTATTGTTTCTTTTAAATTTATTTGAAAAGTAAATTTCCCATTAGAAATATGTTTAAGTGAAATTGGTTAAATTCGGAACTTAAAAATTTAGTCATTTTAAAATATATTTAACATTAGTTGTTTGAAAATAAGCTTTATTAAAAATGTCTCGTACTTTCTCCTTTTATAAATTATGTGGTTAATTTTGTTTACAGGATACAATTTACATCTCTGATTACAATTTACAATCCTAAACATTCTCAAAACACATAGAGAGGAAATAAGTAATAATAGCAAAATATATACAAAATATGTTGCTTACACGAATATAAACGTATTAAGTTTAACTAGTTAATGTTTATGTTCTATACCACATTGTAAATAGTCAATAATTTTCAAATTAAGGAGACTTAAACACGTACAGAATGTATCATATATGCATAAAATGCAAACAAAAGTGTTCTGAAAAATACTTTAAATTATTATTAGTAACTATTAAATTGTTTCTTCTTGTAAGAATATATTTATGATAGGATGAGAAATAATAAAAATATATAGTTTTATTATGCTTAATTACATATTATAATTTGGTGAGACACAATTATCAAATTTCAGACCCATTTGAGTCTGAATGTCACCTTTTGTCTTATTAAATGCTACGTGATGTTCCTGACATTAATATAAAGCTGTATTTTGTATTACTTTCATAACTTATTTTGCTTTCAATTTTCGCTAGGAATATATTTATAAACAAGGTTGAATTTAACACTAGCACTTGTCTAAGAAAATAAATGTGTGGTTAAATTTATAATTTTTAATTACCAACAAACACAGGAATCGAATACATATTGTCGAAAATAAGAAAATGATCTCGTTTGGATGAAAACTTTTAATTTAGAATAGTGTAATGAATTGTAGATTTCCTTGGTGATTTTATAGCTTGTTATATATATTTCAAGAAATTATCCTTTCTAAGAAACCATCCAACAAAATTAATTGTCTCTCATTAACACATTATTTCTCCCAGCAAAAATATTCCGCACTCTGCAATGCATATGATATATTAATATGTCTAGGCAAAATTCCACCGCAGAATAAATTAAATTTTCAGAGAATATTAACTACCCCTAAATTTCACGTTCTGTATAACAAGTATACTCTTGCAAATGAACAACAGAGCATCCCCCATTAATCTATTATTAACCTTAATAAATGCGTTTCTGATAAGTCTCTCCTTTGTAAATGAACCCTCAGTCTTCTTTATGATTTAACGACCACTTTCGTTACGGCAAAATCCAATCAAGGAAAACTTGACACTTGGCGGAAATTTGATGTATTTGGTTTAGGACAATCCTTTTCTCACCTCATCAGCGGTTCAAATTGACTCGCAGGAGATTAAATCACCTGGGAACAAGCATCGAAATTAGAGTTTTCGTACAGGATGAACATGTATGATTAACTCAACAAATCAAGGTTGAAACAGGTTTTGTAAAACTGTATAATTATAAATATTTCAGAAATATAATAAGTATGTACAATTATAACAGTTATTCGTATACAATACTTAAGTCATCGATTCCAATGGTCATCATAAAACATTTAATCTTTTGTATATTATTATAATACATATATTTTATTGTCAGTTCAACTGTTAATAGAGCATTTGGTAATTTTAAGAATGCTTAAGTTCTGTCCTTTTACTTAGAAATCTTATTTGTTCTAGTTTTTTTGTTGTAATTGTTACGATAGTTTATTTTAGCAAAGTATATGTGACTTCCTCAATTTATCATTCACTATGTGTTAAAAAATACCAAGTATTTCAAAGTATCTATATAAGAAGTTCTGTTCATAATATTATTAACTAAGTATCTTTTGAAGAAAAAAATAACGAATATAGCTAAAATAACTTCTCCTGAGCTATACTTAAATGTTATTTTTGGTCAAATAGCTACCATACCATAACAAGTATAAGCTTATTAATTGTCTTTTTTAAGAAGCAAAAAAAAATCTATTCACACTACATAATCTCTTCATCTCAATAATTTTGACCTTTATTTAATTCCCCCTTTTAATAGATCTAAACATTGTTCTCAGAATTATCATAGAACGTTACAGACGGTTGATTTGGTTTGGAGTGCAACGATCTGTTGTTTTGCTGCAAGACTTCTATTAACACTGGGATCTACTGCTTAAAGTCGATTTCGAAAGGCTATGAACATCCATGCCAGCAATGGGTCTAAACCATGAACTCTAATACCGAAGATCAGCATTCTACCTACTCAATTATAATTTGGCAGGGGTTTTTGATAAACAGCGAATTATAATCAACAAATACCAGCAAATTTCCCTATAACTCAGACATTATTTTGTTTTTATCTTGGAACTCATTTTACACCTTTAAAAAAACCCTTAAAAATATAGTATTGCTAAACATATTGTAGTAAAACTACCATTTAAAAATGGACATTTATTAAAATTATAAAGTTTGATCAATGAATGTAAATTAAAATGGATTGTAGGAAGATAAAAATATTTCTTGTTGTAGTTTTACATAAACTAATGGAAACCTCAATAGAGAACCTTATTTTAATCATTCTTTCCATGTATTTTAATAATGAATTACAATAAAATGTTATGTATTTAATTCAACTTTCAAGGTCTCGTTGATTTATTTCGAAGAGCTATAGTCTACTGTTAAAATACACTAATGAGACCGGAATCTTCTGCTAAAGTAGATTTCGAATGTTTACGAACATTTACACCAGCAGTGACAATCGAATGCATGAACTCCAGGTTTTCAAAGAGTAATTTACTAAAGTAATGTTCATAATACATTTTGATATCAAAACCTATTTTATATAGAAGTGCTCTTAAATTATCTTCTGTGTTTAAATCATATTTTATTTCTAGACACTGGTTCGAATATAGAAGAGGGATAGTAAACTTCTAAGAAAGTGACTTGTAATGATTTGAACTATACGTTTAATCGCTAAGTTCTTATTCTGCAGGATAATTATCATAAGAAGTATAGTATTAATAAATGTAAATTTCGTCCATTAGACTATCAAAGATCGATTGTTTAGGGCTCTGCTCTTCGGTACCAGAAACAATTGGTTCGAATTATTTTGTGGAATGAATACAGGTACTCGTTCCAAATCGGTTTTTAACAGTAGGTCCCTGTCTCATTATACTTCCTGTATTTAAAAAAGTAGAGCTTCAAATTAAACCAATAACAAATAACCTTTCATTCAATGCCTATTCTTTCAGTCAGATTTTGAACCCTTAAGTCCGGTATGTGGATGTTAACATACGTGCATACATATATATACATATACCCAGCTAGCACGGAAACGTTGGATTTTCGTTGGCTATATGTTGGTTGTTGGTCTTTGGTTGGGTAAACGTTGAAAAGGGGAAATGAAGTGATGGTAATTAGTTGGCAAAATGTTTGGTTGGCCATCGGTAATTCTGAAACGTTGGAAAACCGTTGGGCCAACGTTAGAGATTTTCTGTTTACGCCTCTTGCACAAATATAAGCATACCATTGGCTAAGAAATATAAAAGTAACCGTCTATATCTACGAGCATGTGCAGAAGCTTCGCCTAAAGAGAAAGTTGTGTATCAACCATCTTTAGGGTTAACGCGCCATCGCTGCAGGATTTCAAATTTGCAAGGTAAGTTCTCTTGATATTTTTGTGTTCTATCATATATGCCCTCATTATTATTAATTTATTCCTGAAGAAAACGATGTCTGGCTATCTGAACTGTAGTTTTTCTTTTGTGTTTTTAATAGTAACATACCATTTACAAAAGTATATGCACGGTGTTTTAGTACACTTTGATCTTTAATACCTTTTAATACACTTCTTTAGTACAGATTTAAGAAAATAGAAAATTTTAAGTCAATTTAAGATAGGTGACATAATTTTTTTTTAAACATGCTGATTTAAATTATCGTTAGGTTACTTTTTGTGTCTTTTCTTAATAATAATAATAATAATAAAGTTGTATACTGATATGTAAATATTATGGATTTCACTATATCATAGTTATGAAACTTGTTTACTTTATAACTTAATTTTATTTATTAGATGTAATTATGTTTGCCTTTATTTTCTTTACATATTCAAATCATCTTTGAATCATTTTAAAAAGCTAAAAGGATAAAAGGAAATGTATGTGGTAACATTACAACATTTTATAATATATACTTTTCAAGTTACTTATTTGTGTTTCAGATGCCATGAAATTGTGAATCCAGAGAAAATGTAGAGAACTTTGGTAGATGAAAATGGTGGCCGAATTTAAATAAAAAAAATTTGTAAATAAAAGAAAAATAACTAAAATATGTATATTTTTTTGTTTAACCTCTGTTGTGTTGTGCTTTTCTTCAATTATCTATTTTTAGCTCTTAGTAGGGGAAATTTTCGTTTTCTTATTTACGAAACAGTTTGTATCATTAAAAAATTTAATACAGATTTCAAAGGAATAAATGGATTGCCGCAGAGTAAGTATTATATGAAATGTGTGGTGTGGACTAAAATAACCTATTTCATTCTTTCTATATCTATTTTCTATTTTTCAATTCTTGCAAAATTTAAAAATGACTTATGTTATAAAAACATCAGCTTATTTCAAAGTAATAGCACATGCTCATTCTATATTATACACTATAACAAAATAATAAGCAGAAATAATAAACGTTGGCATTCTGTTTGCCCATCGTAGTATTACGTTGGCCCACCGTAGTATTGCGTTGGCAATATGTAGACAATCACCATTAGCCAACCATTAACCAACCGTTGACCAACGGTTGGCCAACGTGTCATATCAACGTTGGCCCAACGTAACGTTGCTAGCTGGGTACATATATATATATATATATATATATATATATATATATATATATATATATATATATATATATATATATATATATATATATATATATATATATATATATATATATATATATATACATATATATATACATATATATATATATAAACACACATATATATATATTATATATATATATATATATATATATATATATATATATATATATATATATATATATATATATATATATATATATATATATATTACATGGAAGAGTGTTTTCTATGCCATTTACAAATCCTTTGTTCTCGTACTTTGCCACGACAAGAGTGGAGGATGTTATCAGCCCGAGTGCCAACTCAGAACTGATTTTTTTGGCATTGTTACCTAAGCAAAATTCCTATGTCTACTTCTGTATCGGTTTCCTCACTCTGTATAGTTCCTCACGAGGGTGTGTATTTCTCCTATTACTTTATCATTACTGAGTTCTAACTATTTTTAATTATAACTCGCTCAATTCTTAGTACCCATTTTTAAACCTCACACACACACACACACATATATATAATATATATATATATATATATATATATATATATATATATATATATATATATATATATATATATATATATATATATATATATATATATATATATATATATATAAAGCGTTTTTGCCTCATTACGAAGTGGGTTCCTGGCGGTTTACACCACCCTGCAGTCGTGGAACCTCGAGATGAGATTGCAATCAAGACACTCGAAAATTCATTCTAACTTTGTTTATTCATCGACAAATCAAAAATCATCATCAAACCATATGCGAAACTAATCCTATATGAAAACTCCCCGAAAGATCTCTGTAAAAACTGGACATTTGCTGAAATAGACATTTGTACCAACCAATGAGCTATTACATGAAGTCAAGTGAGTGATGTATCCCCACGAGTTAAAACTCTAGGTAAACTCTAGGTATCTCTAGTTAAACTTTTAGGGTAGGAGCCGGAAGGATTTCTACTATCGAGCATTCGACAATATTTGCTAGGGTTCCATGAGAAGAGTTACCGGAAAAATTGAATCTTAAAATATCATTATATATATATATATATATATATATATATATATATATATATATATATATATATATATATATATATATATATATATATATATATATATATATATATATATATATATATATATACATATATATATATATATATATATATATATATATATATATATATATACATATATATATATATATATATATATATATATATATATATATATATATATATATATATATATATATATATAATATATATATATATATATACATATAATATATATATATATATAATATATATATATATATATATATATATATATATATATATATATATATATATATATATATATATATATATATATATATATATATATATATATATATATTATATATATATATATATATATATATATTTATATTTATATTTATGTTTAATGTTATAAACAAGTGACTTTGAAATCATGTCTAGTAAAAATCTTCACCATATATAATGGAGAACAACAATGCAGTTTTGAGTGAATATATTAATTTACTTTAACTGAATCGTTAAATAAAAGAAAACTTAATTCAAAAGCACCAACGTTTATCCTGTTTAAAATATTTTGTTAGTGTGAGTTTACCACACTATGTGAGAAAATAAATAGCTTGCTATTTTAAATTAAAGACATCAGACACATTATGCATTCTATGATGGCTAAAGTTTTGTTAAAGTTAGAGAGGGGAAAAGAGTATGCCAAATCATGTTTTTGCATTTGTTTTTAAAACATCGAAGAAATTGTGAGTTCTAAAACTGTTGAATTGAAATGTGTTCTGAATAGATGAATACATATGAGGTGAAAATATATATGAAAAAAAGCTATAAACAAAATATGTGTTTATTTCGGTGAGAGAATATTTCGGTAACGAAAATTCTAAAGATGAAAAATTGCATTCCTCGAAGGATAAAAATAATATTCAATTGTTAAACTATTTCACGAATTGCTGAATAGTATTTAATAACGCAGCATTTTTGATAGATTACTTTACAGCTGATTGGGTACATTTTGAAAAATTTCATTCAAAATTTATATATAAGATTATTTTCTATCAGACGGATATATTTTCAGTTTTTACTGTTGTGGGAAAGCTTCGCATAAAATGTAAGTTTAAACTTCTAAGCTTGTAATAAAGTGGAATCGTAGCTATAAAAATTGTCACCGTCAGTTCAAGTGTCATTTTGTTTAGACAGCATACATTATTTATCCTTTGCTGTATACATATACGGGGATTTAAAACAAAAAATGTTTAATATTTAATAAAATTATATTTATTACCAACAGTGAGAACTGACAAAAAGAAATTAATATATATATATACTTGTCTATTCCTTTTCTACACTATCACTGCTGAGGCATTCATCTAAAAATAAGGTTAATTTGATTAACCAGGATAGTATAAATCCTGTCCTTGTGCATTGAACCAGTTCTCGATAGCTGTTTTAACATCGTTTTTTGAAAAGAACTCTGTTTCATAATAGTGATGCATTAATTTCAGAAAAGGAAGAAGTCACTGGGCAAAATCAACTTGAATAACAATACTGCTCACCAATTTTAAGTGGAAATCTTAAATCATTCTTCATTAAGCATAGATTTTGAAACCAGTTACTATTTCCCTTACTGAAAATGAATGAACACTTAGTTGGATAAGGTTTTATTCAGTATTGGAAAACGAGCTGTAAAATGCAAGTTCAGTTAGTACATGCATAATTTTAAACAAATAGGCCCTGCCTTTCTAATAAAGTCTGAACCATCCACTAGACTTAGATGAGCTATGAGATGCATTTTTAAATTTAATGAACCGTTTTAATGTATTCTAACCAAATAAAATTCTATAAAATGCATATATTTATTTACACAAAATTATGAAATTTAACATTTTAAATATATTATTATATTTTTTATTTTTCATACTTTTCCCACTATTACATCTAAATATATGTGACAAAAAATCTGTAACTATTACATTTTAATGTAAGTTTCAATTTTTTTTAAATCTTGCAGTTTTGTGACAAAACTACAAATGGTTGTTTTAATAAATCAAATTGTGAATAAATAGTACAATTCTATGAATTAGAGGTAAAAAAAAGTTTAAAAATAAAGAAATTTGTAATATTTTAGCAATATGACTCTTGATTTGAACTTTAAAAAAATATTAAAATTCTTTGAAGATGTAAGTGATGATTTGCAACTTGTTTTGATATTATAAAATGTTTCTAAATCTGAAGAAAATATTTTAATACTAGTTAACATTATATTCCATACTTTTTATTTAAAAAAAACAATTATTTTCATTCAAATAATAACGTATAAACCTATGCAGTTAAATAAAATTATAATTAAACCTTTATTAATTGACAAAACACGGGTAGTGTATAAGAAATCTTTAGTAAAATGTTTAATGTTTACTATACCACTTTAAACAAACTCATTAATATGTGTCCAAAATATTCATACTCTCTCTATATAAGATATTTACCTGTATTATGATTCAGTGTATTTGCTCTTCTAAAGTTTTTTATAAAAAAAAATCTAAATTTTATATAAAAACTTATTTTTCTCTAAATTGCACATTCCTTTATATGTCTTAGCCCTCGTGTGCAAAACAGTAGACCGTAGCGCTCCAAACCAAACAAAACCTTTATATGTCGTTAATCATTTGTTTCTCTGGGTTCAACATAAGCAACATACACAAAAACTACTTAACTTTTAAATGTATCTTAAAAGACACACATTGCTTATAATTTGCTATCCTGCAGTACTGCAATTAATATAATTTGCTTTGAAGACCTATATCAAATGGTGAAACTAATTTTCATTTCCGTATCATAGTTTTATTTATTTCGAGTATAAACTTTAGATTAGAAAATAAACTGTTGTTTTAGAAGCCAAAAAAGGTAGTATCATAATCTTTATGAGAAGATAAGTTTATTTTACAACAGTTTATAATATTTAATTTCTGATGCTTAGTAACCTCTAACATTGCATTTAAATTTGCGCATAAAAACAACATCAAATGGTGAAACTAAGTAAACAGTTTAATTTTTATTTGACAAAGTTATACTGTTTAACTCAACTACAGTTTATGCACTTTATGTAATTTAATTAATTAAAAAATAGCTGTAAACGACAGAAGCATACAAATATATTTTCGTACTTTTAATTTAAAAATAGGGTTTGAGCAAAGTAGTTTATAAGAGATACATATTCTTTTGTTTATTCCAAGACTTTTTCTCAATAAATTTTGTATTTTATGATTTAAATATTTTAATATTTTTACACGTTTAAAAGGTTTATTCAAATATTTTAGGAAATAATTTTTAGTTTGAGTCTGCTAAAATACAAAGCGCTAAAATAAATAGATCAATATTAATCAATAAATAAATAACGTTGGTAAGATTTCGTTTCCTAACTATAGTTGAAAATCAATAAAACCTTCGGCATTATGTATGGTATTATTTCATTTCAATACCTATACAACATATTGAAAAATGATATTTATAGAAAATAAAATTCAAAATACACATATTTTTCAGAAGACGTATTTGAATATTTAAAAAAAAACTACCAAATTTATATGAAACAATAAATAATAATATTTTTAAATAAATATATTTGAACACACACGTACCTCTCTCTCTATGTTTGTATATATATATATATATATATATATATATATATATATATATATATATATATATATATATATATATATATATATATATATATATATATATATATATATATAAAGAGAGAGAGAGAGACAGAGTGTGTATGTGTGCGTAATATGTGAGGGAATGGAAAATAGAAAAATATAAATATCATTAAAATAGGTGAATTCCAATGTAAAATGTTTGTCTTACTATTTAGTTTTTGTAATATAACTCTAAGATTTATAAAAATAAAAATATTGCAGTTGTATAATCTTACATGCGTGGCCTATAAATATATTTTAACAATTTTTTCTCTAGCTTACATAACTGACTTACATAACTGACAAAATAAAGGAAGATATTACTTTTAATTTGTTATATTGCCCTATCAATGCTTTATTTTTTCGAAATTTTTTCTTAGGTGACAAATATATTAAGCACTCTACAATTTTTTATATAATGTATTTTTATATGTTTGAAAAATAAAAATTCACTAAACGTAATGTACATTTGACCAAAGAAAACTGTAAACTCAAAAGAAACATTTAATAAATCGTTGCAAACAGTCTGTTTGACGTATCCGATTTGACAAATGCGTCACGCGTTCAAAATTTGGCTTTTAACAAGAGTTTGAATCCTAGATTTTTCCTATTATTTGCGAGGCAAGCTACGTTCGCAGTTGTTAAATGACTTCTAGGTTTCACCATTTCGAGCGGTAGATACATATGAGACAGGAATTTTTCTGTAAAATTCATATATGTTGCTGGAACAAAATACACAATGAAAAATATTTATGGAAATATAACTAAATTTTAGACAAATATATTTTATATTATTATAAATGTTATAGTTACTAAAAACATAGATAGGCTTAATTTAAATTTAAAAAGGTTACAAATGTAAGTTCAAGGTTTATTGAAGTAATTTAAATTGTAAAATACAGTATCATAGTTATTTCAGTTTCAGTAAATATTGCTTTAGGATTGAACATTTAATAATGATATTTTTTATATATAAGATAATTTTAAAGTAATATCTTAAATGTATGTTAATTTCTCATCATACAACATTAAAAAATGGATTATTAAAGGAGTTTATAACACCAAGGCTATTCATTAAATTCATTCTTTCTAAATAAATATAAAAAGTAACAATTAGAGATTGGGTTAACCTAAATTTCATAAGTGCTCTTTTATATAATCCGTGTAGCAATACACTTTTAACGTAGAAAAACCACTGATTTAAACAAATATTTGGATGAAATACTTATCTTGTGTAATTGCACTGTGGTATATCTCAGCTATCGATACATAAAACTATAAACTAAGAATTCTATGATGAGTAAAGAAAGTCCACAACATCTGTAAATCTTTAGAAGAAAATTGAATGATTATTTGAACACTGCTTATATAACTTACAGCTGGATTGCATCCCATTCACTGTTACATCTGTTTTAGAATTGGAGATTCTGCGTCTAGAAATTAAGTCTGACAATTTTTGTATAGGACATGTTCTGGTATTTGAAATATGATTCTGTGAAATCAAAACCATTGTGAATATAAACTTTTTTAGATGTTTTAAAGTGGTTTTCAGCAGTAGTTTCCTAACGAATAATCATTAATGTAACAAAAATATGTTCTAACCAAGTTCAAATTTGTTCTAATCAATCCCTTAATTTGTGAAATCAAATCCATTGTGGGTATAAACTTTTGTAAATGTTTTAAAGTGGTTTTCAGCAGTAGTTTACTAACGAATAATCATTAATGTAACAAAAATATGTTCTAACCAAGTACAAATTTGTTCTAATTAATCCCTTAATTTGTGAAATCAAACCCATTGTGGGTATAAACTTTTGTAGAAGTTTTGAAGTAGTTTTCAGCAGTAGCTTCCTAACGAATAATCATTCTTGTAACAAAAATATGTTCTAACAAAGTTCAAAGTTGTTCTAATCAATCCCTTAATTTGTAAATCATCTTAATCATTACTGAGATTCAAAGTGATAGCCTTACTCTGAAGCGAAGGGTATTCATCAAATAATTATATTTAATTTTAATAGCTGTGACTCTATTGCAGTTTTCTATCCATACAAAACATAATTTATGAGTCCCTGGGTTTCTAGTTT
The DNA here is from genome assembly GCA_032207245.1 of Pardosa pseudoannulata. Classification (NCBI taxonomy): domain Eukaryota; kingdom Metazoa; phylum Arthropoda; class Arachnida; order Araneae; family Lycosidae; genus Pardosa; species Pardosa pseudoannulata. The sequence goes on from CM063503.1 coordinate 100,885,504, forward strand.
TACTTTAAAAAAAATTAGAGTCATATTTTAAAAGCATTAGACTGAAGGCCCACAACAATTAAAAAAACTAAAGCTCTGTTTCAAAAACATTGACATATTGGACCTTTCAATATAACATGCAAATATTCTATCAACTAGTAGATACCTTAACACTTTTGACACTAAATTTCTTTCGATTCTTAATTTGTGACACTTAGAATTATATGTGAAAAACCTTCTAACGTTTGATTTACAACCAGATTTCAAATTGAATAAATTACCAAGGGCAAAACATTTTCTTTTTACACAATTTATAATGAAACCCCGTAACTACAGTTAAAATATATTTTAATCTTAATTTATGTAGATTCTTCCTTTATAATGCAAACAAAATGACTATTACATATATATGTATAGAACAAACCATTTAAATGTCTCAAGTATGCTTAATATGTTGTACAACATACCATAAAATTTTCTGAATAATTTAACTTTAACTTATGTTTAAGAGAGATTCACATTCCATGCTTAACGAAATCTCATATTGATTTAAAATAAAAATAATAGCTTTCGCTTTTAGTGAATGAACCAGCAATTTTTTACAGTGTCGAAACAAAAGATTGCTAAATGTTAATACCATTAGCGTTCGATAGAAACTTCTAGAAACGATTTACAGAAATTTTATTCTTTTAACTGCTGTGAAGAAATGC
>CM063503.1:100888692-100901192 GCA_032207245.1 Pardosa pseudoannulata
ACGATTAGCAGGGTCATTACCAAATTGAAACGGACAGGTATCGGGGCAGATGATTTTGTCAGATATGTAGGTTTCAGGACAATAGTTGCTGATCCGTAAAATGTCACTCTATTTTTTGTAATATTTCAGCCACAACCCAGAAAATTCACCAAATGTATTGCAGCATAAACCTTTTGGAAGCATTCCAGCACGCATACAATACTACGAACTAGCCTAAACATGTTCCCCTACAAAATTCAGAGTCACTAGGCTATACCAGCATCAGTTGTGCAACAAAGACTTGACTTTGAGAATCGAATGCGTAATATGATAATATGATAGCTAATAACGACTTAGATGTTGACTGTATTTGGTTCACCGATGAAGCATATTTCCCCATTAATGTATTCGTCTGTAAACAAAATTGGAAATTTTGGGGTTTCAAAAATCCCAATTTGTGTGAGACGAAAGCACTTCATTGTCTTAAACTTACTGTTATCAGCAGAGGCATTATCGGCCCTTTTTTCATCGGCAAAAAGATCACTAGTGAACGTTACCTTGCAATTTTAAAACAATTTGTCGCCACACACTGAGCATTTGAGGATTCACCAGACAACAAATGGTTCATGCAAGAAAGTGATTGACTACATCTCGACGAACAGGTGTTTTCTTTTCTGAATGAAAACTTCGTTGATGAGTCATTGCGTTGTATTATCCCAAATGTACTGGTGAAGGCATGAATTGGCTTCCATATTCGCCGGATATAACTCCTTGTGATTACTTTTTGTGGGGTGCATTGAAAGGCATTGCCTACAGAAACAATTCTAACACTTTAGATGAGACTGAACGGTCGATCCGTGAAATCAGATTCCATTTCCGTTTAGACACTCCAGGATGTGATGAGAGATTTCATGGCCATTTTACGCTATCTTTTTAGTGTGATCTGTGTTAATTTTGAACACATTGTAATGTAATTGAATAGACTAGTTGTCAGTGACAAATTTAGTTATCCCTGACAATTTATTCATGTTTATTTATTCTGTGCAGTGTGCAGCGCCATCTATTGAAAAATTTTGTGACTATACTTTCAAACTTCTATATAAAAGTATTACCGCCTTCACAATGAACATACAGTTTGTAACATTTTTCTATCTATCTCTGTTTTCATGTTGTTTAATTTTAAAAGAGGATAAACTTTTCTTGGACATCTTGTATGTAAACCAAATTTTAAACCCCAAAATGAATTATTTTTTAAATGCGTTAAATAGTTTAGTACGTACATAAATGGAAAATAAAAATATTTTAAGTTAGTAACAGATTAAATATTACTTGCAAAAATGGTCAAAAAGCACCATCATGAACAAACTTCATGAAGATAAGTCTACACGAATAAAAATGGATTGAAAATACACAGGCATACTCACATACAAACTTACAAGTATATGTATATATATATACATATATGTATATATATATATATATATATATATATATATATATATATATATATATAATATATATATATATATATATATATATATATATATATATATATATATATATATATATATATATACATATATATATGTATATATATATATATATATATATATATACATGCATATATATATATATATATATATATGCATGTATGTGTGCAATTCGTACGGTTTACGTGCTATCGTGTTTTCAGATTGACACTTATATCTATTTATTAAAAAATAATACCCCTTAAACCTGTTAAAATGGATACATTTTTACAGATTGACTAGAAAAAGACGTGTTTTGTGAGTTTGTTGCATTCAATTAAATTATAGAATTATCATGTTCGGAAAATATATTTGTCTGTGTAAATTTTTATGCAACATAAAAAAATTACGATTAGAAGATGGGTTATAGAAATTTTATTGTATAATTCATATTCATCGTAAAATGTATTTAAAATTATTATAAATTGTTGTGTTAAATAATGTAAAAATATGAAATATATGAATGTATATATGAAATCAAAATATATGAAATCAAAATCGGTAAATAATCGTGAAATATGTGAATTCAATTAAAAACAGATTTAAAAATGAAGAATAAAAGAGATATTTCAGGAAATGGTGCGATACTGCGAAAAATGATAAAGTAATTTTAAAACCATGGAGATAATGTGTATATGTGACCTCATTTGTAAGTTTGAAAACACGTTAACTGTCTATTGATTGTCTGACAAACTTATCTTTTGAGTTTGAGAATGGCATTTTTGATTAAAATGACAAAAACGTTAAAAGCCACTGGAAATTTAAACATAATAATAAATAATCTTTATTTTGAAAACATGGCTTCGAGCAGTTTTTTAGGGTATCTTGAATAACCTCTGTACCAGGGTTGTCACTCTCACCATTTCTGCACAATCGTATATATAGGCAGTTACACAAAACACCTCTTTATTTGTATAGATTTAAACTCAATTTCTAAAGCTACACATTAGTTCCTAATACATTTATATAGGTTCATCTTTTATGTTGCATAAGTGGTTTTTAACTTTTTATCATACACTTAACCTCATGAAACTCTTAGTAACATATGTGAATTTATAGTATTTTTTAATTATATTTACTCTAACTAATAAAAATAATTAAAATTTTATATTAAATTATTCATGTAATTTGTTTCATAACAAATTGTAATAAAGTAAAAAATGTGTGTCATTTTTACCTCTAACTAGGAATTTGTCCCTAAAGATGTTAAACCTAACAATCCTAACTAAAGAGGTTAATCATATGCTGGTTCAAACTGACTCCAAATCTTTGGTTATTTGTAAAGTAGTATCACACTTAAGTATTCAGTGCACTTGGCGTTTACTTCTCTTTAATAATGATTAGGTTACATTTTTTATTGAAATGTACTGCTGTATCCTCATGATATTTGATACCAAGTTCAAATATTATCATTTAGTTTCTTGGGAAAATTATAAAATACATTAGTGATGGAATTTTTTGAAAATGTTAATAACAGGTGTTGAATCATACGAATGATTCATCTAAAAATAAAAATTATTCATCACGTATTATTCAAAGTCCTCCAAACATTTCCTCTCACCCTTTCAATCGAACACACTCTTCATGGTTTTTGTACGAAGATATTGCTTGTTGCCACCTGCTTTTAGAGAGGAAGGGGATAGTACTTGAGGAATTTTCTGATGGTTCAGCTATAAATGTGAGTGTCTATAAAGTTATGTTTGAATGCTTGATGAATAGGTTGCTATGACAGCGAACAGGCCAAGAATTGAATCTCTAGGTAATTCTTGCAAAAAAGTTTTAAATAATAATTCAAATGAATACTTCAAACCAGTCTTTTTCTACTTTTTTTTATTTTTTTAAATTTACATTTAGCTTCTACCGATTTCATATAATAGAAAGGAACTTTAAATATGAAATTTTACTCTTTTTTATATAGTGTAGAAGTTTGAAGAATAATCTAAATATTATCTCAAAGCATTTTTCTATGTAGCATCCTAGAAATATATTATTATACAATTAAACATACAATTTAAATTTCTCTGGAAAAATTCGAACATTTAGGATAATAATAGGATTTACATGTTTAATTTTATATTGAGACTAAATTTTAGACACATGAATACATTATATAAATATTATGCATCTATGAGTAGTATTGCCTTCATTTTATAGAATTTATCTAATAATGGCTGTTATAAAATATATACATCATAAGTTATTTAGCTTCAGAAATGTACTTCATGAGTTACCCTGAATACTTTTATTACTGTATTTTTGTACAAAATCTGCGAAATTAAACTATATTACTAACTTTTAAGTATGTAGACGGTCGGAATAGAAATCAAACTGTAGGTATTGGACTAGCCTAACATTGTACTTCGTAAGTGTGATTATAGGACTCTTAAAAAACCATAAATTTGCTTTTGGTAATTTCACTTCCTTAAGCAATTAAAAAGAGTGAAGTACTTTTCTTAGTGTAAATATTGGGTATATTTTGCTTTATAAAGCTAAACAAAGTGTGAAATAGGTAGGTTTTATTTAATACATAATATAACATAATGTTTGCAGCATTTAAATATACACTTAAAAAATGAATTTTTCTTAAATATTTTTAAAGTGATATTTTTGTACTAATATATTTAAACAATTGAATAATTCTAGCATTTTTCTTAGCAATTTAAAGAATTAATCATCCTTTCTGCAAGATAAACCCTTTCTGAATAAGTGCATTTACCACATGCATTCAGTTTAAAGAATCCGAACATAAAGTATTTCTTCCGCAATTTCATTATCATTCCTGGGGTGCATCAACCAGTCTATTGTGCGAAGTGACATAATTAACAACTTTCTTAATTCTGAGTTACTGGTTCACAGAAATAAATTTATGTTAAATTTGGAAGATGAGAATCAAATTCCTTAACATTCCTTTAAGTAATTCATCATTTTCTACTCTAAAATAAAATATCATATTATTGAACATAACACAATGCCCCATCCTATTACACTCATCTTCTGAACTCTAATGGTTAAACTGAAGCAATCCGACGGGCCAACAACTATATTTGTGACAAATGATGCTGTCACTACAAATAGAACGTGGCAAGATTTAATCTGGCTGAAAGGAATTCCCTCCATCAAATTCTCTAACTCTATAATTGTTGAAATTCAGCTTGTTCGTCTAGCGTAAAACCATGGCCTAACAATGAAAATTAAACATTAAACTAATAGACAAGGAAGACATCTGGAGCATTAAATCGAGTTTTAACAATGAAAATTTTCTAAAGAGCAAAGGAAACGAAAGAAATTTACTTTAAAAATTTAAGCCTGCCCTAATGTTTCGCAAAAAAACTTATTTCTTTTTTTATATGTGTACTATAATACTTTAATGGTTTTCTTCATTGGAGAGGTGAATTACTTTTTAGAAACTTAGAAAGGTGTAAATACTATAGCATTAGTAATCATAGTGTAATCATAGTACACTTTATTCTAGTATTGTTTTATTTTTTAATATCCTATATACATAATTGGATTTTATCCTGAAAACATCCCCATTCACAGATTTTTTTTTTACATTTTCACTTCGTTGAAATATTTAGTTTAGAACAATTAAGTTAATATGAATTTAAATAATTAGATATTTATAAAATATATATGTACATTCTATATATATATATATATATATAATATATATATATATATATATATATATATATATATATATATATATATATATATATATATATATATATATATATATATATATATATATATATATATATATATATATATATATATATATATATATATATATATATATATATATATATATATATATATATATATATATATATATATATATATATATATATATATATATATATATATATATATATATATATATATATATATATATCTGATTACTTCTTTTATTTGTCCGATGCTATTTTTGGTTTTCAAAATAAAGCATAATTTGAAGTCCGTGGGAATATATGAGGGTAGTGTTTAATCAAGAAATGTTAAAAATTGTTTTCTGAATTTAGTTAAATTAATTTTAATATAACCCAGATCAATCTATATATACACGTCATTAAGTCTTGATAATTTTTGATAATCCATTATTATATATCACAAAACTATTCTTACACCTGTAGATACTGTTCAAAAGCATTAATAAATTTGATATCTATGCGTTTTTGTATTTTTCATGGTTAATAATATATTTCTACATTTTTCTAAAAGTAATGTGTTTTATTCTTTTCACTACGATAACTGTTTTACTGACATTTTATTCTTTATATAAACTACACTAATGTATCTATTAGAAATTTTAGTTAAACAAATTAAATTTTTGCAGTAAAATCACTGAAAATTGTTTTTAAATAAATACGAAACCTTGTTTTCATACTATATTAAAAATTTCTCTAGTGAAAATAACTTTGATTTGGTACATTACTGTTTGAAATTTATTACATTCTTTTATACCATGACAATATTAAGATCTATTTTATATTATTAATTTATATAGAATTACAATTCACTACACATGCATACATGCACGCACAACTAAATCTCATGTCGACAGCCAACCTCGCAGTATTTATAGTTAAAAGAACCATAGTGGATAGAGAGGACCATTTTCATGAACTAAAAAGTTACAGCAAAAATTTACGTCCATAAATGAGAGCTATATTTTACCATATTCATAATTTGTATATAATGATCACAGTTTATGTATAATACTCACAGTGTATGCAATACTCTCAATGTATACAATGTTCACAATATAATATTTATAGTATATACAATATGCATTATTTCAATTTGTTTTAAAAGTTTATACTGTGAAAAAACATATAACCCCATATAAAAATGAATACTCTTACACCATAGTATAAATAAAATTTATGTTTTTTATTCCTTCTTGCTACAATTCAAAGTCAGAACAGTTATTAGATTATCCATTTAGAAATATATACTAATTTATAACTATGGACAAAAACTGCGTTCAATGAAATATGAATTCCAACTAAAAACACAAGAACATAAACTACGCTACACATTTCACACATATTCTTAGTTCAAAGTATTCCATTTATATGTTCTTATTTCATGTATATAAAAGTATTTAGATGGTCAGAAAACTGTTTTTTAATAATGACTAATAGGTTGCTAACTCTTGTCTAATCTGATTTGTTATTTCCTCGGAACAGGTGAAACATATAGGTATGTTATCATTTCTAATGATGCTTCACAGAATGACTTCTCGTTACCTAATAAATAGCTTTACATGATTTTAGATTCTCCCTGCACTACCAATGTTTGTATTCTTCCCCTAAAGAAAGTCATCAGTTTTCTGTTTCTGTCTATTGTCCCCTATACAGAAATCTGCACCACCTTTTCTCTCATCATGTATCTCATCATTTTAATTCCTTCACCAGGTTGTCTGTTAAAAGTACTTATTTTGTTACATTTATTGAAATTACCCTTAACTATTACATAGTTATTATTTCTAATGATGCGTCACAGAATGACTTCTCGTTACAATATCCTTACATTATTTTAGATTCTCCCTGCACTACCAATGTTTGTATTCTTTCCCTAAAGAAAGTCATCCTTTTTCTGTTTCTGTCTATTGTCCCCTATACAGAATTCTGCACCACCTTTTCTTTCATTATGTATCTCATCATTTTAATTCCTTCACCAGGTTGTCTGTTAAAAGTACTTATTTTGTTACATTTATTGAAATTACCCTTAACTATTATATGGTTATCATTTCTAATGATGCGTCACAGAATGACTTCTCTTTACAATATCCTTACATTATTTTAGATTCTCCCTGCACTACCAATGTTTGTATTCTTTCCCTAAAGAAAGTCATCCTTTTTCTGTTTCTGTCTATTGTCCCCTATACAGAATTCTGCACCACCTTTTCTTTCATTATGTATCTCATCATTTTAATTCCTTCACCAGGTTGTCTGTTAAAAGTATTTATTTTGTTACATTTATTGAAATTACCCTTAACTATTATATGGTTATCATTTCTAATGATGCGTCACAGAATGACTTCTCGTTTCCTAATAAATATCTTTACATTATTTTAGATTCTCCCTGCACTACCAATGTTTGTATTCTTTCCCTAAAGAAAGTCATCCTTTTTCTGTTTCTGTCTATTGTCCCCTATACAGAATTCTGCACCACCTTTTCTTTCATTATGTATCTCATCATTTTAATTCCTTCACCAGGTTGTCTGTTAAAAGTACTTATTTTGTTACATTTATTGAAATTACCCTTAACTATTATATGGGGTCAATAAAAGTATCTTTATATGGATTTCTTTACAGTACCCTAGTTTTGTAATACATGTAAAATAATGAAATCAATCAATGTTGACTGATAAATGGGTAAAATTCTTTACTTTACACTGTTAGAGCAAACCAGTTATAAAAATTTCTACGACTAAAGGAAGTGGAAATCTTTTTTAGAAATTCTAAAAAAAAACTCTAATTATGAACATTGTGTGCCTTCCCTATTTTAAATATATTTACCTGATTTTGGAATCTTCCTCTGCTACGATTTGTGATCTTCACCCATAGAAATCCAGCTGCTTTCCAACGACTGTTGTTCCTTATGCAGAATTTACGTCTTCTCCCTTTCTTCTTATTACTTATGTCATCATTTAATTCTATTATAAGACTGTTCAGAATTTCTGTTACACTTACCTGAGTTACTCATAATTACTATATAGGGAAAATTGAAAGTAGTGGTAATTAATTTATATCGTATCTTAGTTATGCAAACACATTTAGTATCTCAGTTACACAATAAGAAAAATATCAGTAATATTAACAAATAATGTCTGGTAAATGGATAAAATTTTCTACCTCACACCGTTAGAAGAAATAAGTTGAATCAGTAAAGGAAATTTAATTCTTGCTTGAAAAGGTTACAGTAAAATTATTAATAGATATAGATATAATTGTCTTCCTTTAATACTTTATTACATTTTATTTCTCAAGAAAAACATAATTTAAAGTAAAGTGAAAGAAATGAAAATGTTTTAAAAGTTTTGATTAATATAGCTTTAATTTTTTAGAAGTCAGTGAAGAATTTTATATTATCTAAAAGAATTTTCCCCTAACTATGAGCAGTGTAATTTTTCATAAAGAACTGATGTTTCCTTTCTGTATAACACCAATGTAAGTTGTTTAAATGTTTTTAATTGATAACTATTAATTTGCCTATTCTAATTAAGCCTCGCTTGTTTTGTACTTATAAAAAAGATGATATATAATCAAATTAATTACTTTACATTTTATAAGTTCTTTAACTTATCCCATACCAAGTGGAAAAAATGAATAGTTTATAACCTTAAATAATTATACTAATTGATCTATGGTTTGGTTTTGGATTGATACGGTCTACCTTTTGCAACACGAGACTGAATGAGACAGGGACCTACTTCTTAAATCTGATTCCGAACGGCTACGAACACCCATGATATAGGGGGATTCGAACACAAAAACTCCGGTTCCAAAGGCCAGCACCCTAAGCATTCGGCCATCGTTTGGCCTAATTGATCTATGCTACTCACTAATTGAATATATTAGGTTTCTAGATATTGGGTGATCATATACAATAAAAAATACAAAAATTTATTCAAAAGTAATTCGTAGTAAATCTAAATTTTTATTGAGAGGAATATCCAATATAATTTCGGCTAACTACATGAATGTAAAATACAGGTAAAAGAAACCAAGGCCATATACTACTGGCAACAATCTGAATATTAATTATTTATAATACATAAAAGTGACCAATTCTTTACAATGCACTAAGTCTAAAATAAAAATTTTACTATCAATTACTATAAAGATGGCTATTGTTAATTTTCTCACGTACTATGCCACTGTTCCTCCCATTAAGAACAAAATATATTAAATTAAACTTTTATGCTAATAGTTGTTTAACCTACCACTAATTCTATTTTAGCAGCATGCAAATATAAATGAAGAAAAATAATGTTGTAAAGGTATGTTTAACCTTATCGATTAAAAGAAAATATATAAGCTGAGAGCATCTTTTATAAAATATTTAGAATACTAGTCAAAAACCATTAATTTTCAAATTTAAGTTAATATTTGATCTTGCAAAATGTGTACTATTAACAGTTTTTTTATAATATAATAGGTGGGTTAACTAGGGCTTTAATACTTTAAATTCTTTTACGCAATAATATTTATTGTCTTATGGTCTTATGATTTCTATTTACATAGACGAATAGGATTCTTTTTGTTTTCAACGATACGGTCTACTGTTTTGCTACACGGTGATTAGAGTTTGAGTTAAAACAGAATCCATGACGGTTAGGTAATTTTACTTAACAACCAAAAATTCTTTTACAACCATTCTTTTCATTTCTCCTTTTATTATTCCATTAATCGCAACCATTCCTTTATATTTGTTACTACAGTAATATTTTCTAGGAATGCTTATAAGCTGAACTATCTTCTTTTTGAATCTATACATAACTGGAATGCATCATTGTTTGAAGATTAGGTCAATCCACAAAGTGAATTAATGTTCATTTATTACTTTCATTTAAATATGCATACTAATAGTTAAAAAATTTTTTGGTCTATAAACTAAAATACTTCTATATCTAAAATAACAGCCTTTCGAGACCATTTTTTTTTCATTCTATAGCCTTTCACAATCAACTAAATATCTTCTTATTTCAACAAAAAGTGTGTAACGAATTTATGAAGCTTATTTAGAGCCATCATAGAACTATATAAGACTGCATTTAAAATTTGGACTATAGAGCATCAAAGACGTTTTTCTAAATACACACTACATTTTTCTCTTCAAATATTGCTGTTATTATTTATGATTTCGTTCATTCATTTTTATTTGTTTATTTAACATGGATATAGTTCTTAGTTTGTAAGTAGTTTTTAGAAAACATCCATTATATATATATATATATATATATATATATATATATATATATATATATATATATATATATATATATAATTTTAACTGTCACAATTAATAAAAGCTTCTTTAAATCTGCAATCAAAAGTATTTTCCTTTTAATTGTTGTTGCATAAAAAATTACTTAAGCATTTATTCAGCTAATGTCATTTTAGTATGAACCGAATGATGGTAGAGAGTTTTAATATGCAAAATTAAATTGAAAAGTAAATAAAATGTATAAAATAAATGAGTTTTAAATAAATATAGTCAGCTTTACCCAATACAGGTAAATATATGTATATATATATATATATATATATATATATATATATATATATATATATATATATATATATATATATATATATATATATATATATGCATATATCTTGCATTCAACAAAGTGTAGAGATGTTAAAGGAAACAGGGAAAATATCCATAATCACTTATAAATTTTCGCCATAAATAATTTGTAACACGTGCGGTTTTAACTTGTGGACTATATTTACCATGGACTATATGGTCCATGAAACCGTTTTCTTGCAGACTGTAGAAACTGCCATCGATTTTCGTGGTATATAACTTACACGTTTATATGGACAGATTATTAATTAAATACATTTATTACATTGCTGAATTAATTGTTCAGACATTTATCAACATCTTGTATAAAGTTGGATAAAATACACAAAAAACTTTAGAACAATAATTCTAATTAATGTAATAGTTTCCAAGCAAATGTTATTTCAAGGAGCAATGATGATGATAGTTATTTATTGTTAGAAATCAATTTAAAATAGAAATTCCATCCGTTAATTCCTCTCAAATCCTAGATTTGCAGTCATGTATATAATTTTGCCAAATACCTGTACATCTTTTAAGTCGGCTGAGATTTTTAAATCGAATATGGTGACAAAGGAGAGCTATGAACGGCAACCTATTTTGGTGAGTTTAAGTAAACCTAAAATTATTCCTTTCTTATGACTAAGATTTTTTTTACAGATATCCAAACAGTCCGAATATCTATAGATGTGCTTTGAAATTCTCTTGAAACTCACACATAAGTCAAACATTTATTTTCAATAGTGCTTTAGTTTTCATTTTTCAATATCTTATACTCTGATCAAGAGAAGGAAGCTTAAACTTTTTCAATCTCTGCATAATAAATTATTAAATTCCTTTTAGATCCAAGTTAAATGCTTAAAATTTCTACTGTTTTCGCTCTGTCCAGACTTTCTATTTCTTACTGATGGGAAGCAATTCCATACATCTGCGAACTCCCAACATCACCAGGAATATTAAATAAGCAAAACATTGATTCCTGGGTAAAAATATTCGGGCATGCGGTTAAATTCCAATTTCTTTTGCATCGGAATTTTTTTTCTGTCTCAGTTTTTTGCTTTATTTTAGGAATTTCCAGGGTGCGATCTATTGGAAGACGTAAATCAGTCGATTTTCTTTTACCTTTCTCTTTGACTTTTTGTAAAGAGGAAATTGTCGTTTCACATTAAAATAGGTGGAATCTTTTTTCGTTAACATTCCTTTCTGCGCATTTCGTTTCCATTTCTGATTTTTCTCCCCCTTTTTACAACCGCTGTTCTTCCGATAGAAAACTTGTTCTTTGAAATTTTCGCTGGATGAGGACTCAGAGACATTTTGGCTATCGACTTGTTCTTACACAAAGAATTTTCCATAAAATGCCGAGAAAGATAAATTTTCTAGTTTTCTCCTAGCACTTAGTATATTTTAACTTACCACGTCCTTTTTACGAAACTTTAAGTTCTTGACGTAATCAAAATACAATATTGGAAACTAGTTTTGGATGTTTATCTTTAAACTGTCTATTGAAACAAACATTTTTGTAGTTTACATTCCTTAAATCTTAAAAACAAGTATACTATTATTTATTAAATTGTAATTTAACTGATGTTTTATCATAAATTAAACATATGTGTTAAACATAATTTGTTTTAAATTTACATTATTTATTTCTATTCAATTGTCTTCAAAATGACATTTACAAATTATATT
>CM063503.1:100906192-101016192 GCA_032207245.1 Pardosa pseudoannulata
TTTTTTCTGATATATATTGAATGTCAAATTTCTCTCTAACGAAAATTAATTTCGTAAAAGAAAGGTAAATTTTGATATTTTGGGGATTTCTCCCAAAATTACTTCGAAAGTCTGTTACATATATTGTCTTTTTAATGAGATCAAAATGATATGATATAAAAGTTAAAAGGGGTTTGGACGCAAATGTTTTTGATTTAAAAAGGCACCATATACATCGGAAATATACTGAAGAGCCAAAAGACTGGTATAGGCTTACGTAAGCATATTAAGAGGTAAGGAACTAAACAGCATACTAATCAGCACTGAGGTCGGCACACACACACACACACACACACACACACACACACACACACACACATATATATATATATATATATATATATATATATATATATATATATATATATATATATATATATATATATATATATATATACATATATATATACATATATATATATATATATACATATATATATATATATATATATATATATATATATATATATATATATATATATATATATATATATATATATATATATATATATATATATATATATATATATATATATATATATATATATATATATATATATATATATATATATATATATATATATATATATATATATATATATATACATATATATATATATATATATATATATATATATATATATATATATATATATATATATATATATATATATATATATATATATATATATATATATATATATATATATATATATATATATATATATATATATATATATATATATATATATATATATATATATATATATATATATATATATATATATATATATATATATATATATATATATATATATCAGGATTTAAAATGTAGATTAATTTTAAGAGATTTTAATTAGGGATTCTTTTACTGAGAGTGACGCGGCGTGAGGAGTTAGCCACATAAATACGGCTCACGCGCAGTGATCTGGGCAGAGAGCAGTGTGCACATTTCAAGGTCAGACCTGTAGCTCTCCGAAGCAGTTAAGCCAGCCTTTGTTAGAAGTTGGGCGCCAATGTGAGACGCCATTAAAAATGATTGTCGAGTAGTGTGGTTTGAGATTTAAATAAAGGATGAAAATGATGGCATGATTCAAGTGTCATTTAATGATACATGCCATATATATATATATATATATATATATATATATATATATATATATATATATATATATATATATTGGAGGGCAAGTGTCTGGTACAGTTGTTAGATTGGTTACTGCTGTACAATAGCATGTTTAAATAGGTATAATTGCATTTGAACGTAGTGTTATAATTGATGCACGAGAGATGGAACATAGCATCTTCTAGGTAGAGATGGAATACGGAATTTCAAGTACGATCACTTCTCAAGTGTGCCATAAATATGCAGAATCCAGTAAAACATCCCCGACATCGCTGCGGCCAGAAAACGATCGTGCAAGAACGGGACTAACGACGACTGGGGAGAATCATTAAATGTGACAGATGTGCAACACATCATTAATTGCTGCATATTTCTATGCTGGGCCATCTACAAGTGTCAGAATGCGAACCATTCAACAAAACATCGTCCATATGGGACATCGGAGCCCAAAGCTCACTCGTGTACCCTTGATGACTGCACGACACCAAACTTTACATCTTGATTGGGCTCTTCACCACCGACATTGGACTGTTCATGACAGGAAACACGTTGCCTGGCCGGAAGTGTCGTTTCAAATTGTATCGAGTGGATGGATGCGTACGGGTATGGATGCAACCTCATGAATACATGTAACCTGCATGTCAAAAGGGAATTATTGGAGGCTTTGTGATAGTATGGGGCGACTGCAGTTGGAGTGATATGGAACTCCTGATACGTCTAGATACTCTGACAAGTTATATGTAAGCATCCTGTCTCATCACCCTCACCCATTCATTGCCATCTAGCAAGACAATGTGACACCACACTTGTCCAGAATTTCTGGCCACCAAAATCTCCAGATATGAACATCGTTGAAAATATCTGGAATACCTTCCAATGTGCTGTTCATAAGAGATCTCCACATCGTTCTGTTAGGAATTTATCGACAGTCCTGTAGAATACATAGTAGCAGTTACCTCCATTACTTTAAACATTAATCCAGTTCATGGCGCGTCGTGTTGCGGCACTTCTACTTCCTCACGGGGTCCCTACTTGATATTACGCTGGTGTATTATTTTTTTCTTCTTCAGAGTAAATTATTACAAATATATGAATACCCGTTATGTCAAAACATTGGTATTTATGCTAAATTTTAACCCTTAGCTCTCCGTTGGTTCCGGTAAGCAGCCAACCAGCATTTGTTTCGCAGCTCCGTAGAATCCTCTGCGGAGCCAAATCTTTTTATCATGATTATGCTTAAAATACTGCTGAATCGTCGGCTTTTGCATTTGTTATCTGTAGTGCTCAGTCTCTGTACAGTTAACAATTTAGAGTTGAGTGGTAGTGAAGGATTAAAAGGTATTGCAAAAGACAAATGTTGATTATAATTCTGATATTCAAAGCAGTGGTTCTGAAATTATACTACTCAATGAAATCCAGAATGCATATGGGAAGATTTTTCCAAAGATATCACATAATGGTGAATTACAAAATTTAAAATTCATCTTTCATTTGAAAGAAGAAAGTGCATACGTATCAAATAAACAAAATTAAAAACATTCACAAGCTGTGATTTTTCTCACTTAAAATAAAACTCCATTTCACTAGTTCCGCTGTGAAAATGTGTCGGAGTTACTGGTAGGGAGTGGTACAAAAATGTGAGGAGCTCTAAGGGAATTATTAGAATTATTATACTTTATTAGAAAAATTACTATATTTCTTATCTACAACTATAAATTTTTATTGCTTTGAACTAATCTTGAATAAATAAGAAATTTTTCCCACTTTTAATCCTCTATGCTAAAATCTGTAGCGTACAATAAAACCTGGTTCTTATAATGCGCTATATACATTAAACATAATAATGCAGAAACTTTTCACAAATTTATTCTTTGAAATACTAGAAATAAAATAAGAATTTTTATGATGTTACAGTAAAAATGTGATAGAGTGGTTTTAAACTTCAACAGGTTTATATGCTTACTTTTAAATACGAAATTCTTTGGTATATTATTTGCTGTTTTCATTAACAACGAACTTTTATTAAATCTTCAGAGTTTTCTCTTTGTATCATAAAATTTGCAGGCTTTAAAAGTTTTGGATATAATAATACGGACTATTTAATGAAAATAAACAGTCCGTATAAGGCAATCACAGATTTTAACAAAAATATATTTTTTCTTATATCCACGGTACATTTTTTCAAAGACGTGTCTTAGAAATACATGCATTAAATGTAATAATATATAGCAACTACAGTAACTAATATCTATAGATAAATACATCATAACTTAAAATTTTTTACGTATCTAGAAGTAAATCTATTATTATTGTACCTATTTTCTATTTTCAACTGCAAAAGGTATATTTGACATTTACCCAATCTAAAATGAGTTTTTAATGTATTTAAATAATATTTGAAATTAGAGCAATACTATTAAAAAAATTAAAAAAAGTAATCATACTTATATAACAATATTAAAATAATGACATATTTCAGCTTAAAACAACTTATAGAAAGATACATATTTATAGAAAATTGATGCGTGTTGTGAAAACAGTTTTTACACATTATCATTTTTATAACATTTACTTAAAATGTATTATTCAATATTTCAATACACATTTTCTATTAGAACATAAAAGAACATACAATTAAAAACGTATTATTTCGTGAAGTGTTTTAAACACGCATAAAATACACATTTATGACCTTTTTTCTAACACTAGAAATTAATTCTACGAAAACGTTCCTTCGCGTTTGAGGAAAAATTAGTACTGAAAATGAGTTCTGTCGTGCAAAGTTAGCCTTAATTGATTTTCAATAATTCTATTAAATAAAAGTGCGATTATTCATGAAAATTTGAAGCCTAACATTTCATTATTTATAGACATTATTCAGTGCCAAACCACGAATACAGATTATTCCCTAGAAATTAAAAACTTCTGGTGAACAAAAAAGTAAAATACAATCGGATCTGTTTTACAAATTATTTTCCATTTACTAGGTAGGTTTCTATGGAGTGCATTTATTTTCTGTCCTTGCCACAGAATACAAATTTTTCTAGATTATTATTTGAGTAATTTCATTTAGCATGCATCTGCACGTCGCAGGAAACAGTGAAAAAGTAGAATATCCGCGGTAAATGTAGCTTTACACGAAATCCTAGCACCACAGAACAAACTGTATAAATGTTGCGTGCTCAAAAGCCCTAAAAATATATGTCTAAAATGCTGAATAAATACCTATGCTGTTAAACTGTCGGCTTACTGGAAATTCTGAAAGAACATTATATATGTATATATATATATATATATATATATATATATATATATATATATATATATATATATATATATATATATATATATATATATATATATATATATATATATATATATATATATATATATATATATATATATATATATATATATATATATATATATATATATATATATATATATATATATATATATATATATATATATATATATATATATATATATAATATATATATATATATATATATATATATATATATATATACATATATATATATATATATATATATATATATATATATATATACATATATATATATATATATATATATATATATATATATATATATATATATATATATATATATATATATATATATATATATATATATATATATATATATATATATATATATATATATATATATATATATATATATATATATATATATATATATATATATATATATATATATATATATATATATATATATATATATATATATATATATATATATATATATATATTATATATATATATATATGTGAGTGTGCGTGGGTATACATTTAAGACAGATACTGACATAAACATATGTTTAAGAGTATTTTGTGCTTTGATTGTGCAGTGATTTCAAATTTTAATTACTTAAAACCAATTAGAGTGGTTAATTTAATATTCTTTTTTCATTTAAAATCATAATTTACTAAATGGATCAAGAGCTTTAGAACTCCGCTCATGGCATAGTTGTTCGTAGCCATTTATGATACGTTCGGTTCAGCTTTCATTTGCAAGCCATCATGTAGCAAAAGAGTAGACCATAGTGATATAAATTAAACCAATTAATCGATTAATAGGGATCATTTTTTCGTGAAGTGCTTCTGTCGTGTAGTGTTATGGTTGATTGTATATGACCGAATTACGAAATTTATAATTTATTTTATATTTAATGCTGACAGTCTGACATAGTGTAGTTTTTGTGCTGACACATGTGACTCACTGTTTTATCCCTTTCTTTAATAGACGAATTATAATTAATACATTTTCTTAAAATCTTTAAAATTTTGTAACATTTAAAGATTCAATTTTCAATATAAACATGAGTGAGAAAAAGAAGTTGCGCATATATTTCTAGTGACTAAAGAGAAAATATCCTTGAAAATTCAAAACTGTACATAATTTCTAAGCGTCTTTAGATTTAGAGAACGCATGAGCTTATCCGATATTTTAAATTCAAGAAACTGTTGACGTTTCAAAGAAATGAGTTTTGGACATAAAAATGCAAGGTAACTTTTAAGGCTATCACTTGAAAAAAGAAAGTAGCAGTTTGGTAAAACCATAGAATGGAAAAACTGTTTCGTAAAGAGAAGACAGGAAGATGTTGCTAAGAGGAGACACAGAATGATATCCAGTTTACACTATCCAAATTATTTTCCAAGAACTATGTGAAAGCATCATTTACGCTAATGAGCAGGCCGGAATATTTCTTGGGACTAAGTTGTTTAATAAATGTTTAAGACAAAATGATTGGATATGAGCTTCTGTTTTACATTTTTTTCTTAAAGCAGATTTGGTTTACTGAACAGTTGGATAAGCGTACAGCATTGATCGTCGACGCTTGAAAAGATTTAACTAGCACATCAGGTAAGATTGAACCCATCCGACAATCCTTAGTCTCTTGGTTTTTTTCTGTGCTATGAAATTCCCGGATTCAAATTGTAGCAAATGCTTTAAAACTCATTTCTGTTGTGAACTTTGACTGCATACGTGATATAAATATTTCTTACCATTTATTGGTTCTTTTTTCCCACACTCTTCATAAATGTTTTAATAATTTTCGGCGACTAAAAATGGTTTTAAATCTGCAGTTCTTTTGTAATTCGTCATCCTCTATTTCCATGCTACTATCCGTTGTGATGTTATTGGTAAATTTCGTCAACACCCTGTATGTATCCCCATCACCTCATGCTGCATATTGTGTGATAAAAATAGTATTTAAAATGTAAATCTATATTAATATTTATTCCTTTCCCTGTTCTTTTTCATAAAAGGCAATTTCTAGTAAATTTTACATTGAAATTAATTTGCTCTGTTTTTAGACATGATAAATATCTTTAATTCTCAACCTGCTTTACAATTTCCAGTTTAAAATTTATTCTAAAGGTTCCGTCTTAATTTTATTCTTTACAAGTATTTTTCCTATAAAGTGAGAAATAATTTGATTTAAGTAACATAGATTTACTTATCATCCTTTAATATATTTACTAATGCATAGAGAGAAAAAAATCTGTATTAAGAATACTAAACATTTAAAGTTATTTTTGAGAGCTTAAAACGTAATCGTCTGAATCCATTATAGTGTCTGATAAGAGATTTACGATATATTTCAGGAAGATAATGATTGATTTACGAAGCTTAATAGTGTAATTGCCCATCTCTCAAAGTTAGGGCCGAGGTTAATCTCTAAGGGCTCAGCAATCTAATCACGTTATTGCTATCTCCATTCTTTTAGCCACGTAATGGTAATCTCTGATAGAGGGGAGTTTTCCTGCTGACATCGAGTTTTAACTTTCTTTAGGACATACATTCTTCCATATTAAGTAAATCATTTTTATTCTAACAATTTTGGAAAGCGCAAAGAAGAGGAATTTGTCTAAAAGGTTCAATTAACTATGCATTAAATGTTTTAATTTACTAATAAACATAATGCTTAACATTACTTTATAAAGTTAAAATTTTAATACATGATACAGATTTAAGAGAGGAAATAAAATAAAGTTATAAATTTAATAAATAATAGGGTTTTAAAACAGCAAATAAAGTGAAATCATTTAATATATACCTAAAAATAGTTAATCCTAAATTTTATATGTATAAACAAAACTTGATTAGTTATATTTAATTTTATATACTCCTAACTTTATGTTTTGGATTATGAATGAGCAAAAATTGAGATATAATTAGGATAAATTCAACTTCACTCGATTTTACATTGGGATATTATATTTATTTAAACTTTATTATTTCACTTAACAATATTATCCATGAAACTTTTACAATAACATAAATTTTATTTTTAATGTTTGTTTTTTATGTTTATGACTAAAATATTAAAAGTCGAATATACCTTATTTACAGATTTTGGCTTGAAATTTTAAAAATGTTGTTAGTTGTGAAATATAATTTTATAAGTTTTATTTAAAGGTAGAAACGTAGAGTTTAGTAGTAGGTAAAAAGTTTTGTTTTGACAAAATATTTCAAATCAAAATGTTGAAAATAATACGAAGTAATGGATATTTATAACTTAATTAATTCCAGATAATTATAGTTACCTACATATTACCTTTATTTTATTTTCCTTCGAAATTAAATTTCTCCATTAATATTGTAGTTTCCAAGGAAAATTCATAGTTCGTTTTCCTATAATTTAGAAGATGAATTACTTGCATCAATCAATAATATGTCTTTCAGTGATCTGCTGTATAAATATCATTTATCCAAGAATTTTGGAGCTAAAAATGGAATAATCGTCAATAAATGATTTAAATGGTATTAATTAATATTCGTTGCCCTAAAACCGTGTAATGTTGATATAATGATTATTTTTATGTAGATATTTCTCTTAACCCCTTCCGGTAAAATGACGAGTCTAGCTCTTCATTAGTTTTTCATTCCATACCGCACAATGACGAGCTACACTCGTCATGCGATTAAAGGTACTGTTAAATATGATAATTAATTTAGTTTAAAATTTCTAGTGTACTGAATTTGGCAACACTTTTATCACTTGTGAAAATCACAAGTCACTATTGCATATTGTTTACTTGGTACAAGTCATTGCCAAATTAATGAGTCAGAATAACCTACTAAGAAATGCCGTGTGTGTTACAAGAATCAAATTAAAAGTGAGACTACTTGGCGGTGTAAACAATTAAGAATTCCTTTGCACTTTGTTTTGAAAAGTACCTCTAGCTTGAAGACTATTATCTGTATACCTTATTAATGTTTTGCTTTGATATTTTCTTAATTTTACTGTTTCTGATATTATTTAACACTATGGAAAAGGTGGATTTTAATTAAGAATATGTAAGAATTGTAAAATGAAACAAGTTTTTTCAATAAAAATTAAAGGGTTATTTCATGCACAGTTTTTCATTATTAAATCATACCGGAAGGGGTTAAATACGCTGGTTCAGTATATTTGATAATTACCGTAAGTATTTTTTAATTGTAAACTTACAGGTGTATTGTTTAAAATTCTAAATTAGGGATAGGGGTAACGAGTATACGATCTGTATGTCAAGTATAAAAATACTTCTAATAAAAATCACATTTTATAATCTTAAATGATTTTTATGATTTCATAGTTATTTTTTGACATAATATTCCTGTTTCTTGCAGTAATTTACTTCTATTAGATAAACATGTTTCTTGTTCTAGCTCAAATTTTGAGTTCGCTCGAATAAATGCAAACATTTACTTACCTATTTCATGTGAAACACCATTTAAGAACATTGTTGGTATTTAGAACTAAAATTTCATAGTTATTTTTTAACACAATATTCCTATTTCTTGCAGCAATTTACTTCTATTTGATAAACATGTTTCTTGTTCTAGCTCAAATTTTGAGTTCGCTCGAATAAATGCAAACATTTACTTACCTATTTCATGTAAAACACCATTTAAGAACATTGTTGGTATTTAGAACTAAAATTTTATCTCAAACAGTTAGCAATAGAATAATCCGAAATTATTTATTTAGATGTGCTTTTATGCAGTGATGGTCATGAAAATATCTAAAGCTGTTTTCATGTTAGGTTGTGAAACGTATTTTTATAACTTTTTACGTATTGAAAACAATTATTCTTAAAACAAATTTTTATTTTAAATACCCCAAACCCCTCTTTTTTATAATCGCAGTAAATACTTTTAACATTTAAAATTAAGTTAATAAAAATAATAGAAATATTAGATAAAATTGATCAGTTACATAAAGTGCTTACATACATTAATAGCATATGCATGGTCATCTATACAATAAAAGACTTTTTACTAAAACAATACAGATTGTCGCATTGTATAGAATTAACTTTACGCCTATTTTATGGAAACAATTAATATAATGAATTTTACAACATAAGTTTTCTACATTTTTAGTGAGGCATGTCTATATAAATTGACATTTACTGGATTATATATCTAGCTCGAATTTTGTTATTGCTGGAATGAAAGCAAACTTAGCAAAATTCAGTTAAATTCAGTTTATCCCACTTTAGTTAGAGTTCAGTTTCGAGTACAGTAATGGATAATATTATAGGGAATTAATTAAAACTGTTTCTGAAATTTGATTTACCGTTGTATTCAAATCATGAATCAATATCATGAATCAATTTGGAACTATATCTGTACGCTGAAGAAACTCTTCCGTATAATCATTTTTGTTAGTTGAATCTTAAAAAATGGATATTTTTATTAAATTCTCTCAATAATCGCAATCCCCCATGGACTGTTGCAAAAAATTTAGTTTAACATGAATTAGTTGTTTTTCTATTTCCAGTATTCTTTTGCAAAACAGTTGAACTTTAGGTTTAAGCATCGTTTCTAATAAAAGTAATTATTTATGATTTTATTGAAAACTCCAAAAGGCATTTTCAGTTTTGGTACAGTAAGTCTTAAAGCGAAAATTATTTTTAGAATATATTCTTATTTTTATTAGTTCCTGTTCAAAAAAGGTTTGATGAGGATTTAGGGACTTTTTTACTATCATATATGTCATATTTTTACTTCAAAATTAATAAATAAAAATCATTTTTTCACGTAATAACGTCGAATATTATCCTACTAGATATTTTTTAAAACTAGATATTTTTCTTTAGAAAATGCATTTATGTAGACCTCGAGTCTTCTATTAATTTTAGGTTTGATATCAAATATAATTATTTTATTTTTGATTGATTTTAAATATAAACTGTTTTCTGGAATTATACTATACGTATCAAGTCATTATTTATTAATGCATTTAACAATTTTAAATAAACATAGTTGCATATAATTAAACCACATTTCTGCCTTTCCATTCGAACAATTTTACGTTTATCATTTCAAAATAAAACATTTTCAAAGTGGAATTTTCAAAGTTGAAGAAACCAGACCAAAAGTGAATGAATATTTCCATTTTACATTCATAATTCTACTTACCGTCTTCCAGTGTTCTGTCGTGAAAACATGTACATGTTATTATATAGGCGTGTGACCCATCCAATCAGTGTGGTAATACTTAGTCATGGGATGACGCTGGTTGAAGCGAAACCAAGCGAGTTATGTAAGTATTACTGATTTAAGTAGGAATTAACTTTTGTGTATGTAAAATCCCCGATTTTCCAGAATGAGCAAAGACTTTCTCCTAAGTTTGCATTTTAAAGATAATTCACTCGAAATTTAATAATTTAATATAATTTACACCTATAATTAAATTGGTTACCTTTAGATTAAATTATCATTAAATATATATATATATGTATATATATATATATATATATATATATATATATATATATGTTACTGTGAAAGACCGAAATCTGGAGAATGTCGACTTTCACCGGTGAATGTCAAACATTCACGTAGTCGTTTGGTGTATGTCCGAAATATTTGCTAAATACCCTTATTTCTGACTTACACTGGTAAATGTCGACATTCACCATGCACTAATGGTGAATGTTGAACATGTCGGATATTTATATTTTCTTCTTCATAATACAGTCAAATTTATAGTAATAGCACATGTAACTGTTGAACATAAAACAAACCGAATACTCTTAGAACAGAAAATAATACCAATAATTAACTTAATTATGTGATTGACGTTATATTATCTTATTTGTTGTACCAATTTATACTATTATAGCAATTTGAATTGCACAAGAGTCCCTTACATTTATTAATGGCATTTAGTAATTAAACATTTTGCAATGACAACGTTTATAGACATGCCATCCACATCTCGAATTAGCTTCAGCGACTTCTCTCAGAGCGACATTTCTTGAGAAGAAATCTCATCTATGGAGAATAACTTTTCTTTACAAAATATAAACTGATTACGGGTATAAAGCTGTTTGAGCGTACCATGTTTTTTTTACTTATTTATCAAAATAGGAATCTTCTATTCCAACAACCACCAATATATTTCGGGCATCTGTACCACGGTCGACATGAGGGACTTGTATTCACACAGTGTCATCCATTTGAGCAGGAGGAAATTTTCTTTTTGATTTTTGTAACATTTTTAGTTGCATGCATTAGAATATATATTATTTTTTATATATATATATAGTATATATATTTTATATATTTATATATATATATATATATATATATATATATATATTATATATATTTATATATATATATTGTATATATATATATATATATATATATATATAATATATATATATATATATATATATATATATATATATATATATATATATAAATATATATATATATATATATATATATATATATATATATATATATATATTATATATATATTATATATATATATATATATATATATATATATATATATATATATATATATGTATATATATATATATATATATATATATATATATATATATATATATATATATATATATATATATATATATATATATATATATATATATATATATATATATATATATATATATATATATATATATATATATATATATATATATATATCAGGTCTATATATATATAATATATATATATATATTATGTAAGTTAAAAATGATTTTAAAAAAGAGAACTCTTTTATAATAATCAAATAAATGAAAAAGACCCACACTCGCGTAAGATTTCAGGATAATCTGGTCAGGCGGAAGCATTTTTGATGAGCTTGCAAACAGATAAGTTTGACATGCAGCGGTCAACACCTTCAAGCATAGTTCAGCCACGAACTTTGAAAATGGCGCAAGTTGCTTTCCTTAAGAACGATGAGTTAATAAAACTTAATATTATCAAGAATACTTTTGTCCATTCGCCTTAACTCTGGATCACGACTTGTCAAACACACACACACACACACACACACACACACACACACACATATATATATACACATATATATATATATATATATATATATATAGTATATATATATATATATATATATATATATATATATATATATATATATATATATATATATATATATATATATATATATATATATATATATATATATATATATATATATATATATATATACTACAACACATACTTTCTATCATTGCTAAGTGATAAATCACCCTACAATTGTTTTCCTTTGGATGTTCTACCATTTTGCTACATGATGACCAATAATGTCGGAACCTACTGATTAAAGCAATATCTGAAAGGCAGAAGCTGAAGAGCAGAACGTTTCCCATTCGACCATCGTTTGCCCCATCCCTACAATTAAATCCAGCTGTAAAAAGCCTAACATGTGCAAAGACATTTCTCTGTATTTATTATTTTAGCAGATTAACAATAAAAATCCACATTCTAACAAATCTTACATTTCCAACTGTTTGATATTCGTGGGTTTCAAATTTAACGAGTTAATCAGAGTGATATTTATATTTATGTCCCTATCTCACAAGTTTCAAAGATAACTAATACCTCACAGGATATAGGATATAACGCAATCAATTTTTCAAAGTATTGAATCATTCATTTCATCAGTTATCAATGGTAAGCAGTTAAAGTTTGTGAAAGTTTGAGGAGTGACTGCTCACGTGCATTAGATTAATAAATAGCTCAGAATATATAAGGCATTCAGCAATCAATTTTATAAAATACTGTACCACATATTTAATCTATTATCAATTGTTAACACTTAAAGTTCGTGAAAGTTTGACACAATGCATTTAGTCTAATAATATTATAATATCTTTCACTTGCAGTTTGTACCATTTTGTGAGATGTTGATGTTGAATTATGTGTTTGGATAAATATTTATCCTCTAAATTATTTAAAATAATAGTATATTACAACTGTTCCAATTTATATAAAGTAATTTACAGTAAATGGTTTTGAAAAAAGATAAAAATTAAAATTTTAAGGTGTTATAAGACCATTATGAGATTATTAAAAATCAATATTTGATTATATTTATTAGTTATTCTGGAGGCACATAGAGGTATAATTTTCCTTTATATAATGGTTTAAGATAATTATTTTGGGATAAATCTTTTATTAATATATATATTTTATTTAGCACACAAATAATTTTAAAAAAGTTAAAATTAAAGTCATTTAATTACTTTAACAGAAATATTTTTAGGCCAATATGAAAGATAAAATATTACTATTAATAAATCTAAAATTATAAATAGTTTCTTTCCTTGTACTGCACCTAACAATTGTTAACAACTGTTTCTAGTTTAAAATTGCAATTTTCAAGCCATAATTAAAACATTATAATAGCAATTTTTTGTATAGAAGAGGAGTTTTTATAAAAATACAAGAACATCACTATTTGAAATAAAATATGATGCTCAGTATAAGATAATTATATTGAGCAGCATTTCAATCTCTCTTAGTGGCTTTATGAGAAGGATGGTCAAGATGAAATTTATGTAAACCTCCAATACAGTCATTTTAAATTTCCATACACTTATTTGTTTCATATATATACATATTCTTGCTTATGACATTTCCATAAAATTGGATTTGTTGAATTACAGACATGGATCCTAAATTATATACAATTTCAATTTGATGGCTACTGTTTTTTTTTTATCCACTTACTTTTAGAGAATGATAGAAGTGTAACGGACTGTAATACCAGTGTCTTCTTTAATTTTCCAAGTAATCTTTGCTGTTTTTTATAAGTTTACTCATAGCATTGGCTACAACATAATAAATTACATATATTGGTTCTATATTAAGTGATGCATATGCATAAAAAAAGATAGATTGTAACAAAACACAGCTTAATAGTATTGAAATAAACTAATCCTGAACAAATGTCGAACAGGAGAATGGTAGACAGAAGGCTGTGGGATGTAATGGACAGTAAATGGCATTGCTGCTGTTCCATTTTTTTTTCTTAATAGCAGAAGCTGACCAAGATGTCCTTTTTAATCCTATGAATGTTGATTTGAGTAACTAAGAGAATAAATTTAACTAAAGCAATTATTTACTTTAGAGGAATGCCTGTTTCATCAAATCACAACTGAATTTCGACTACATTAAGAAAGCACGATGTGTATATCATAAATTACGCATCTCCTATATCAGATTGTTCACACTTTGATATCTCTGGATATTGAGTTTCTAATGATAACAAGAGAAGTGAATATGATAACCTACACATTTAAGACTAATTTAAGAACTGGTGTGCGGCTCAATGTATTCCTAGATAAAGTTTATAAAATATTAAATTAGTTCAAAGCTATTTGCACAAACTGATCATTCAGATAATTTTAATATGTAATTTAAATATTCGTTCTGGAAATTTTACTTGTATTGGATAGTACAGTGATAAACTTCGAATATAATATAAATGTACCTAATAAAAGCTTTGAAAAGCTACGCAAGAAAATATGAAGTTCTCATATCCTTGATTGATCACATCTAATGACATTTTGGAGAATCGAGTCAGGAAAATGTAATTCAAGATTATCTATTTTCGGGGAAAAATTGATGAAATTTTGTTTTTTTATTTTTATTTTTAAGTGTCAAATATATTGATTGCTATACATCATAAAAATATGCCGATAAAGATATTTAAGAACAAATATATATTTATTTACTTTTCTCCTTTTACACAAATTTTATTACAAAAACTCTATTTTTATATAAACACATGTGTTATAGATAAAATGTGTTATGTTATAGGATTTTAAAATATAAGAAAGAGTAGGGACAGTGTTATTTTGTAATTTTTTTAATCGACATAAATTTGAATGTTAATGCAACTTTGAAGAAAAAATATTTGTGAAAGAGCTTTTTTGTTTTATATTTTAATCGTGTAAGATATTGATTTCTCTACATAAGAAAAATATACTGGTAAGGACAATTAAGACCAAGTATGTAATTCATTTTCTATTTTTCTCTTTATTGTTATAAATTGAAGGTTTGAAAAAAAATAGTATTTCAGATTTATTTATTTGAAAATATTAGAAAAATCATGCATAATTATTTTTAATGTGTAAACTATCTTCACTTCTGCCCAAAAGTTACCTAAAAGTTAACATTTTAGATTCAAATGTTTTAGCAGCAAATTGGATAGAAATTAGGTTTTTAAAGATATATTTTTATCGTCACTATTTAATTTAGTTTTTAAAACTTAGATTGCAATAAATAAATTGAAAATACGAGGTTTTGCTATTCTTAATACTTTAATATTCCCATTACAAATTTATGATGTGCTCTCCTTTGGTTTAATTTGATGTTGTTGCTACGATTTTTTGTTGCATTAGACATAATTAAATCAGTAAAAGAAGATTATAAGCGTCTATAAACTACTTTTACCATAGCCAGTTTCAGGTCTATCAATTACAGTACCTTATGGTATTAACCTACTTACGACTGTTTATTTACCTATCTTATAACTATAAAGTTAATATAAGATAAGAAAAAAAATACCTTAACTTAATTAATTTTGAATCACATTTATATAAATATAACAAAATTTAAAAGATAAGTCTTCTTTAAATTTTATTAAATGCTTCATGACTGTATAAAAAATTGAATCTTGTTTTAATTACAAGTTTTACATTTTTCTCTGTGATTTTAGTTTTATTTGTTGTATTTAAATATCTTTGAGAAGATATTCAAATCTATTTATCTATTTAGAAAATCAAATTTATGGTAATATATAAAAAATTTGCCTGTGATTTCTATGGAAAAGAAAGGTATTATATGCGTGCTTACATGTATGAAATTCTTTTTCTGTCTTTATCCATTCTTCTAATTCTACTTTATTTACATAATATGTTTAAAATAACTCATAAATTTGTCTAACATATTTATTTTACATGACATTTTTGTATTTTTTATTTATTTATTCTTTATTAAGTATATATACGCATAACAATTTATAGCTACACAAATATTAAAATTGTATAATAAATCATTTATCTTGCGCAGGGGATATTGACTTTCAAATTTTACTCCCAAAATAGCAAAGTTTGTCATCATTCTAATCTAAAAACATTTTAATGAATGTATTCATTGACTAACCATTAGTCTCATAATATGACACTAACATATTTTATGACTAATTATCTGTTTATGTAGAGCTGAATTACTTATTAAAACTATCATTTTACTCAATTCAGTTAGTATAATGCACTATTATAAAATCATATGCCATAAGAGAGAGTAAAATTAGAAACTACCATGGTAAATGAAGTTAATATCATAGAGTCAATTAGTTATTTTAATCAATAGTTATGGTTCTGTATGATCCATTTATATGTCTGGTATTTGTAATTTAATATTCTTTTGAAATTTATATAATCTCAAGGAATTAACTTGCATTAAAACTAGACTAAAATGTCGTATTGACTCAATAAATGCACATAACAATTTGCAAAAAATTATTCATCTAGTATCTCGTAAAGAATATTTATGAAATTAAGATAATTATAATTATCCTTGGTAGTTTGCAAAATGTCTGTAATGTAAAGATTATTTGTTTTGTTTGTAGCAAAAATATGATTATCTTATATTTCCTGATACTAAATCACTTGGTAAGCTAATATTCTACCCAAAAAACATCTCGAGAATTTACATATATATTGAACTGATATTTTTCTTTGCATTACTAAATTACGGCAGCCTGACAATGGTGAAAGGAAAAGATGAGATTATAATTTAAGCATTAATACTATAAACAATCTACTAAAGTTTATATGAAATAACCTTAATAATATAATATTTAATCACCGTTAAAAATAAGATGTAAAGACACCGTTAAGAAAAAATAATTATGCATACTCAAAATATGTTATTAATAAAATTATTAAGTACCTTAACGCTGTTTCTTAATCCAATATACTCTATAAATGTAAAACACGCTATGGAGGAAATTTGTTTTTAACAGAACTTTCAGCTCTTTCACTTGAGTTAGAATATTTTCTTAATTTTAAGTAATTGGTTTACTGATTCAAACCACTTTATAGCATTCAAGAATTAATGCTATTTAAGTTTTCTCCTCTGGAAGTTATTATTACATTCTTCATTTTAGCGTTTTTTACGACACTTTTTAAAATATGTTTAATGCTCTTAATTAAAATTGTATAAATATTTCCTTTTCGTTACAGTCTTAAAACTATTACTTAGGCTTTCATTTTTACTTTAATATTTTGAATTCATTAGAGCTTATGTAATTATAGTTACACGCTGTGTGTTTTCCGTGCACTGGTTCAACAAATGCATGTCGTAAAACAATAAAAATACTTCAGTGAAGGAAATATTTTTTATATTGTTTAGCGGTATAATTCTGAGGATGGCGAAGATAGAGTTATCCAATATTTTTAACACGATGTAGAGGGTAAGTTTTGGTGGGAGAGTATAATTCTGCTGATTGGATCTGCAAATTTTGTCTTCATAATTTATTATATGTATTTTCACTAAAAATACAAATAAATACATATATCAGTAGTAATAATTTGTCATATTTCTTTCAAACACTGGTATTCAAACAATGTTCGATGGAACTCGGGGTTCCACTCTGTAAATGTGCGGTTACGGAAGTAATATTTAAAATTACAAGAAAAGTGAACATCTGAAGTTGTCTTAATGTTGGTTTATATGTAGGCTCAAATTAAAAAGTTTCAATTATTTCGAAATTATAGGCATTACTGTAAGAATTTGTTGAAATTATACACATGACTTTGAAAATTACAATACAAAAAATTCATTTTGAATGAAATATATGCTACAGAAACTTTATTGCTATTCCTTGTTATAATTAAAAAAAATAATGAATAATTTGATTATTAGAAACGCTCTACACATGTAATTTGAGAAATATACAATACTTTTCTTTAAGTCTTTTAATGTTAATTTTAATAAGATATATATTTATATTAAATAGTGGACCGCTGTCCTATAAATAGGACAGCAGATGTAAATCCATTTAATAACAAAGTTATAAATATTTCCTCAGTGGATTTTATTTTAACACCTTTCAAATAAACACACTTTAGTATAATAGTAAAAAAAAGTGAGAAATAAAATTATATTGGATTGTAAAATCTATTTTCAGCAACCCCTTAAAAATTGTGATTTTTTAATCTTTAATTTTATATTCATTATTATTATTATTTTCAAACGTCGTGGAGGTTACTTGCAGTTTATAAACAGAACTAATAATGTAGCTGAGCATTTTTGTTCAAAAATATATTTTACACGTGTATTTTGTAAATATTAAAAAGGTGTCCTAAATATAGGACGACGGTCCAATCCCGATTATTTTTCCACGAATTCGTTATTGCATTCATAGCGCACATTCTTTTCTTACCCTTCAATGAAAACCAGTTCAAACACCTGTTCGCACACCTGGACACAAGGGGAAATATAGATCTATTGTAATCAGGAAAACTAGAGATTACAAGATAAACTTAATTTCTTATTCTCATGCTTGGTTGAAATTTGTTTAGTGCTGCATGCAGCTCTATTTCTTTTCTGCTAAGAATTTGGATACTTTACTATGCATTTTGCTTCTGTAAAAATGCCACGTAGATTTTTAACAGTCCAAGACGCTCTCGAATATATGAATTCTTTAAGTGATGAGGAATTGATGATCCTGAAATTGGTATTGTTCCTCCTAATCCAGACTCTGTTAGTGATGAAGAAGAAATAGATGATTCAGCCACAAAATGTGAAAAGCCATGAATGCATGATGGGCTAAAAATTTAAGATACCGCTGGTATTGAAATTTTAACAAATTTTTAAGAATGTCATCTTCCACCGAAAAAAAACCCAGTAGGTAAAACGTCAACCAAAATTTGAATTATTAAGTGATTCAATTTCAACACGAGATTATGAAATTATAAGCGTGGTTGCAGAAAAAACTTCAGTTGAACTCTTCCACATGATGGTTCATGGCATAATATCTGTTACTGAAACAGAAACAAATCGGTATGCAGCTCCCCCTCCCCCCAAAAAAACATATTCTTTGAGCATTACATAAACAGAAGTCATGCAATTTCTGTGTCAATTTCTTTAGTAGGTACTATTAGTTACCCCGAGAAAAAATGTACTGGAAAAATGCTCCAGACACTGGACCTACATTAGTGAGGTCTCTATGTCTAGAAAACGGTATAATGACACCAAGCCCTTTATAAAATTTAACGATAATTCTTCAATTGATCCACACAATTTTTATTATAAAATTCGACCTCTTTATGACAAAATCAACATAACCTTAAAGCAATTTGGTATTTTTTCTGAAAATCTCAACATCGATGAAAGAATGGTAAGATATTTTATAAGAAGGCACATTTACAAGATGTTCATGAAAAATAAACCTTTAAAATTTGGATATAAATTATGTATGTTAGCATCGTAAAATGAATATCACTTTTTTCTATCCCTTATCAAAGATCGTAGTTCATAAACTGTAAGAAAAAACCAACAACAGTATTCGTAAAATGTAATGTTGGACTTTACATTTACTATTTCTACAAATTTCACCTATGAATCAGCCTAATGTGTTGAAACTGATATTTGTTAAATTTTATTAGTGTATTGGACCGTTGTCCTATATATAGGACAGCTAATTACTTAAAAAATTAAAAATATTTTTTTTAATTTTGGTTTTATAAGCTTAATTACACCATATTAATGGTACGGATGAAGTTTTATTAACTTACAGAAATATTTAGTTGGTGTGGTACAATATGGGTTAAATATTATTTTTAAGTGTGATATGAGTCAACAATGTTTGAAGAAATCCATACGTTAAAAGCTTTAAATTGATTTTGTTAAAAACTACGTTACTTGTTTCGCCGACAAATACTATCATAATGAATGGTGTAATGATTTTTTTAGAACTCACTGAAATTTTAAACATAACTTACGATTAATGTTGAGTATACACAAAACTAAAAGATTGTAAGGGAGTAATTGTTATGTTTCTTAGAAGCTTCACATTTTTTTCTATTTTTGCTTTATGTTTTTCGATTGCCTATAATTTAGTTATACATTAGAAAAACACTAGTAATTTCGCCTATTGCTTTCAACTAGAACATATGTTTAAACCAATGTTTTAATCAGAATTTAGAATTCGGAGTTAGAATGTTAATGTGTAGTTTAGAAATGAATTTAAATGGGTATTTTTCAAACTTTTACAAAAGAAATGAAATTTTTCTTTCAAATTTCGAAAGGTCGATGCTTTACAATCTAATTTTACAAGCACTTGAAAACAATTCTTAAAATGTAATTTGAGCTCTTAATGTTGCATAATGTCTTCAATAAAAAAAGGATGTTATTAAATATCTTGTGCATTGTAGTATCATTGTAGTAATCAGTATCAATTTACATATTGTTAGTTTAAACACGCATAGATTCCAAATGATTGTTCCCATTGTGATACATAGTTACAGAATATTTCTGTTATGTCTAGGATTTAATTAAGGAGCATTAAAATGCCTTTGTGACTACCTATATTAAGCTTGAACAGCAATATATCTGACTTTAACGAGAACTTACTAATCCCTTCGGACCGCCTTTTCCGTATTTGATCATGTAATATGAGATTAAGCGATCAAGTCTTTCATTTATAGTATCACTATTATATTACAGAAACTTTCCCCTTAAATATTTAAAGCTCTTTGAATCAGTTACAGTAATCTGTAAATATCCGTCTATTGAAACGATACATACGAATTTGCAAATAATCATATACTACTGAGAGAAAACTGTCGAAAAATATCGCTATAAATTGAATGCAGCACTATTTTTACTCTAAAATGTCGTTTCAATCATAAAATAGTTTAATAAAGATATCTCATAATATTAAATTAAATGGACACCACTTTTGACTTCTCAATTAAGTTCTCCGAATTTATGACCTTAATAAGGATAACGAATGGTGTTGATTTAATAAGCGATTAATTGAAAGATATTCTTCCTCGCTATTACCCACTGTCGTGGATTGAAAACAAATTATACCTATAGATCATAAGATATTATGAAGTTATTCCAGATTATTAGTTTAAGCTATTTTTATTGTTTAATTTCCTTATTCGAATAATTTTAATATTTGAACGTTAGTATGTCATTGGAATAAAAGCTTTTACATATTCTGAATATGAAAATGAAATAATATAAATATGTATATGTGTGATATCAATCAAATTTGAAGATATTTAACTTAGTTAAACTGTAAAACAGCTTTATTAGCAAATAATTATTGAAGAAATTTAAATGAATTGTCTCTTAAGAAAAAATGATTCAATAATTGTTTCAATACAATTACAATCAAAATTGCGTTTTCTATTAAGATATACAACCTTAATAAATTGCTAGTTAATATTATAGAATTGAGGTAAAGAAATTTCATAATTTATATTACCACAAAATTATCATATTATTTGCATTTGTAAAGGTAAATTTTAAATGCTTCATATTTTTGCTGTTCATCATATTTCTTTTAGCACCATAAAACACAGCATTATCATGATGAATGAATTTCATTTATTTATTTATAGGATATAGTTCAATACTAACAATTCTTACGTCATTTGATAAGCTGAAAACCAGGAACTGGTGCTCGGTTCACCAATGTAGAATTATCTGTACAGTTTCATTTTTAAATTTATAAAATATCTAATACTGCTGGTTTTATTATCACTTTCATGTTTTCATTTTTACATTTTTACCTTTCTCTGATATAACTTATTTCACAGTCGAACATTTCTTACGAGAAAAATCCCAATGCATGTTAAAATCCTGTACTTTACCAAAAGGGTGACTAATTTAGCAATTTTAGTTATGGAAACGTAAGGATTTGACACAGAAGTGTACAGAAATTAAAGAACTTAGCAGCATGCAAATGTAATTATAAAAACAATGACTGTTTCAGAATTATGCATCTTTGATGTACACAAAAGAAAATATTTTTTATAATGCAAAGAATTAAACCTAGACAATATATGTATTGGATCAAACTAGTTGGATCGAAATTTTAGAAGGAATTTATTTTGTATCAGAACACTAAGAATCACTGTTTAATTTCGTACATGGTTCTTGAATGCTTTGGAAATAACATTCTGATTTAAATAAGAATTTTAGTGAGTGTTTAAACTGTAATACAAGCTGTTGATAACGAGCTAACTTGATATCTATTTTATAAGATTATAAGTAAGAGAGAACTAACTTATTGAAAAAATTTTTATATATCCTCTATAACCCACTATTTAAAACTGAAAATCAATAAATATAGCTGGTAAATAACTTTTCTCAATTATTAAGATCTATGTCTATTGTAAGAGCTTTCCATTACTAAGAATATTAGACAGGTCTCAAATAAAAATATACAGTATCATTCCGAAAGGCTCGATTGATTGGGACTACACCCAATATGGATAGTTAGATTATTGTTGTAAAACGTTGGGTTATTTCTTAGGAAAAAACAAATTTTCTTGCAACATATTTGTTTAATAACTACAAAACTGATATTGCCTTTGTTTTTAAATTTACATACAGCTTTAAAAAATCTCTTTTTTAAAAATGTTATTAAAAAAACAATTATTTCTATTTCATTAGTCCTTTCATTACAGACAAAGTTTCTATATGCCAAACGGATGCATATATAATTTATTTTTCTCTGTTGAAATTAGGATTAGTAGAAATCTACGGTAATATATTTTATAATACCAAAATAGCGTTTGTATTGACTCCAGTATAATTTTCGACAATGTATCATGAATTCACCATATCAAGAAACTTTCAGTTAGGAATTACCACTTGTATATTTTTATTGAATGCTTGATGAGCAATTCTTTGATGTATTCTTCTCGAAGAAATGCCATGTTAGTTACAGCATTCAATAACTCGAAATGAGTTTATATTATTTTTTTATTTAAATAAATTTTAATGTGATCAGAAACACAATCTTATTTGGTCTTATTTAAAAACAAAAAACCATAAAAATTTTCTTCGAATATATGACAATTGCAAATTACATTTCAAATAATTCTTTAAAAATTGCTTTATTATTAGAAAAATAAAAACATAAACTTAACATATTTAAAAAAATTCTCCGCTAAAATTAATTCTCAAAAACTTATTTTTGACATTTTAAGTGAAAATAAAATTTGGAAATAGTTTACCGTTAATTTTCATGAAAAAATTTCTGTAAAACTTTTAACATTAATATCTTTTAACTATTAAATTAAAAAAAATCACTTATTTTAAGAATCTTATTCCGTTGCGAAGAAAATCAATTCTTCATGTTTCCCTAGTAATTAAAAATATTGGACAATGTAGGTGTAATTTAAACTTATATACGAACAGAAATTCAATTTTTTGTTTTCATTTGCTAATTTTCAAAACAAATAAAACTTTGATATAAATGAATTTTAACTTACATGTTAACCACAATAAGTGGAGCATAAAAAGTCATATCTAGTTATGCTGTTAGAGTAGGAAAATTAAATCATTTCACTTAATTTTTTTAAGAGGTTAAAAAATATAAAATGTCAGTTTTTGTAAAAATAGTTTTTGATTCGATACAAATCACTTCAAAATCAGATATATATTGTGTAATAAAGATTGATTGAACTATTTTTAACAAGTAATTTCATAAAACTAGATATATATTTAAGCCTCATTTATTTGGTATTTTAGACGTTCTTCAACAAATAGTTAAGACAAAATTTGTAATCAGTATGAAAAATTTATATATATAATATATATAATATATATATATATATATATATTATATATATATATTATATATATTATACATATATATATATATATATATATATATATATATATATATATATATATATATATATATATATATATATATATATATATATATATATATATATATATATATATATAATATATATATATATATATATGTGTGTGTGTGTGTGTGTGTGTGTGCGTGTATGTGTGTATGCATATATGTATATACGAATAAAACATTACATATCATTTAAAGTGTACTTTATTTACATTTTAACTATTCCTGTAGATAATATATTTTTAAAAAGAACAAATTTGTACTACTGAAATATACATTTAAAAATACAAGACATATAATTGTTAAATCATTTACAAGTTATAATATATTCACATTATTTAAACCAATTTACGAAATTTCGTCAAATTATTAATAATATTTTGTAATGTGCCGTGCGCACAAGCTATACAAACTAAATATTATACTATTAGATAAATACAGTTTGAAATGTAAATCAAACATTAAAGTGACATAAAAAGGCAATTAAATTAATTCGCTATAACTGTTGTTCAATTCAACATATACTACATTAATGATATTAATAAAGTGTTCAGACTTATTTGCATATTACTTTTTAAAAAAATTAAACGACAATATATGCAATATTATATGCAATATTAAAAAGCCTAGTGTTATACCACTTTAAAGAAATAATTGTTTAATACTTTAAACCAAAATTATTATTTCAATAATAAATCGTAACAAAAGCTTATATATCAGAAATTTTTATTCAGCTTTTGATAGGGAAATATCACACCATATGTTTTATACTCCCTTTTCATATAGCTTCCTATATAAAAACAGAGAGAATTTCCCACTTCTAGCGAATGCTTTTATTTGATTATTTTTTTCAGTTTTATTGCTTTTTGCGCTCTTAAATTGTTGACAGCGTGACTTCCCCTCTCAATGAACTGTGCTACCGTCCAACCTGGAAAATTCATTAAAGTAACCGCGAGGTTGATTAATGATTGTCCATAAGGGAGAATGACAGAGGGAGAGAGGGAGCGAGAGCCAAAGGCTACCCCGACCCTCTGTACACCTTTTAAATCTGCCGACGCTCCATCTAACGCTTTGATCGCAAGGGTTCGATACCGGCAGGCATGCGCGATTAAAGAGGCTAGCATCAGTTTCTAATTTCCTTGTTAGGCAAAATAAGGAAATGTCAAATGTATTTTTCGATTGCATACAACTAGGTATTTTCGGAAGTATTCATTTGTGTATATGGCAGAGTTTTTCATGTCAATTATCATAGGTTTTATGCAGATTAACTATTTTTTTCCTTCAAACTTACAGCCATTTATTAAATATCAAAATGAACATATAAGAACTAATAAATAATAATTAGCATTATGTAGTATAAATACATGCTTGTGTATATAAACATATATATATGTATGTCTATATATATCTATATATATATATATATATATATATATATATATATATATATATATATATATATATATATATATATATATATATATATATATATATATATATA
Organism: Pardosa pseudoannulata; assembly: GCA_032207245.1. Classification (NCBI taxonomy): domain Eukaryota; kingdom Metazoa; phylum Arthropoda; class Arachnida; order Araneae; family Lycosidae; genus Pardosa; species Pardosa pseudoannulata. Next base: position 100,932,102 of record CM063503.1, read on the forward strand.
TATATATATATGTATATATATATATATATATATATATATATATATATATATATATATATATATATATATATATATATATATATATATATATATATATATATATATATATATATATATATATATATATATATATATATATATATATATATATATATATATATATATATATATATATATATATATATATATATATATATATATATATATATATATATATATATATATATATATATATATATATATATATATATATATATATATATATATATATATACGTATATATATATATATATATATATATATATATATATATATATATATATATATATATATATATATATATATATATAGAGAGAGAGAGAGAGAGAGAGAGAGAGAGAGAGAGAGTGTGTATGGGTACTGAGCACTGTGTGTTCCGCGTAATGTTGACCACCTAACCAGAACATAAGCTTCGCACCCCAGGGACTCTTTCTCCGAGGAGTTAGTTATGTATATTTATGTATATATATAATATATATAGACATATACACACACATATATATATATAATGTATATATATATATATATATATATATATATATATATATATATATATATATATATATATATATATATATATATATATATATATATATATATATATATATATATATATATATATATATATATATATATATATATATGTGTGTGTGTGTGTGTGTGTGTGTGTGTGTGTGTGTGTGTGTGTGTGTGTGTGAGCGTCTGTATGTGTGTTTGTATTTCAAACATGGTATCACATGGAAATTATTCAAGTATGGGTATTCATAAACTGAGAGAACTCTAAAAATGCAATATTATTATTTATATTTCTGAAAGAGAAAATAATCTTCAGATTTCCTGGAGGCATTTTTTCTATATTTTGCATTCTAATAAAAAATAACTTAAATATAAATTTTTCAAAAATATAATTTAAATAATAAACACAGTAAGAAAAATCTCAGTTCTACTTTCAGAGCTATTTTTTTAAAGTAATTTTTCCTTCAAACTGGTGTTTGATTTTGCAAAATATAAATGTGCACTTAAGAAATAATTACACAATCTTATACTTGTTAAAGGCCAATTTTATTGAGATATAATGAGTTAATTTAAAATTCATAAATTACATTAATATATTTCTAAAGAAATATAACTAAATACTAAACTTATTTATTAAGTTAGTAAGTACCTGCATGAATAATCCTTATAGAAATAGAGGAGAAAAAAATATTTCATTTTATGTTCCATTGATATTAAATACTATTTATATCAAGATTCCTTTTTCTTTTCTTGGAAACGAAACTTTTTCACAATAAACGTTTAATAAATAATTTTTTCAATTTATACTATTAACATACTCTTCCGGAGAAAACCAGTCAACTATTTGTTTAGTATTTGTTTTAAATAGATGCAATCATAAATTTTTAACAACTTTAACACTTGAAATATGAATAGAAAAAGGAAATATTCATTCGAATCCCCATACTCTGAATGAATGTCTTAAAAAGTTGACTTTTCTTTGGTAAATACCATTAAATCACAGTTACTTAGAAAATTTACTGCTTAACAAAATTTTTATTTACAAAATATAAAGAAATTCATTTTATCAGTTATTAGAAAAAAATGACTTTAATATTTTCCATATAAATGTGAAATTCATTTTTTAAACTGTATAGTACAATATTTTTATTCTTTTGTACTCCGTAAAAATAAAGAATGTGGTCTTTATCGTTAAACTCTTCTCTAACACTTTCTAATACACATCTAGTGTTTTATATACTTGTATATCATATGCAATACACAATGAACTATATTTTTTATACCCTCTTTGATACATTTTTGTGTATCACATATTTTTGTATGTGTATCACATGTGTATCACATTTTATTTTTGTGTATCACATGTGATATACAATACTTAAAAGCATTAAATATGTATATCATATGTGATCTACATGACAGGAAAACTGATAAATGTTTTTCAGTAAAGTATAAGTACTTTTGCAAAGTGCATTTACCATTAACGAAAAATTCAAATTTATTGAAATTTATATTAGTAATATTTGTTTGCATCACTAAAAGAAAATAAATTTGAAGCTGAATTGATATACACTGCATATTAAATTAAAATTCACAAACATTTAAAAACGAGAATATGTTCACTATCACATACAGAGTATTTGCACAAAATGTGTTAAGAATCAAATATTATTAGAATATATGCTTTTTAAATGTTGTATATTTATAATTATAGTTTCATAATTTTTTTTAATTATTTAATATTTTTAAATATCATGGAAATATATATAGTTTATTAGATTATAGTCGTTTTTTATTGATTAATACTATTTACTTCCCAAATAATGTATATTTCTGTCACTTTTTTGTTTACTATTTATGATTATGAATTGTAAAAGAAGTAATTTTAACCAAATAAGTGCACTAACTTTAACATTCCTTATGTGCATCCTCTCAGATAAAAAAGGAAACCAATTTTATGATTCATTTAAATTTCTTTTTCCTCCTCTTGATTCTTCTTTCTTCCCTTTTTCTTCGGGTCCCTGCGAGAAAAAAAATACCATTGGCTACCGTAATATTGTTTTCTCTAAATTAAAGTCTTTATATTTTTTCTATACCTCTGTTTCTTTCTTTGCTTTACTTTTTTTAAAACCTCTTCAACTTGTTGACAGTCCAACGCCCCCTTGATACTTCCCTCTTCATGTCTGTGAATGAATTGCGCTACCGGAAAACCTGAAAAATTCATTAAAGTAACCACAAGGTTGATTAATGATTGTCCGCAAGGGATAGAAGGAAAGCGACAGACAGAGAACTAAAGGATTCCTCTGCACACCGATTCGTAAGCCTTCTAAATCTTCCGCGCTTGATCTGCTGGTTTTCAGACCTTTTATCGGCTTTAACTGTTTACTTGCAAAACATACGGTAGTAAAACTACTGGCATTGTTTTCTAATCCGTCTGTTAACTAAAATGAATATGCAAGAATGGATCAGATTATTGTATCCATGTGTAGAAAACTGATTTAATGTCTTCATTCCTTAAGTGATATAGATATGCTCTTGAAAGGATTTATTACTTTTAAAGTATTAAAATGCCTTATACGTTAAGAATTCAAGTTAAGTTATACTTGACCAAACTACTAGAAAGAAGATTGTAATATTTGCTTTAAATATCCTAATATTGCAATACAAACAGTACTTCCAATGCATATATATTATGACGTATATCGTTTCGGAAATATTCGATATTTTCACAATAAAGTTTAAGGCTTAAAGCAAGTGCAAAATACACATACACATAAATTACATGGGAGAGATTTAAGAAAATAAATGCTTATAAACTTAGCTCAATAATCCAAGTAATGTAATCACATACTCAAGCAGTAAGTGAGCTATGTGAGTTTACAATTTTAAAGGAACAATAGCTTTTTTCCAACTGACGGAATTTATTAAATTCTTTTACTACTAAAATTCATAATTTGAAAAAAAAACAAAGTTAACACAACGACAGCACAACCTAACAGCTTAACTGGTTTATTCGATTTGCATAATTTCGTATTTTTAACTAAAAATAATATCCGATAGCACATCTCATTATACTAGTATTTAAGAAATGTGCATACCAGTTATTTATTCATTGCACACTTCTCCTCTGTTTCTTTATTATATGATTTTGCTATTAAACTTCATAATTTGAAAAACGAAATTAAGACAATGACAGCTCAACCTAACAGCTTAATTATTGGTTTATTCGATTTATATAATTTCACATTTTTAACTAAAAATAATATCCAATAGCACATTTCATTATACTAGTATTTAAGAAATTTGTATACCAGTTATTTATTCATTGCACTCCTCTCCTCTGTTTCTTTATTATATGCTTTTGCTATTAAACTTCATAATTTGAAAAAAACGAAGTTAAAACAATGACAGCTCACCTAACAGATTAACTCGTTTCTTAGATTCTTTATATAATTTCACATTTTTATCTAGAAATAATATCCAACAGCACATCTGATTATACTAGTATTTAACAAATTTGTATACCAGTTATTTATTCCTTGAACTCCTCTAATCTATTTCCCTCTCATTTTTGCATGATTGCGTAACCGAGTGTTACAAATGATAGAAGATAAAAAATAATAATAAGCAATAAAATCACTCACTGAATATTACGCACAAATAGAATGGGTAACCATAGCTTCCTCTGTATATTTAGATAATTCGAGATAAATTTAGTTACATGAAAAGACCATTACTTGAACATATAATAATATATGTTTTCCCATGTCATATATATATAGGGAGTAAAGATTGGTAATAAACGACATTTTAATTTCAGAACATTTCTTGCTATTAATAGTTTAATACTTCATAACTTCAATTATAATCTTAAAGCTGGAAAATTATTGATGTAAAAATTTTCTGATGTTTTAGTTATAAAAAATCAAATATACCTAGCTGTCTATACAATTCCAGTAACTGTTGCGTATGTTCTAAATTTAAGAGTTTTTATGTTAGAAAATATTTTTACAAGTTCTTCAATAAAAGTCCAAATTCAATGCAGTATTTGAAAGTTTTTAAATATGTTTTTTAAATAAATGTAAAACTCATGAAATAAGAAAGAATATTTTATCCGAAACATAAATTTTTATTCTTTTATACACAAACACACACACTCATATGCATACATACATACATACATATATATATATATATATATATATATATATATATATATATATATATATATATATATATATATATATATATATATATATATATATATATATATATATATATATATATATATATATATATATATATATATATATATATATATATATATATATATATATATATATACATATATATATACATATATATACATATATATATATATACATATATATATATATATATATATATATATATATATATATATATATATATATATATATATATATATATATATATATATATATATATATATATATATATATATATATATATATATATATATATATATATATATATATATATATATATATATATATATAACCATCTTATATCAAAAGTCTAAATTGTATTTCAGTTTATGACTAAATTTCAATTTCTGTTTTAAGTAAACCATAAGTTTTAGCAATATCTGAAATTTTAAATTTAAAAATTGACAAATTCTCAATTAGAAAAATTTTGATATTATTTTTTGTTTTATCTGGATGTATAATAAAATATTTCTTCTATTAATGTAATTGTCTTTTACATTACAGAAGTCATATTTAACGTCTGGTGTATATAAGTAAATAGTTTATAATTTATATATTAGAGTTTATATATTAATTTATATATTATTATCACGTAGCTTAGTTAGGTAGGTATCACGTCATTTTTCTCTTTGTTGTATATATGCTTTTATTCTATACTCGAAATTACAAAACCAAATATATTTTGCAAACATAAGAGTATTATTAAATACAATTAAAAATATTGATTAATACCGAACAGAAAGCATTATTTTTAAAGAACCGGAGAAAGAATTTTATATTGAAAATACAACCATCAGGCAAAAAAAAACTTATACAGTATTTCTTTAAAAGTAAATAACACAATACACGTTAGGAGGTATACATAACCGAGAACAGTACTAAACTGAAAATATCTTGCTGATATGTGTTCTGAAATTGAGATAATAGTAAAGTTTTACTTAAAGCTATGTTTCCATATCCATCTAAATACGTGTTAAAATGTCAAAATATCTAAATTATTTTTGCAAAAATAATTATTAATACCATTATTTGCTGGAGTAAAATATGTGTCAAAACTTTCCCTTATAAAATTTATAAATTAAATAAATTTAGCTTAATGTACTTAATTTACTTTCACCGAAACTATTCCCGTTAAATGACAAATATCCAACATGAAACATTTCTTCGTTTGTAAGTTATCTAGACCCTTAAAAAACACAGGTAGAAACATTTCGGGCGGTTACTGTAGAATAGGGCCTTGTAACCCTTGTTTAACTTTAATAGCTATTTCACTAGCTACCTGAAAGTGGACGAGACTATTTTTTCTCCAAATATGTCAGCCAGCATTTGATTTATATCAGCAATCATTCTCATTGAAACAAATGACATTTTACCGTTGAGCTGAATGTAAGTTTCGTGCATCTTTCAAAATTTTCGTGCACCGGGCTGTCTGGTAAACTGAGAAAAAGTGAAATGCTTTTGTTGCGTGACATTTTTTAATATGTGAGATTCTCTGATATAGTTTCCATGTTAAGCACTGTTTCAAATTATCACAAATGGCTCCTAAGGTAATAACGATTTTACGGAGACCGTACTTTTCTTTTGTCATACCGAACATGCATTTTATCATTCAGAACTGCACAGTATACTTACTTATTTATGCATGCTTAGAATATATTGCCCTCCTCTTAGAGCAATTTGTTTCAAATTTGATAATGTTTAGTTACGTGTTTTCTCATAATTTTGGAATTTAATGATAAAAAAATGTATATTTTTTATGCGTAAGAGTGACAGAAATTGATGTTTTCGACAGGGAAGAAAAATATTATTTTATTAATTTTATACTTATGTATCTGTAATAAAAAAGAAGGTAATGTAAGAAGGAGAATATTTAGTTTCGTAAAAAGTGAAACCATCATTATTACATATTAAATATTAAAGGTGCAGCGGAAAATCTTAAAGTTGATTAAAATATTATTACTTAACACATTTTAAGTTCAAGCAAAATGTGGGGTGATTCTTGTCTACTTAAATTTTAAGTAAATGAATTTTTATATAAATGACAACAATACATTTAATTACAATGTGCTACAGACCTTTTTCGAAAGCCACGCATGTGAAAACAAAAAACTAGTTAAGGGCAAAAAATAAATAAATGAATAAGAAACATACTTCGAAAATATTCTTACGTTATAAAAGGAAAAATGTTAAAAAGTAATATAATATTACTTAAAATATAACTGCAGAGTAAGATTCTAAGAGAGTAAATCATAAGGGCAGAGATCCTAGCTAACACAGCCAAAATGCATCTCATGAATTAAGACAGTATATTGAAGTGGGATGAACTTTCATGGCTAAACCCATACCAACAATAGTGGAAAACTCGAACTTTTACACCACGAATTCTAAGGGGAAAAACATGAATGGATAAGCTTCCAATGAGAATGTACAAATGTGCCAAGATTGATAATAATGATAGAGTAACACCCGAATTGCACTGTCCTGCTATTCTACTACTAACACTTATCGCCACAATGTTAGTCTAGGAGCAGTTGTCACCAAAGTCGTTTAACGGCTAAACACGATTAATCTCTGTTTAAATGGAAAATTGAGTCCCAACACTTGTTGGCTCCCTAGGTTAATCACGGTTAGCGGTAAGAGTAATTCCTTTCTATGCTGACCCGGTATCTAAGTCCACACAGCGACTTCACTGGATGACTAGCACGCCACAACAGCTATAAAGCTGCTGCTGGCCTATTCGAGATCCGTCATGGTTAGAAGATTAATTTAGACAAACTCAGTAAGGAGCAAACTCTATAAAGGTAAGCTCAAGACTATCAGGAAAGACACTGAAGAAAGATCACTCAGGTGAGCCCCGGGCTCATGAAATCCGTGTATGCGTAAAGAAGACATACCCATGAGTTTGTCTCTCATTTAGCACTACCTAGAGGACAAGTACGGCTTTAGTTCGTGGCCGCGGATGCGAGAGACATTGTCACCCAGGTTAGCGGTAAAACGCCTTTGGTGAGACTGACCCTTAGACACAAAAATATATATATATATATATATATATATATATATATATATATATACAAATAATAGAATTATTTTTGTCAAGATATAGCTAAACATTGCCGCAACTATCTAATTCTATCCAATGAGAGTGCATGTATATTTTAAGTAATAGTCATAGTCTACAAAACTACATGGCTTCTGTATAGTCAATTATTCTAAAACTAAATTAATAGATATAATTTATGAAAAAAATACATATTTAGGACATACGATATATTCTGTAGACTTACAAAAAGTGCTTGGAATAACGACGATTTCTTCTTGTACAATTACTTAAATAATTATGTATGCAAAGTTCTGCAGTCGATATATTTTTAGTTAAAGCAACCCTAAATATAGCTGTGTGTAGTAGTTTAAGATATAAAAGAGTTACTGGTTAGAAAAGCTGCTCTGTATACCAGCAGCTTCAATCGTTTGCCTCTGCGCTCTGGTGATTTCCACTCTACAAAACTCTGTCATAAGATGTGAAGCACTGTCAGAAAATTAAATATTTTTTGACAGAGCTTCTGATCCCCTGATAAAACACTATACAAATAATTAATTAATTACCTGAAAATAATATATCTCCTTTAATTATTTTAATATAATATGTGTTCTTTACATTTTTAATACTTAGTTATTAATAATATAGGTTTATTGTTTACATAAAATTACACAATTATGATTATTGGGGAAAAATGTTCTAAATTTACTTTTGTATCTGGCTTTTTATTCATAAGCTATCTATTTATTTTTTATAAATAATTAATTTATTCCGCACATGCTCGAGAGATGTTGTTGTTATCTTATGCCACTTGGTCAAACCAAGCATGCTTTGAGCCGGTGGCTACTAGTATTAAGGCAAAAAGTTGTGCCTTTCGTTGTAACGAGCATCGCAAATGTGAAAATATGGCTTATGATCAAGTGGGTCCTCATAATTTTGAAGCAGGGACCAAACAAAAGACCTAGGCTTGACTTGTCACCCCTAAAGGTATTGATTGACAACTTGGAGAATATTGTGAATACGAACATGTTTTACATGTCCCAGTGGGGGGTGGGGCAGTGATACACTTCATATGTGTTTCGGCACAGCTGAGGAGTTGAGCCTCAGGGTGTTGTACTACGGTACCTCACCTAGGACAGCTATCAGCCTCCTCGTGGCGCCCCCTGTAAACTAGGAGTGTCCCTCCTATGCCGATGATAGCCGTCTGACAACCTCAAGGGGTATACCTCCTTTAGGTATACTTGGGTTTCACGAACCCGGGGTTTCCTGAGTGATCCTTCTCTTCAGACTTCCCTGGTAGTCTCGATCTTACCGATGTGGTATTGTATCCTTACTGGGGTCGTCTACATTAATTTCGAGCCACGACGGAGCCTCTCGTAGGTCAGCGCAGCTTTGTAGCTGTTGGTGATTGCTGTTGTGGCGACTGGTCTTCAGTAAAATGCTGCTGTATGGGCGGAATGCCTGGGTCAGCTGAGGAATTACCTTACATATCCCAGTCACCTTTAACGAACACAGCGGATCTTAGGCCGGCTAGGGCTCCAAATCCGCATCCCTCCAGTTACGAGAGCATTGCCTTTGCATGCTCAAGAGTTTGAAATAACACAACATAATTTACAGGTTTCTTCAGACCATTCGGTTCCCACAACATTTTATTACAGTCAAATATATTAAATACTTTATTTTTAAAATGCAAGAATAAGTAATTATGAAAGAGATGAATTTAAGAAATGATGGGATTCGAAAATGCAAGAAATCAACAAAAATAAGATATGATGTTCAAGCTCAAAATGTTCAATCTAAGATTATCCTTAAATAATAAAGAAAACTTTTGCAATCAAATTATTATTTTACTATATTAATACTTTATTTTTTACTGTATTCCCTTGTTTTAAAACATTAAAAAATGCTCTAATTTAATGTTTTTACCTTACTGATAATTACATAATATCCCGAATGAACTATGGTTTTTATTTTACATATCTTCAGATTTTTTAGACATGTTTTTAAAAAATGTGTATTCTTTCAAAAAAAAAATGTTTTATCAAGTTACAGTGTATATCGTACACAGATACAACCATAAGAGCATTAATTTATTAAAAAAAATTTAAATCATTGTTTCTAAAAATAATTTTTAACATAAATGAAATTCTCTACCGAGTTGCATTTTATATAAATACCGAACATACATTATGAATTTAGGAAAATTCATATGCAATATGATTTGGAGCATATTTAAAGAATGTTTGTTACTATTAAAGTTTATTATGCAGAAATTTTCAATTTTAGATCATAGTGATGATTTATAGAATTTATATAATAGCTTTTTGTTTTTGCTTTTTTTAAGAATATCGGGAAAAGTTTTATAGTTTAAAACTTGAGTTACGAATTTATCCAAGACAAACCGGAAATGTTATACAATATATCTTTTCATCTCTTGCGACTATCTACTTTTCCAGAATATATTTCACCATTGTTTCTAGAATTTTGTCTTTCCATACTTTAAGAAAATATAATGCACCACAATGCCGGATAATTTTTCTCATAATTAAATATTATCTATAATTTTGTTCTTTAGAATACAGATATCCTACAATTTGTCTGCTAACCAAGTAAATAATAATTTTAAAATATTTAATAATTACATTGACGTATAATTTAGAGTTTGTCTGAAAATAGCTGTAAAAAAGGCCTATATTTAAATAGAATGGTAAAATAACATTTTTCAAAACCACTGAGAAAAATATTTGTAACACAGGAGAAACGAAATGAGTAATCAAAGTTTTGGTTCTTTATTTTATAAAAAGTAAATAAATACTTAGAATTTGTAACCTACTGTTTAAAGCTTTCCAGAAAAATTGTTTAGAAATAATTTTCCATTTTTGCAATTAGAAATACTGAAATACTGCTCACTATTGTGCCCATATACCTTTATATAGCTATAATATACATATGAACGCTTTTACAGATTTTTCCTGCATCCAAAGAATTATATACGAGAACTATAGGTATATTTTGTATATGCACAGAAAGAAAGTGTTTTCTTTACATTCTCATATTTCGTCACCAATTCAAATTTTAAAAACTTAATTTTCAATCTTATACCTATCTTAGAGATGTACTTTTTTCTGTAAATTTCTTAAAATATTAATACAAATTTTAGGAAGTACGAGGGAAAAATTCATAAAATAATTTTGTGATGTTTAAGAAAAACTTTTATGTATTTTATAATATACAAGTTTCCAAAAATTCATTTAATCCTTTTTAGAGACCAGATAAATATTATTTATAATTTACAAACCATTTCTATTTATTTTTGGTAAAGGGTTGTTTTCGTATGAAAAATGTCCTTGACTTATACCCGAGATTTTACTTGGACGCATCAGCTTTAATACGTTATTTAAATATTAAAAGTTAGTTAATAGTTTGTCAAGAAGTTTTTTAGTAGTTTAAACTATAAGGTGGTCTTAATAATTTGGTTTATCTTTGTAAGTATGTAGGGTTACATAAAAAAGTTCCTATAAAAAAAAATTTATAAAAAATTTTGAAAAATTTCATTGCATAATTCACGGCATATTTTTATAACTTCCAGTAATATTGTTTCTACTATTAGGCATTACATTAATAAAAGTTTTCTAAAGTAATACGTTAATATTAAAGCTACTTGCAATTTTTATTAATTATATTTCAGGAACATTTAGTAAATCTAAAATGAAAACAAATTACATGATATTTCAAAATTTACAGTGAGCAGAAAAAATTTAAAATATATTTCAAATATTAACTTCCAATAATATTTAGGTATTTAAAATACTATAAATACAGTTGCATTCATCCACCCAAAAAGTAAAAATTTTAAATATAACCCAGAACAGATTTAGTCAAAAAGCAAAATCAATTCAAAATATATATAAAATAAATTAGTACTAAAATATCAAATTATACTTTATCTTAAATTTTCGTAGGACGTTATGACATTTAAAGGTAGTAAGCCATGCACCGTATGGTATCTGGAGACCTTGTTAAACTAAATTCAAGCATACACATCGAACGTGCATTCTAAATTGACGGGTATTTGTAATATCCTATTAAAATCATATCTTATTTTATTTTCATGCATATAGCCCAAACTTCAAGCGTGTCATTTTTATGTAACTCTTTTATAAAAAGTTCCTTACCCATAAGCACTATATATCTTCTCCGGAATAAAGTAAAATCACTTTGCCGCGACTATATATTTGGCCTATACATATCGAAGATCACGGCAGATGTTTTCGCAATCCCAGATCTTTAAAATTTTCGCTACTTGTGTTAACATTACAACGGACACTTTAGTGGCTGAGTAAAATTCTGCACAGTTAATAACAGACGAAACTCCAGGAATATTGGCCATTTAATCTTACTTTTTTATTTTTTATCTATTATAATAGCTTTAACTTTAGAGAAATACGTAACGGAGATACATCAATATTTTATTTTAATAATTTGTCAACGAATAAATTTTAAACAATGGGGTTTGCACTAATCGGAATGGAATGAAGTCGAGTTTGGGTGTAAAAAAATTGTTTTCTGTCATCCAAAGGTATAGCTGTGGGACAAATCATCATACCATTGACAGATGTTAACAGCAAGTGTTTTAGTATGGCTAACGCATGTAGTTGAAGAACGTTAATATCTTCCGAGGGAAACAAACTTTAGCTTAAATTTTCGCATTGACTTTCGAGAAAAAGGATATCAATGGTATTTAATCACTTCATATATATTGAAGGTGACCAATAATAACACACAGTCACTTTGAAGATACAGATAGCCTTTAAAAATTGAACTGCATAATTATAGGCTAGCGCGAAGAGTTCATCAGTTATCAAAGGGAGCATCTGCACATTTGAAGTGATTGTATCAACTTTCTATTTCTACAAACATGGAATTGAGAGAAAATACTGTTGTTTATGAGTTTTATGAGAGGGAGAGTATGTTGTGCAAGGATTTCTGAGTAAAAACAGTATTTAGCTGGTTCTGTGTGCAAAGTTTTTTGCGCATGTGATATATGAAATTGTTGCCTGTATTCAATCCAGTTTGTCTCGTATGATAACAATATTCCAGGAATTTTGCTTAAGAAACTCGAAGGCCTGGAAATAATGTCGAATAAAATTCACTACAGCATGGCAGTGGTATTTTATTTATCTAACTCTCAAAAATAAATTTTCAATCTCAATGAATCTTAGGAATTTACGAAAATCAGATCGAGGAGTAAATTTTAAGCAATACTACTGATAACAGAAGCGGGATTTTACAAAAGGCACATGAAAATCTATTAGCATGGAAGGCGCTATTTAATATAAAAATGAAATCAATTTTCGAAAAACAAAATAAAAGAATGAATTTGAAAAATGCATTTCTGAGCGAAGAAAATCAGTTATATTCTTTGAAAAACTGAAATGCAACCTCAGTGTCTCGAATGTCTCGGTGTCAAATGTAGTTCACCATCTTGCCAGATAAGAATATAGCACTAATCTTCTTATGTTTAATGTGCAATTAAAACTTTCTACATTGGGATTGACCAGATTGTCTTTAAGGTATTGCTTATGCCCAGGTGCCCAGGTATACAATAATATTTCGCAGTGGTAACTCTAGATTACTATTCAAGCTCGACATTAATCTATTTTAGAAGATTATCTAAAGACACTCCATAGTCGAAACAGGTAGCATTATAAGCATAAATAATGCAAGTCAAATATATATTTTGTGTGCTGTTCTTGGTTCAGTCACTTTCTAGTTCCATGTATGAAGAATGTCTGCAGAACATTTATGGATCGAGAAGTGTGGAGAAAAAAACCTGAATCACTGAGGTAGCTAATGAAAATACTTATCCTCACATGCACTTTTATCTATGATACATTTTATCTCGTAGCTAAGAGATACACACCTTTTCTTTTTTTTTGAAGTATTACTCTGAAAGTTTTTATTCATTTAATAATGGAATATTTTAAAACAAGAGCACAGCTTCTTCATACGTTAGATAAATGTTACTTAAATGTTCAATGGTATAAAACCTATATAGCTAATTATGATCTAAAGTATTTATAAGCGGTACTCGTCCTATTATCCTTTCGAAATTTATAAAAGAGACTATATTGATATAACTGCATATTTCATATACACTCATGTCCATAAATTAAGGATAATTCAGAATCACACAGAAATTGAGCTCTAAAATAAAAATTTCACATGTAGAACTATCACACACATCTTGAAGAAGAATTTGCAAATTGCAGGAAACCACCAGATGGCGCGGATAGTACGTCACAATGACAAGAGTGTATGAAAGGGGTATATAAGGAATGGTAGCAAAGAAGTAAAATTGTTCACAAGCGCTTTAAAAGCCTTTCAGTGCAATAACCGCATAGTTATGGCACAAAGGAAGCATTTGGATGATTTTTTAAGTGGTAGAATTATCGGACGACTGGAATGTGGACGTACCCAGCTGGAAGTATCCGAGGAACTTGGAATCGCCCAGAGTGTCATCTCCAGGCTTTGGCAACGATTCAAACATGATGGTAATGTGAGTAGATGTTACAGCACAGGTCGCCCCCGAGTTACTACGCCGAATGATGACCGGTATTTGGCAGTTACTGCCAAAAGAAACAGACGGAGCACAGCATCAGACCTGTCTCGTCAGCTCTCTTCAGCTACCGGGACGACAGTTTCAAGGCAGACCATGTACAGACGCTTAGGGAACCTTGGTCTATATGCTCGTAGGCCTGTCAGATGTGTTCCCCTTACCGCAACTCACTGTCGCCTGCGATTATGCTGGGCTAGAGAGCATGCATTGTGGACACTGCAACAGTGGTCTTGTGTGATGTTTTCCGACGAGTCCAGGTTCAGTTTACATTCTGATTCTCGTCGGACTTTCATATGGAGAGCGCCAGGTACCCGTTACCACCAAGAGAACACCATTGAACGACACCGTTACGGTGGTGCAGGATGGCTCGTTTGGGGAGGAATTATTCTTGGTTCCAGAACAGACCTGCATGTTCAGAGTGTAACGATGACAGGCCACATCTATCGGGATGTCATTCTGGAACAACATGTACGTTTGTTTCGGGGCGCCATGGGTCCTGAATTTCTGTATATGGATGACAACGCCCGACCTCAACGTGCAAACATTGTAGACGAATGCCTTCAATCGGAGGATATCACCCGTATGGATTGTCCAGCATACTCACCGGACTTGAATCCAATAGAGCATGTATGGGACATGCTTGACCGACGAATTGCAGCCCGTCAACCCCCTCCCGACTGTCTATCGGAACTTCGGAGGGCATTGCTTGATGAGTGGTGTAATTTTCCCCAAGATCAGATTGATAATCTGATACTCAGCATGCGTAGGCGTTGTAACGCTTGTATTGCATCGTCCGGGAGACATACTCCGTATTAACCATCATACTAACCATGTTATACTGTTTTCTGTAAATAGGATCTTTTTTGAAATTTGCTCCAGGGAGTAAAAATCGCAATTTTTATTAATTATGTCAAACATATAGCATCTTTTTTGCTCTTTACCTTTTGTTTAATAAATAGACTTTACAAATAAGTCAAATTTGTTTTGCTTTTGTCTCTTTCATTGCCTGAACTTCATTATCCTTAATTTATGGACATGAGTGTATATATATATATACATATGTATATATATATATATATATATATATATATATATATATATATATATATATATATATATATATATATTCACTATGACGTTTTGTTTTGTCAATCCACTTTGAAATATCGATAGGATCAATTATTTAAATTATTGATTTCTAATGGTTTTATATTCGAAATTCTTTTATTATACATGGTACCAGGAAATTATTTTCAGTTTTTCAGTAACTTGTCGATTGTGATATCTGGAAGGATGTTCTGATGTGAAATAAATAATAAACGAGAAAACAACCTAGAGGGAATGCAATCAAATTTAATTTAATGTTATTTTTTTTCGAGAAATGTCAAAAGAATACTTCATTAAGCATTCTTAGCAAACATTTCATATTCTCAGATATTACGTGTTTTACTTATCTGATTCTTTCGTATCTGTGCAATAAAAAATTAATATCACTTCTCGTATAAAATGTGAACTAGCTGCATTTTGATTTGCAGATATAAGTGTATTGCTAAGAATTGCTAGAAATGCAATGTATATATATATATATATATATATATATATATATATATATATATATATATATATATATATATATATATATATATATATATATATATATATATATATATATATATATATATATATATATATATATATATATATATATATATATATATATATATCTTAAATGTAAAAAAGTAATTTATTTACTGTTTAGGTTTGGTTCGGAGTGCTACAGTCTACTTTTCGCACCGGGAGGTCTGATGAGACCGGTACCTACTGCTTACAGGCGATTCCAAACGGTTAGGAACATTCATGTCACTGTGAGATTCGAAACCAATAACTCCGGTTCTGAAGGCCACACCCTAACCATTCGGCCATCGTTCTGCTGTATTGTTAGGGATGTGAACATCATGTGCAAGAATAATTTTTATTTTGGAAATTCACAATGGACAGTCTTGCCAGACATTGCTTTTGGAAGTAATCATGTATTTTATCAATCATATATCCTAAGATACAGTCAATACAGAATATAGTATCATATTTGTATATTCCGCACTCTTGTACTGCCCGCAAGTGATATCACATATCCAGATTAACTTATGATTCAATTTCCTCTTAAGTAGTAATGCTCTGACGAATAGGATCTACATGCTGTTGAGACAATTTATATAATTTGTTATCAGAAAACTTATGTGTATTTTTTGTTTGTTTTGTGGGGTATTATTGAATTGCTAGAAACCACTTTCAAGAAACATATATATATTTAGCTAGATTTCAGGTCGTCGTGAAGTAATTCATGTTTAATCATGTTTCTTCATTAAGCATGAAACCTATTGGACCATTGGTAGAGAAAAATGTTACTTAGTTGTCAGATTGGTCCCCATATTTTTATACTAAATAATGTTTAACCAACACCTGAATTTCTATATAGATCTATGGAGTATCATTCAAAATACACCAAAATTGCAATTTTATTAATAGAATCGGCATATTGCAAAGTTTTTACTGCAAAATAATTGCATTTTCATGTATTATACTTGCTCCTTTAATGTCTGGACATGTGATTAAAATAGAAAAAACTGTATTTTTGATTAAATGAAAACAAATAAAATATGTATCTTTAAATTAGATTTAATCCAGTATGAAATCATAGTCTCTTAATGTTTGGAGAGAGTAAATGAAGGATGCAAACGTTGTAATAAACACTATGAACTCAAAAACATAAGTTTAGTATTGAATAATTATAGTTTCAGTAACTAGTAAATAATTATATTTTTCTCTATACTCAACTCGTAACTCTATATTTAACTCCGAGTTAAATATATATTACCTATAAATGTATATAGTCTTAAACATATTTATATAATTTTTAGCTAAAAAAGACACATAATACAGCTTTTTTATTGCTTAAAACAATGCGTTACAATAGTTTTTTATTATCTCAGTGATAATATTTGGACTTACTAAACAAAACAATGCATTTTTAAAGAATACAATTAATTTCAACAAAAAAATTCTATAGATTGTACTTTTCAAATTCGCAAATGAGTACAAGGTTTACGAAAAAATTTAAGAACGTTTTGGCCATCTTACAAATACAAATAACATAAAAAACAATGTTTGGAAATATAAGCACACGCCGATAGTTTGTTTTCATGTTATTATCTCTCACTGTAATTCTCTATAGTTTCTTATATTTGATTCATAATACTGAAATATGGATTTGGCGATGCAAAAAGTATGTGTTTTTCAAGAAAAATCCTATACAAATAGTACTCGAAAGCAGCTAAAATTTTGAAAGTACTTTCGAAAACACCATGGTAGAGAAACAAAGATAAAGCATGCTGTGTTCTATAAAAAAACTCACGTCAAAAACGCATATACAGTTCGTCGTGCTTAAAAACCCACTGCTGTAGACAAAACTCTAAGTTCAGTAAGAGGCTCAGAAGGATTGAGACCTTTTTCTGTGAAATATTTTTGACGAGTATGTCAGCCACAATTGTCAACGTGACATAAGCCGCCTCCTATATCCTGTTTGTCGAAATATTTCTTATTTTATGCGTATTATGTTTGTTCAGGTGTCGCAATTTTCTTCGTTAAAAGTAATTTGCTTTAAAACGTTTAAAATATATTTTTCTAATAGTTGATCTCATACTAGATTTTATAAGATCTTTCATGAATTCAGTTTTAAGAAATGAAATGGAACTGATACTCAATTACATAAAAATGAAGTAGTAAAATTGAACTGGAAAAGTTAATTTGAGTTTGGTTAACAAGAAAATTTAATTTAATATGAACTTTAAAATATAAGTTTATATGAAATTAAAATATAAGTTCTATTATTTGAATTCTTCAAGCATACTTTCCACTTTTAAATATATTCCATAAGCAGAAGCAAATAGTACACATACATTTTTAGTATTCATGTATTGTGCGAGTGTTGAAATAAATAATACTTTTATACTAAGGTATAGTAAGTATTGAAATATTTTAATTATATAATCAAATTTGTAATAGTTTCATGGTAAACAGAATATTCGGACTGTACATGGAAACTGAAATATTTTAAATTGCCAGTCAATCTTTAGAAAGACTACGTTTTAAAGTTTCTAATTTTTAATTATGTTTTATTTTAACAGTTAAGATCATTCAATGAAATATATCATTCAATTTCAATAGAATAAGAATCGT
This sequence comes from Pardosa pseudoannulata, assembly GCA_032207245.1. NCBI lineage: Eukaryota > Metazoa > Arthropoda > Arachnida > Araneae > Lycosidae > Pardosa > Pardosa pseudoannulata. Next base: position 100,950,796 of record CM063503.1, read on the forward strand.
AACTACTAATTTACACTTTATGTTAAGAACTTTGTTCATAGTGCATAAACTATTTAGACTTTTTATGAAGTGTATAGTAAGAACTTAATAAAAATTGTACAATTTGCATCATTATTTCGTTAAAAATAACTATTAATACAATAACTGTAACAGTAGACAAAAATATAACAGTTAGTTTCTGATTTGGATATTCTTAATTTAATACAATAGTAAATCATGTATTATTTTAATTAATATTTCCTTATTCGTTTCCACAAGCCACAAAACACGTTACATGTCAAACGATATGAATGTATGTCCATGTTAAAATGGAGTGACACTGAAAGACATAAAATTTCTTTGTTATGAGATTTTTAACTCATGAAGATCATTTTTGTATGATTGATTCCGAAGGGACTATTTTATTAACATTTACTATAACAAGAAATCGCTCTTAAAATTGACAGAGTCTCTAATGTCCTAAGACAAGTTATAATTCTCCATACATATTCAGAAAATAGCACTTGATTAAAGAGACTATAAAATGCACGTTTAATATTCGAAAATACATAAAATGGTGGCACCAGAGTATGTTAGATTATGATCAGATTTCCTAAGAGATCTGAAAAAAATTGAGCTAATAATCACTGCAGACACGATCAAAGATGAAATGAAACTTCCTAAAGCACTACATCAAAGGGCTTGAAAATAAAGAGAAAAACCTTTTAATGCCATTTGTGTCACCCTATTGGTAGGTTTGAATAGCTGACTGACACGCTATGACTCGTGATGTTCAGATATGTACATTAAGAAGAAGATTATGGGTCGCATAGAAAGCGACTTTCTTTGAATTTCCGAAAGAATAGATTTTATTAGGAATTGTTAGCTGCAATCTTTTTTGTAGTTTCGTTTCCATTTCCGGGTGATTTCGGGAAATTCCAATGTCTTAACACTGGAATCTTACCATTCACAGTTTTTTCGTCACCTCTCACTTAATACAGACAAAAAAGTAACGGAATTCAGTATTTTTTTTTCTAAGGGACAAATTATGAGACTTCTAAAAGTAAATGTATTGTTACAAAGATATAAAATTGTAGTTTCTAGCTACTACTTAGCCAGTGATCTGTTTTTCATTATCTTTTTCTAGAATTATATCACGCTTTAATCTGGAGCTGAATGAATTATTTAATACATTACTGAACTATTATATGACAAAATGAATTTTCCATAAAAAATTGTATTTTAGGGGAAGATTTACTTTAGAAATCTTACTGCTAAATTATATTATTTTTATATGAATTGAAATATTTTCAAAGGGAAACATAAAGAAATAAAATATGAATCAAGATCTGAAAAATAATGTTACATCTACTTTTAATTTTCTCTTATTAAGTCATTTTAAGTAGCATTAAACATGAAATAAAAAATTATAATTTGAAGATTTAAAAATTATGCATAGAGTGATATGAACAATTAGAACAAAGGAAGATTCCTATCTTTAGTTGATATTCCAAATGGCATATTTTCAAATTCTATAAAATACTTTCAACAATATCCTCATTTAAAATTTCTCAAAGAATTGTATTAGTAACAAGGTCTTAGATATACGTACAAGTATTGTAAAGATTTGATAATTACTAAAAAATAATACAGATAACTGAATTAAATATATATATATATATATATATATATATATATATATATATATATATATATATATATATATATATATATATATATATATATATATTAACTTATTATTATAGACGAGGGGAATTCATAAAATATGGTTACAAGGCGATTATCACTTGAGTTTCATATGTTATAGAGAAATTAGTAATGTGCCGTAATTCAAATACAATCATTCGGTAATTGTTCAAAGTTTCACACACCTGTCACCTACAGCACTAGTTGTAAGGTTCACACAAGCTATAACTAGTTTGGAAAAGTAAGTGAGTATTTAAAGAAGTCCTACTTTTAAATATAGCTTATATTCTATTACTTCTTGCTCTTTTTCATGACTACCACACTCTGTATTTGGATCTTGTCTTTAAGATTAAGCCAAACTAATTTTACCATTACCAATCAATAACATTTCATAAATCATTATCCCAATTTTAAAAAAAGAAATACCGTCAATAGATAGAGACGATGCAGTTTATCCACTGCAGGGCTGAACGTCAATAATAGCCTTATGTAGAGCTTGCTTTATGACTGAATAAAACGCAAATGATATAAATTCTGATCAATGCTTTTTTTTAATTATCTGACATCCACACGCACTCATGTTGCGAGATCGCTTAGATCAATTCAAGAGTTTTACGATCTTCGAAGAAATAAACAATGAGCACATAAATCATTCATCGACTAAGACTAGTTGAGTAGTTATTGTTATACACTTAGTAAAATCAAGTTCTAAATAAATGTTGCAGTAACTAGTCGGTCTAAAATTTTAACTGGTATTTTTCTATACTTCCGTGTTACCTGTTTTCCCTTGTAAGAACTCAATATTACGGATGTTCGTAGATACATTGTATTTTACCTAGTAATTACGAGTTAAAAAGGGCTTTTGCTACATTAACAGGTATATTACTCATTGAGTAAGAATTCCAGAGTGTACCTGCGAGTATTCCCAGTTTATTCCCTATTTTCTATACATTACTAGATAAGAAGTACATTGTTTCTTCTTTGGATGCCGTGTTCATATTATTTGAACCTCATGTATTGGTGAAGGAATGACACATGCACACTGTATATAACAAATTAAAAGCATAAAGGAATAATTTACATTTTAGTTATTGTAACTAATAAATATTTTATTGTTGCATTTTAATATCCTATGGATAAATATTATATTGTATCTCAAACATTTTTGGAAAATTTAATTTGCATAGAACATGAATTACAGGAAGATTAGTTAAAGAGTAATAGTAATTTATAAATGAAGTTGTCATAAAGATATATGTGGAACTCATATGCACATCAAAAAAAAAAATTCGCTGTACAAATGAATAAAGTGCAAAATCCTTCATAATAAATGATTGGAAGGTTATTAGATTGTAGGTAGCAAAATTCAATATAATTTCCTTATATATTCATAGGAATGATATATTTGCATATTAAATATATAGTAAAGCACTTTGCATTTAATATGATACTTTAAAACATGCTACAATTGGAGCATATTGTCAGATAAACAAACATATGTTTTATAAAATATTATAAGATAAAACATATTCTCATTCTCACCTTAAGTGCATAATGAATTCAAAATAAAATAAAATATACTTTCAGACAACATATTTATAAAGTATTCTAAACTATTCCTTAAATACACTTAAGTCAATATAAAAATTTTAGAAATAAATGTTAGTTCTTGAACACAAAATTTGAATTTTTCTAAAGATATATTTGACACTGACTAATACTCATGTTGCCATATTAAAATCATTGGAAATACCATGCAGAATATGTTATTTTCTCACATTCTTATAATGTTTCTAATATCCATATTATTCTATATTATGCTTTCATAATATCTCGAAGAAATACTGAAAGTCTTCTATTATTAATTATCAGTTAGGAGAAGATTAAAAACACTTCTTATTTTGCAGAATATGGCTTGAGACGATTTCTTCAAAAATAGACTTCGTGCATTTATGCTTTTCTTTGTAAAGAGATGGCAAGAGATTTTATGTAGAGAAAAATAATAGAGTGCTTGCTCCATATTTCATTGGCAGTTTTCAGTCGCTTTATTTAAAACAGAAATGTTATTATATGGACAAATGGAGCTTCTGCAGTGTTACTCGCAGCCATATATTAACTTAAAATCCATTATGTTTGGGAAAAGGAACTAAATTTTGACATTTTTCAGGTGAAATATTCTGAACAAAATATGTTTCAAAATTTTATCCGATTCAAAGTATAATAAATTGTGGGAGACATTTTGACACCTTTCATGGTGAGTAAAGATTTTACCGAATTTCAGAGTTCAGCTCAACGTGTGTATACGTCGGATATTTTAATGATTAATATTTTATTTCTTTACAATAATAATCCTTTAACGTGGCGAACAATAAGATTTCTTTTATACGGCATTTTCTTCTTAGTAAGGATTGGTAACAAAAGAAAATAAATAAGGATCAAATTATACTAAAATCTTTTCTTTCATACTTTATTGACATCGCTTATTGTCTGAGAATTTTGATAAGTGAATATTTTTTGCACACATTAAGGTACTCAATATTAGTATTAAATGATAAAAGTTGAAAATATTTTCGCTGAAATTTTTTAACATACTTTACATCTTAAAATTTAATAACGTATCGATTTACCTGGAATAAAATACCTCTATTGATTTATAAATTTATATTTTGTTGGGTATTAGCTTATCGTGAGGATTATTGAATAAATATAAACAAGTATATATTTTTTTAAAAATTTAAATAAAAAGTAGGATTTTTTGTTCATGTAGTTTGAAATTAAGGTAATAAGTTTTGATGCTTTTAAATATAAATTTTATATTTTAAATTAATGTTTATAATTGAAAGTATTAATTACACGAAATATCGAATTTTCTATACAAAAACATTTGAATGTAATTACACATTGAAGTGAGACAAACACATTATAGCTCATAGTACGAGGGTACTGCAGGTAGTAAATTTCCCATGGTGAGGTAAAAGAAGAACATAATTATTGACTAGAAAAATCTGTTGTAAAAGATAAAGTAATATCTGAACTTCTCATAAACATAATGACCTCCTGAAATCCAACACGTCACATAACGTAATTTTTTGTAGTCCAGCGTCATGGACGTCTGTCATCTACGAATGAAGGCAACGTATCATTGATGCTTACAGGTTTTCGTTTGTTATATGATGTAGTTGCATTTATTAAAACATTTGTTTTGATAATATTTGTTTTGTTATATAAAATGATTCACTTTATTGGAACTTAATAAAATGTGGTAGTATAGTATCTATTATCAAGGTTTGGTAAATCATGGATCGTAAACTGGCACCTCTGAGACATATTCGTTAGATCGCAGTGTCCCAGAAATCCAACACTTCACATAAAGTAAGTTTTTGTAGTCCAGCGTCATGGACGTCTGTCATCTGCGAATGAAGGCAACGTATCAGTGATACTTACAGGTTTTCGTTAGTTATATGATGTAGTTATGTTTATTAAAACATTTATTTTGATAATATTTGTTTTGTTATATAAAATGATTCACTTTATTGGAACTTAATAAAATGTGGTAGTATAGTATCTATAATAAAGGATTGGTAAATCATTGATCGTGAACTGGCACGTCTCAGACATATTCGTTAGATTACAGTTTCAGATTGGCTACACTGGAGATATTCCTTTGTTGCTGTACAGTAGAAATTGATTAATTTTCCAAATAATTTATCTGTAAAATCTCTTAAAGCTATGACAGTATTATGCTTCATATTCCTAAAGATAAATGCCAATTTTGATAGAGGATTTTAAAGTGAAAGGGGTGTTCAGAGATATTTATTTAAAATTGGGGTATTTTCCCCTTAATTATAAGCAAGTACAGAAACAGATTTATTTATGAACATTAGGACAACTCTATTCTAATCGCAACCACAGCTTAGACTCTTACCAATAGAAAACTTGTTCTTGTTCGAAAACTGTGCGACCCTTATCAGTAAAGTCTGATAAAAAAAAAAATCTGTATTTACGATTCTAATTTATTTTTAATAAAACTACTCTTTTTCTTATTATATACATTTAAAATGATTTTAATTATGTACAGTTTTATTAAAATTGTTATTTTGAGAGTGTTTTTATAAATGTACTTTTATAGGAAATAAAAAACAATAAAAAATTTTAAGTGCTTTTTTATTTTTCTGTTTCTACTGGTAGCTCATAGGATTTAAATCAATAGCATAGCTCAGAATGAATATATTATAAATTATAAAATCTATTGCATATATTATCTATGTAGAATCATTATATGTAAAGATTTCTTCTAATGAAAAGTGGTTAAATTTTGATAAAATTATGTAAAACATTTCATAGATTTCATTAAAGCATGTTTCATAACATGCAAGAAAATGAAGAGGTATTTGTTCCAAATTATGTCAGTAGAGAAAAAGTACTAGTTTCTAAATTGATAAGAGTTATTAAAAATCGACATAGCAATCATTGGTACCAATATAAGAAAAATAATATATGGCATCACTAACTTAAATTTTTCATAATTACTTATTATTACATTAGCTAATATTTTATACTTACCTATAAAAATAATTTTTAATTCAACTCTTTTTTTTTTGTATTTGTTACTAAAACCCAAGACACTTTGTCCTGTATTAATATATACATATTTATCTGGGATTTTTATATAAATCACTGTTTATTTAAAACCGTATAAAACTTTCTGATGGCAGCAAAGATAAAATCAAATTGATAATTATCTTGTACTCGTCAGTTCTACGATGCATTTTAATTATTACTTTTGATTTTTGACTCCTTCAATTAATACATTAATAAACTTTGTTAACTTGTTTCACAAGATATCAAAGTGAAAAAGGCGTTAACTAATTTCACAAGATATCAAAGGGAAATAAGTGCAGTGTTTACTGTATAATAATGTAATATATATGTATTAATCGATATGTTAAATGAATAATATCACTTTGGGAATTCTGAATTTTAATTTCTGAAAATAAAAATAAAGGGATTTTACAATTCATCTATTTATAACATGATATTTATTTATATCATTTATATTTATAACACGAAACTTTCTTGATTCTTAAATTTTAAACATAGAATATGTATGCATGTAATGTATACGCATAAATATAGAAATATATATGTCACATATATACTTCTATATTTATGCGTAAAATTTAGATTAAAAGCCAAGCTTTATATCATAATGTTTGCTACTTACCTCTTGCGATTAATTCAAAAGAGAAAAGAATATACCACATTATCTTCTCATTTGCTTATTTATTAAAGAATCTTAATTATTCGTCCATTACAATAGTTATAAAAATGTGTTATGTAATACACATTCAGTTACTGATATTAATCTCCCTCATATATTCATAAAACATTGTAAAGTGAGATTTTTTGTCTGCAATTTTTTATGAAATTACATGAGTAATAACATTCATTTATACACACGAAACTTTCTTCGCCAGGTGTATGACTGACTCTCTTTATAAATGATGTTTATAATTCTCCGCGGTATAATATAAATCTCCAAAAACCTCGAACTGACATCTAAAATGATTTATTACTGTAAATTAAGACTTAAAAAATCGTTTTAACCGAGTCTCTCCAATTTCTACATTCAAGTAAGTCTGTTTGGAATGTATAGAATTTTGAAATTCTGAAAGTAAACTTCGCAATAACTGCACACAACCTAGACATATGCATTTATGAGTTTGGATGTGACTAGGATATATTTTTTCAGACATTCAAAACTCAATTCGTCTGGGAATGAAAACTGGATCGAATGTTCCCTGTCACACATAAATCATAATCTGCGGCCAAATCTTTTGGGGGTAGTTGTTATGAAGCGGCGATACCATTTTTTTCGAAAGAAACAAGCTATATATTTCTGTCCTTTACATGTAAGTGATGGTGTATCAATAATGCTCGAAAAGTGACAATCACTTCTATAAAATTCATAAATCAAATAATTGTTGATGTGGTAATTCTGTGACGTTTCAAAGCGACTTTATTTTATTTCTTCTTTTTCGTTGCTCTCATAATGCTTTTTATATAGAATAGCTTCAGTTCATTTTTTTCTTATTCTTTTACTTTACATAAGGTAGAAAATAAAGTCATAAACACTATTTTCTTAACTTATTATCACCTATTTACTGATTAAAAATAAAAGAAAATATGAATTTAAAATAATTTTGATTAAATAAAACCTCCTAACTAAAATGATTTTAACTTTAATATTTCCTTAAAAACCTCCTTTCTCCCATTTTAATTACTTAAAAACTTTTTCCCAGCCTCTAAATGTCTTGATCAAAAGAGTGTCTTCGACTTACAATTGTTTCGATACGATTCTCAAACCTTTCTATCTTATAGATGCAAATTTTCTGACTATTCAACACGTTTTCTAGCTGTCGCCTGCAAATGGATCCGAGTTGAGTTTTTTCCTGATCTTAATATTTAATTCGCTGAGTAAGTTTCTCCTACCTTGGGAAAATTCTTCTGTCTTCGCTCTTGGTTTCCTCTGTTCGAACACAGTGATTTTTGTGTCTTTCCTTTGTCTGCCGTTGATTAGTAAAAATGTCCGTTTTAGCATCTCTAAAATAGAGTTTTCATTAGACTTTCAATGGCCCGACTACATCGTTATTTCTTCTAGTTGGCAAGTAAAAACAATAGGGGTTATTATCTAATTATTAGGACCGGCAGGTATTATCTTGAGGGATTATATATATATATATATATATATATATAATATATATATATATATATATATATATATATATATATATATATATATATATATATATATATATATATATATATATATATATATATATATATATATATATATATATATATATATATATATATATATAATATATATATATATATATATATATATATATATATATATATATATATATATATATATATATATATATATATATATATATATATATATATATATATATATATATATATATATATATATATATATATATATATATATATATATATATATATATATATATATATATATATATATATATATATATATATATATATATATATATATATATATATATATATATATATATATATATATATATATATATATATATATATATATATATATATATATATATATATATATATACATATATATATATATATATATATATATATATATATATATATATATATATATATATATATATATATAATATATATACATATATATATATATATATATATATATACATATATATATACATATATATATATATATATATATATATATATATATATTTATATATATATATACATACATATATATATATATATATTATATATATATATATATATATATATATAAATATATATATATATATATATATATTATATATATATATATATATATATATACATATATACATATATATATATATTATATATATATATATATATATATATATATATATATATATATATACATATATATATATATATATATATATATATATATATATATATATATATATATATATATATATATATATATATATATATATATATATATATATATATATATATATAATATATATATATATATATATATATATATAATATATATATATATATATATATATATATTATATATATATATATATATATATATATATATATATATATATATATATATATATATATATATATATATTATATATATATATATATATATATATATATATATATATATATATATATATATATATATATATATATATATTATATATATATATATATATATATATATATATATATATATATATATTATATGTGTGTGTGTGTGTGTGAGAGAGAGAGAGAGAGAGTATAATACACTATTATTAAAATACATTGTAAGTTTTCCCCTTTTGGTATAAATTACATACTTATTTTTTTAGTTTTACAGTATTTTCAGTAATAATAATACTGTTTTCACTTTAATTTGAAATTTTTAATTTAAAGATGTTAAAAATTCTAAACAATTATAAAGTAATTGATACATGACATTCTTTGTACATGTAACTAATCATTTTGAAAATTTTCAACTGTTTTTTAAGATATTTATGTACAAAAAATATTTTCAAAAATGTATGTTCTGAATTTTTTGCAGATTTATAGATTTAAAAACCTTTATTTCTCTCACTAACCTGGTTATGGTATGTATTCAAGACACTATGCTTTTAATTGAAACAATATATCTTTAATAGCTCAAATTCAAATAATAAATTTATATAAAACAAGTTCTACTTAACAAACCCTTTATTTAGATAAAATATCTAACAAATAAAAGCTTTTTTATATCCATTATTCAATTCTATTTACTTTAAATGTGAAATTGGAGCTGTATTACATGTCTTCCACTAAAAAATATATTATATACTATTGTTATATCATGCATGTATTTGCGTTATATGCTATTCTTTTCATTAATGCACAGAGTAACTGAATGGAACCAATATCAGCCCTTATTTCACTACGAAATTTTGTCCGATTTTACAATAAAAACTGCAAATAAGGAAGGTTAGCAAATTTTTACCCGTTAATTATTATAGATATATTTACAGAACACATTCTAGTTCCTAATATGTATTTATAGTATATTATAGTTTAGTATATGTATTTATAATTGGTATGAATTTTCTCTTATGTGGGGTACTGAACTATAAATATTACCTACGCAAGTAATTTCTTAATTTTAAAGCATAGGCTAAAAGTAACCGTATGAACTGGCCATTTAATTTAGGTTTATTATAAATGACCCCAACTGCCTACTACACTATATAATGTGTTTGTATTTTGATTTACATTATTATTACCATACTAATGTAAACTATTTTTGAAATAATTCCTTCTTTATTAGATTCTACTTAATTTAAACCGTTTTACTATAAGCTCTATAAACTTATATTAAGAAAATTAATGTAATTTATAACTGCATGACAATTTTTGCAGTCTTTGAAATAATTTATAGAAATTTAACATAATAAGCATTGAGAAAACGATTATTGTTAATAGCGATTAGTTTTTAAACTTAAATATTAACGAAATTTTTATTTCCCCTAGGAAATTATATTTATGTAAATGCACTATTTGTAGCAATTTAGGATCTTACATTTGTCCTTTGAATATCTTGTAAACAAAAATGTACAGAAATATTCAAAGAATTGCATGTATCATTTAAATTTTCTTAGTTGATAAGATTCATTTTAAAATTACTTAATTAACAATTAACAATTAACATCCTAGTGTCAAAAAACGAAATTTTCGATAAAACTGCTCCTGAAAAATGTGTAACTCTGAGTAACTGCACTATCATACTCAGTAAATACTATAAACATATATGTATTTATGGTATATTATAGTTTTTTATATGTATTTATAATTGATATGAATTTTCTATTATGTGGGGTATTGAACTATAAATATTACCTACGCAAGTAATTTCTTAATTTTAAAGCATAGGCTAAAAGTAACCGTATGAACTGGCCATTTAATTTAGGTTTATTATAAATGACCCCAACTGCCTACTACACTATATAATATGTATTTGTATTTTGATTTATATAAATATTATCATACTAATGTAAATTATTTTTAAATAATCCCTCCTTTATTATGTACTACTTAATTCAAACAGTTTTCTATAAGCTCTATAAACTTATATTAAGAAATTGTAATTGACAACTGCATGACAATTTTTTGCAGTCTTTTAAATAATTTGTAGAAATTTAACATGGTATTTTTAAGAAATAAGCATTGAGAAAATTATTGTTAATAGCAATTAGTTTTTAAATTTAAATATTAATGAAATTGTTATTTCCTCTATGAAATTATATTTATGTAAATGCACTATTTGAATCAATTTAGGATCTTATATTTGTCCTCTGAATATCTTGTTAACAAAAATGTACAGAAATATTCAAAGAATGGCATGTATCCCTTAAATTCTCTTAGTTGATAAGGTTTATTTTAAATTTACTTAATTAACAATTTACTTCCTAGTGTCAAAAAACGAAATTTTCGATAAAACTGCTCCTGCAAAAATGTGTAACTCTGAGTAACTGCACTATCATACTCAGTAAATACTATAAACATATATGTATTTATGGTATATTATAGTTTTTTATATGTATTTATAATTGATATAAATTTTCTATTATGTGGGGTATTGAACTATAAATATTACCTACGCAAGTAATTTCTTCATTTTAAAGCATAGGCTAAAAGTAACCATATGAATTGTCCATTTAATTTAGGTTTATTATAAATGACCCAAACTGCCTACTACACTATATAATATGTGTTTGTATTTTGATGTACATAAATATTATCATACTAATGAAAGTTATTTTTTAAAATAATTCTTTATTTATTATGTTCTACTTAATTTAAACAGTTTTTCCATAAGCTCTATAAACTTACATTAAGAAATTGTAATTTACAAATGCATGACAATTTTTGAAGTCTTATAAATAATTTATAGAAATTTAACATGGTATTTTGAAGAAATAAGCATTGAGAAATTTATTGTTAATAGCGATTAGTTTTTAAACTTAAATATTATTTCCTCTATGAAATTATATTTATGTAAATGCCCTATTTGTATCAATTTAGGAGCTTATATTTGTCCTTTGAATATCTTGTAAACAAAAATGTACAGAAATATTCAAAGAATGGCATGTATCACTAAAATTTTCTTAGTTGATACAGTTCAATTTAAAATTACTTAATTAACAATTTACTCCCTAGTGTCAAAAAACGAAATTTTCGATAAAACTGCTCCTGCAAAAATGTGTAACTCTGAGTAACTGCACTCATGCATAAAAGCATTGAAATTTTGAGATTTTTTATGCGTTTTACTAAGTGTAAATAGGGGAATGTATCGTGATCGCTCTGAAGTGCAAAGGAATTTGGTTGTCAAAACTACATTTTGGATAGAATTCCTATTATGGATCCCCGTCCAGAATCACCCATGCATAGAGCTGGCGCCTTCCTGCTTAATGCAACGTCGAGTGCTGGGGATTTTTTTCATTATTCCCTATTCGCTTTCTCTTCCTATAAAATGTTATTTTTTTTCACTTTTGCCGGTCCAGTGTACAGGATCTGTCGGTCTGTGTTTCTGATGCATTTGTACTCTATATTTTGGTACGGCGACGAATGGTATATCGCGTGATGAAGGCTTCAGTAGACGAACGGTTTTAGATATTTTTTGTCATTTTCTTTACGGAGGGGGATTTCTATTGAATTCATATATGCATGTGGAAAGCAGGAAATTTGAATCTGAGCAGCTTCATCTTTACCATAGCAACACAGATTGGTTTACGAGCAAATACAATGTTTTCCATCTCGCGGGCTCTTATACTTTTACGAAAATATGAAACAACAAACGCTTTAAACGTACAGATTAGAATCATGGAAAGAATGTATATTATTTACTTTGAAGAGGAGGTTCCTGTTTTATATTCTTGTACATGAAACATGTGCAAATAAAAGATATTTCCATTCATTATTATTTACACAGATGTAGTTCCTGAAAGCGAATGTTAAACGGACAGTGTCAGGTAACCTAGGAAACTCCCGATAATAACAGTTTAAAATACCTACTGTTATTACATATCAGATATGCAAGATTCAATTTCAAAATTATATAATGCATAGAGTAAATGACAAAACAAATGATACATAATTATGTAAATATGGGTGTCAGATTAATTTTATACTAAATATTAGTTTTAAGGAAGTAATTTTATCTTATATAATATTTCTCATTGGTGTAATTTCTCTTGTTATTAATGCTTGAACATCAAACCTACTCTATTTTGTATGTATATTATAATTCAAAAATTGTCAAAAGTAATTCTTGTTTTATATTCATTTAGAAATATCTTGTGGTGCTCTCCTACCAACTTATTGGCCCATAAACTTATTAAATACACATTATAAATTAATTTGTCAGTTTTTTTTTATTAAATTGCCTTATATAATAGAATATTTCACATGCTTATTACACTGTTAATTTGATAACACATTGATCTAGGTCAGGGAAAGCAAATTAAATTTTATCGATAATCGAGATATCAAGGTCCCAAACAAAGTAAGTTGAATTGCAATTTTTTTCGAGTGTAAATACCTTGTGCATTACTCTTATTATTGATAATTCAAAATGTTCGTCATGTTCAGAAATTTATAATTATTTTCTACTTGTTGCATTTTTTAAAGCTATTATTAATTTATAGAGAAATCAAAATATGTAAAACACTTGGAAATTTGCAGAATTCTAATTAAAATAGGTGTAGATTATTCCAAAAATGTTGAATAATTTCACGCAATGGATAAGACAAAATGATTGTATAAAAATAGATAGAAGATTTTAAGCCATATGTTGAACAGCAACACTGCTAAATCAGAACGAAAATCAAAATACTATAAAAGTAAAATAATGATTAAATTCAGAACAAGAGTAAACACTGGAGGGTAAAGAAGCTGATATAACAAACTTTTATGTAAAGAATGATTAGCAAGTATGCCGCCAACAACGCTGAGATACCCAATGAATGATTCAATAAGTGATATCAAACAATAGATTTTGGCTAATTAAATAAAGAAATGATATCATCTTTCGAAACCAGGTAAAAACATGCAAGAAAATGTCATTATTGTGCATAAAAGTTTAAGTTTAAAAGCGTTTTAGTTGCAAATATAAAGTGCATATGCGTTTCGTTAAGTCAATTACATAGTCATAATAAGTATTTTCTAATACTAAGACTAATATGATTCGGACATACAACTTGAAGCTGATTATAAACGGCAACGAATACCCATGCCAGTAAAGATATTCAAAACGGGACCCTCCTGCAGAGAATATCGTTTACTTATATGTCCGTTAACAGCCAAACTCGCTTATGGATATAAATACATTGATATTTTTGTGAAAATTTTAATTAGAGAGAAAGATTTATATAGCACAATCCTTGACCTCTAATCAATGTGCATGAGTTTATTATTAGTCAACACAAAGTAAAAGGTTTTAAAATAAAATTTGTAGTTTTACAATTAGTATTTTTAACCTTATCAGAGATCAGATTATGAAATTAATTCTAGGTCTATTATGGATTATTATAATGAGTAATACAAGTTAAAATAAATTAGCTCTATTTGTATTTAATATAAAACATATGTTCTGATATATATTATGAAGTTTATAACTTAATTTAATAATATTTTATTTTTATTAACCATAAGTGCAAATATCAGTTTAGTTTTTATCTTTTTTTTCTACATTTTTAGTAGACTTGCTGACATGAATTAAAAATATTTCTTAATCACTTCTATTAAATTTCAAAAATACAAAACAATGATTGTTTGATATCTTTCTCACATATTGATACGTGAACCTGGTATGCTATTAGGGAGCTGAATACACCAAGAAACATTCATAAAACTATACTTAAATATTAAAATAAAGAGGGCTCAAGCAACATTTTTCTTTGAAAGCATTGCGTCACTGTTTGTTTTCACAAAAGTGTATTTCTTACTGTTTGTAAGCTGGAAAAAGGCTTATGTTCAGAAAATAAACTAAAAAGCTTTTAGGAATGGAATACTCACCTCCCCTTCATAAATATAAGTGTTTACTATATACCCATAAAAGAAACAAAAGGACTTAAGAGGGGAGGGAAAAGTTTGAATGGGGTAACATATTCGGTGGATGGAACCCGTTATTCGACGAGACAGTCGATATCGACATGTTTCAGGTAGTTACAGAGGTATAGCTTTCATGTATCAACACAGAATCTAGAATCTGTTCTTTTCACTTGTTGTTTGCAGTGCTCGATTGATATTGGCATCCCTATTGACATATGATATTAATTGCGATGTTTTATAAAGCTGGATGCAATGAGAAAAAAGGAAGGAAAACAGTGGTTGAATGCCCTTATTTATTTTGCCACAAATAGTAGATTACCTGAAATATACGGTTATAAATGTAATTTACAGAGATACTATTGAGATTGTAATAAAATATTCAAAATGTGCCCTTTTCAATTATGACCTTCCTCATGATAGTATATTTTAATCGTTCGTGTAAACTGTTTAAACAACAAAGAAAACATATATTTTTGTTGGAATGGTAAATGTTTTAAACTGTAGTTGAAACTCCTAACAGTTACATACCATATGTATTAGAATTACTGCACACAATTAACATTTCCATAATATATGAAACTCCAGGCATATCGGCTATATAAACTTGTCAAAGCATTATTTACAGTGATTTTAAAATTACAGTTCAACATTAATATTTTAAATAGTTGAAATTTACTAAAAACTAATGTCACAAAAAACTGCGTTAATCGAATCCCTTATTCTTAGAAACTGCACTAACCTAGTATTTATGTATGGACTAAGAATTCACAATTACTCTGAAAAAATCACATTGGTACTTCCAAATATGTAACTTAATGATTTATTACTCATTAGCACTTAACAACAATTTCTCGATGTAACACATTATAAAATAGTAAAATAAAGGTAATAAAATAATATATTTAATTATATTGAATAAGTAAACTTATACAGTAGTTTTTTATTTTAATCGTAAAGTGAACTTTTTTAATAGAAGTATTGGCATAATCAATGCTCGTGTATCTGCGGAAACAAGTATATTAAAGTTTTTAAAGGAAATTAGGACCTTAATATATTAGAGAATGTGTTTTAGAGAATATTTTGGAATACGATAATAAAACTTTACTTCAAGATTTTCATAATGTGTTGATATAAATGCTAATTAAAATAATGAGTTTGACCTAAAGCAAGTATTCAATATCACTATTAAAGTGAGTATAAAATGGCCAGATATGTTATTTAACTTCCTATGATAGTCTTCTAACATGGTATTTTATGAATATCATAATACTGTGAATTTTATGTAATGAAGGTTTTAATGACTTAGTAGATTAAGATGATCAGAGTAATAAGTGGTCTTGATGTGTATATTATTCTTCTTTGCTCTTTCATTTATGCAATAGATATTAGATTTATTAAAATATCTTCATTTTGGTTCTATATAAACTAAACATTTTATTTAAAAATATATCATAATATGAAATTTATACAGGACTATAAAATTTCTTCTTAAAAATATTTTCAGCATACCAGATCTCAGTAGTAAGAATTAAGTAGTATGTCATGTAAAGTATAGAAATAGTAGACCATAGAATAAAATGTGTACATTTAGAAAATTTAAAGCTATTATAGAGGCATAATAACTTTGTTGCTGAAATGCCTTATATATAACAAAGTAAGCAATGATTCAGTACAAAATTAAAATCCCGTACTCTTTAGAATGAAAATTGCCGTACATCATTAATACCAGTCTGGAGTTATAACGATTATTTAATTTTCTTACATGAATCAATACATTTTTATACCATAAGAAATATGCACCAAGTCCAAAAATAATTACACGCAATTATGACAAAAATCCTTTTGAAATATGTGAATTAGAAACTATTTTTTATTTCAATTGCAAGTTAATTATCATTAATATTCTCTGAAACTCAAATATATTCTCAATATGCACATACTGAAATATATCCAATAGTCAAATATAGTGTAGAAACAATGTATTTTTATAGCATATTAAACACAATTTATTTCAATTTTAAATTTATAACAATTTTAGAATTTTTATATTTTTAAATTTTAACATACCTTTAACGATTTGTTCTGCAGAATAAGGCAGACTTTTTGCTAATATTTGATATAAACATTTAGATTCCAGTATGTATATATTTATAAAATTATCTCTTGGGTAAATGTATTTTTTCTTTCGTTTGGTGTACATTTTTTATGGTATTAAAATATATACGCTACTTGAACAGATAAAACTAAAAAACATTAAAGCTAGAGTGTTTTTAAAGAACCTGTTAAATATATTATAAAAGGGGCTGAAATTTTCCTTTATGATGAATAAAAAAAAGGTTGTTATAATGACAATTTTAAGTTTGCAAAGGTACTATGTCCCTTTTCAAAACCCAATAAGAATAGAGATAATACACCTTATCACATACAGGTAATGTAATGCATGAATTAAGATATAGAAAAGTTCCTATTCAGAAATTTGGCAGACCAGTTAAAGTAGTATTAAATGCCATAATAAACACAACACAAATTTATCTCCAAAGTATGCAAATGATCACGAGCATTTCTCAATAATTCCTTATGTTCTTCTGAAAACACGTACAACAAACATATACTCTATTATTCCCCTGTTATTATATCAAGGGAGATTTAATCACTTTTAAAGACATCTATGGACAAGATGACAGGATTGAAAGGTTGTAAGTATCATGAGATATGAAAATTGAGATTCGATTGAGTGGTATTAATATATTATATTTTATTAAAGATGAATTGTTTAATAGACTACAATCATCATTTACTACTTAGAATTATTTTATAAATAAGGCAAATGACAATACATAACTGCAAACTTTTAGAAAATTTTCAGCATATAAATACTTTAAAATCTGAGTTTTTAAACTTTATGTTTTTTTTAATTTTAAAACTTTAAAATGTTGCAAAGACATGATGAAGTCTATCAGAAATTTTGAAGGATAGATATTTGATAGCATTTAATTAAATATGCGATTTTTAAATATGCTTTATGCGACCATTTAATAACAATTTTAATAAACATAATTGTTTAACCAAATTATTTTTTTAATTGTAAAAACTTTTGAAAATATGAAGATTTTATATTGTTTTACATACCGCTTCATGTTGAGTTGACTACTTATGAAGACAATGCTATATGAAAAGTTGAAATCATTAATTTTTAGAAACGTATAGAATTGTTTAAAGGTTATGTGCCACTATAAAAATATTCATTTTAACATTTATTATATGTTAGTTATTTTTCTTTTACCTAAGGCTCTACAGCTCTAAATAGACGAAGGCTATCCCAGTCTCGGCCATCTGGTTCTATCTGAGGCAATGCCCCTCTAGTCACTCTTAAGTAATATTTTAAATCACTTTCAATAGAGGCAAGCCCCCTAATTGGTGGTTCTCCCCTCTTTCTAGTTTCCATAGGTTTTGTAAATGGGGACCTTTTCACTGGGTTGGCATTTTCAGCAATAAATATAGGTCCTAGCCACAAATTTATATGACTTTTTATGATATTAACGATGTATGCTAGTCTAAATGTTTGGTTTCAAAATTAGATTTCAAAATTCTACTCTGATTTCCGTACACGATTTTGACAAACTGCACTAAATATCTTTCCTAATACCTTGCACTAAAAGGTCAGAGTTTATTTTCCATGAATTATGTCATTGTCCAGCATTCAAAGCTAAAAATATCATAGGTCACTGAATTTTTTTATATCTTTTAATTTAGGAACCAGGGCAATTGTATGGATATTACAATTGATTTCATGATAACAAGTTCATGTTAATATGTTTATACTAAATAAAAAACACCATTGTCTGTTTAAGGACATGAAAATTAGGCTGGCTTTATTATATTTGTTTGTTTAGAGCTCTACGGTTTACGTTTTTTGTTACACGAGACATAAGACCCGGATCTACTGAACAGTTACAATAATCCACAACGGTTACGAACATGCATGTCAACAGCGGGATTTGAACCCGTATACATTGGTATTGAAAAGCAGTACCCTACTATTTGGCTATCATCCAGCTTAGTTCTGTACAGGCCATATTGCTAGATGAATTCTATTAATACGGAAACAAAAAGTTATAATAATCCAATTCAGTTCTAAATCACAAACTTTCAAATCACACGACAGTAGCTAATAAATTAGGTCACTGGCGCAATGGAATATTAATTAAATTGACATTTTAACTTTTAAGTATTTATATATCAATGCCTGAATCAATTCATCTAAACATACGGGTATTCTAAAATTCCATATTTTCAAAAATAAACTTAGCATAATAATAATAATATATGAATACGAAAGAAAACTTTGGAAAGCTTGTATTGAGAACCATAGATGTTTATCATGCTTTCTTTGTTAAGTTAATTCATGAAGATGTTTTATAAACGCTGAATGACAAGAGGGATAATAGTGTATGAGAGGCAGCAAGCTTTTAGTGTACTACCGTTTGCATAGGGGAAATCTGTAATCACTTATAAGTGTGAAGTTCGAAAAAAATTCAGAATTAATCCACGTTTCCCAGACTTCCATCAAAATAAGACATAAAACCACTGAGCTAGAAAAGTTGTTTCATTGACATGGAGCAACATCGCAATTGGATTTGTTGCATTGAACAAGATTACTTCATGTTAGACAGCTAGGCTCCTGATATGACTCATGCAATTTTGTCTGTTAGGGGTTTATAAAAGGGTAAGTCGTATTTGCCATTATTGTTAACAAATTCCTATAAAATTAAACAACAGATATCTGTTACTGTACAATCAATTCCCTTGGACAGTTAACCACATATTTGACAACAATTTGCAAGCCATCTTGAAATTATACGTGTATCTAAATGAAGCTCTGTCTAACACTTTCAAACAAAATAATATTTTCCCTATGTATTCATGTATTACTTACTGTTGTTTTTTATATTACTGTCTTTTATTTATAAAAATAAAATATTTTGAAAATAGAGAATTCACTTTGAATAACCCTGTATATTGGTGACTCTCCTAAATCTATGTTATTGTCCTATTGTTATGTATATTATGTTTCTGAGAGTTAAAAAAATATAAGATTTAATTAAAAATTATAGTCTGTCCTCTATAGTAATTAGCTATAATTTTAGAAATCATAGGTTTTTATTGAAAAAAACTTAATTGTATTCAATATTTTCTATGATTATGTAGTTCCTATGTAACATAATCTTCCTATGATTTGTAAACTCAAAATTATTAAAATGAACCTTCTTTATTTGTACACCTATTCTTTCTTGATTCAGTCGATGTACGTACTGAAAAAGCAATTTCATATCGGAGTCATTAACATTCATGAGACATTTTTCCAATTGACAAAATCTTAAATAATAGCAGAGGTTTGAAAATCTGGGAGATTTTTTATAGGATTACCATCTACTAAAAAGGAAAATTCCACAAAATGTTTTACAATGGTAAGAGTTAATCAGTTAACACTTGGAATCATAAAAAACAGGTTCTTTGAACTATTCATGTAAGTGCTTTTGTCTTATAACAATTCTACTTTTCTTTTGTCTAAATGTAGGTGTTTTATAACTTTCTGTACTTTTTTTAAACCATTGTGATTTACCAACATATTTCATTTTAATTAAAGGAGATGTACCTGAAATAACGATTATTTTGACTTCTTTTCGGAAATATTAAATGTAATGGAATTTATAGTTCCAACATTTTTTTCAGGTTAAAGAAGCAGTTTTATTACATGGCTTTAAAATGATATATTTCCATAATTCTAGTGCGTCGACATCGCTGAATTCATGTGTTAACATATTTAACATCATTACTAATTGTACATTGTTTTAATCTGTTTCTTACTAATTATTAGTGCATCTAGCAATTTAAATGAAAAAAAAAATTTCGCTTTCTCTTTTATCAGTAACACATTCCGTACTATAGATGCTATGAGAATTAGCAGTTTCGTTATTTTGGATTATTAAGTATTATTACGTATTATTACATTGGATTGTTTATTATATATTATTTCTGGGAGTAGTAATTTATTTCATAAAAGGTTTTATATTTCGACTATACATTATTATTTATTGGTGCATCTTAAATCTTGCACTTGGTAGAAGTTTTATTGTATTAGTTTAGAATTAAAAAATGGAATGGCGATCAAGCAACGAATCATCTTGTAAAGCAACTTCATCTTTAAATCTTTATCCTTCTTTAAAATGCATTAACTTTTATATTGCATAAATTAAATAAATATCATTAAAATTTGCTAGAATTTTAGATTTTTTTTTTGTCAATTTGTACTATTAAAATACTGAATAATTTTTCTTTATAGCACTAGATAGAAGATTGTTTTTCTCCAGATATGACTCAATTCCAGTGTTAAATATTACTTATTATCAATATTATTTATATAATAATGCAGATTGGTTATTATTATGATTATATTGTTATTGGTTGTTTAAATCCTGACAGCTACTTTAAGATTATTTTTCTTCATTGATTGGTATTTTTCTAGACGTTACTCCCATTAGCAGTTTTATTATACAAGTTTAAAAAAACTCATTTAAAAAGGAAAGCAAACAGCGAGTCATCTCCTTAGAAGTAATTTCTTCCTTGAAACTCTATACTGCTTTTTCTGCCAAATATCTTTGAAAAAAAAGAACAGTAAAATGTTTTGTTGCGCATTTATAGAGTACATGTAAGTTTCATTAACTTTTGTCCTGTTCCAAAAGTGCTAAAAAATATAAAGTAAGTAGATTCTTGGGGTAGCTGCTTCGTAAATCAGCAAACCCCCAGCGGTTCTCGTGAATCTCTTCCTCTATTTAAAACCTATATAAAAGCAGCGAATAATAAAAGGAAGAAAAAGTTGTGTAACCCCCAGAGTGGAGAGGAAGAATTGAAATCTGCATTACTCTAGCCGAAAGCGCAATGGATCTCAACGGATGGGAATGAAATAAAAAAAATTACAAAGCAAAGAATTCAGCAAAGTTCGTTTTGTATTTCTTTATTTTATTTGAAACTCGGATGTATGACCAAAGTTTTACCAGTTGTGATTCCGCGCTATCCTTGTGAATAATGCAAAAGACCCCGTACTATTATAAAAGTCGGTCAGTATAAACCCTGTTTTGCTTCTAGGAAGCCGTTTGTCGCATTGAGTCATCTTACATATTGTGCCCCATCTCATTGATTTGAAAAGGAAATATAAATAAATCGGTCCCTTCTTACCCTCTGAAGTAGAAATTACGGAATATTTATATGAGATATGCTGGTACCGGATGCATTGTTCAGATGCATTATTCGCTTGGGATTTGTTAGAAAATCTACTAACTCTTCAACTAAAAGAGATAATTTAAAATGATATCTCGGGTTTCTTTCATGTTTCGCTTCCTATGACTCCATTCCCTTGAGACTTCCGATAAATTGGATCCGATCAATTACTAAACGCTAGAAGACTTTGAATGTATTTCTAGACCTCTTTTATCATAGAAAGTTAAAGACGATTTCCGACGCACCTATTCAAATCTATAACCAAATACATGGTTCATCTCGGTAAAAGCAAATTACCATTTTATAGGGATATGTTTGGAATATATATGCTAGATTGGAGATCACAAATGCATCTTTCGGGAAACTTATTTCTAAACTTTAAACATATTTATGCTGTTTCCGTAAAGGGATAGAGGACGTTTTCTATTAGAAAAACTAAATTATACGCTATTATAACTTCGGGATATTTGCAAGTTTGCTAGGGAAAGATCTCATTATATTTTTTTAAATATATGTATTAAAAGACAATGCAGCCATTTACAAATAAAATCAAATAATATGGTAAACAAATAATAATATATAAACTGTCAAGTAAATTTATATTTAATATTACATAGTATATATCTGAAAGTAATTTTACTAAAGATTAAAATTTTATTTACTGAAAGATTATTTAAAAATATTTTATATAAATATATATACCATATTAATAGATTTCCACTATATGTTAAAACCTTTGTAATTATACCAACATATATATATATATATATATATATATATATATATATATATATATATATATATATATATATATATATATATATATATATATATATATATATATATATATATATATATATATATATATATATATATATATATATATATATATATATATATATATATATATATATATATATATATATATATATATATATATATATATATATATATATATATATATATATATATATATATATATATATATATATATATATATATAATATATATATATATATATATATATATATATATATATATATATATATATATATATATATATATATATATATATATATATATATATATATATATATATATATATATATATATATATATATATATATATATATATATATATATATATATATATATATATATATATATATATATATATATATATATATATATATATATATATATATATATATATATATATATATATATATATATTACACCTTCATGTAATTGAGGATGATAATTCAATTGAGGTGTTTTTAGAAGGATTATCAACTACTGAGGGTTTTTTCAACAATTTTCATTATAACTGTGATTGTTATTCAATCTCATAATTCTGCTAAAATGAATTAATGCCATTTACTTGAAGACCCATGTTTAATTCTTTTTTAATGCAAATAAATTTTAAATAGGGGTTTTAAAAATCCACGTATTGGGTGCCGTTACGAATGCGGTGGGAAATATCACAGCGGCCTTACAACAAAAGATCTGCCAGAATTTATTTCTAATAAGCAATGTTGTCCATAGACAAAAGCAGTGACTGCACGAGAATCTACATAATTCAGCACTTTTATGTTTTGGGGTTTTTCATCATCAAATAAAGCTCCTTCAGATCTTAAGGTACAAATGTGTCATGTGGGTCTCGTATAAGCCACATGTAAGTAAAGACAGAATTGCATTTCAATCATTTTTACTCTGGGAAAAGATAGTTGCAGTCTGTAATAATTGCCTTACATTTTTCTCTCGTCTCTTCACAACACAGAATTGTAAATGCTGGTTAATTTTTAAGGTTAATAGTTTACAGCTGAGTATTTATAGTTCCCCTAAAATCAATGTATTGGTTGCCATATACTAAATCTATGTATGGATTGATCATTTGAAATAAGCTGTTTGTACTTTACTATAACCTCCTTATTCCTTAAATCTTTAATTTATTTCGATAACCAATAACATAGTTTAAATAACTTGAAAGCTTATATAAGTTTATGCCCCTCATAAATGAAAAAAAAATAATTGCAAAATATGTTTTGTATTACAGAAATAAATCATACTTTTTGTATAAGGAATAAAAAAATTAACCTATACCTTCAAAATATTTGTTCGAGGTCTTTCAAATTGTAGTTAAATCCTACTAATGTTCTTTCATCTTTTCAATTAGTATTTAATTAAATTGAAATGATTTACAATTACTGTGTTACAAAGAACTCAAACTCAAATTACTTAAATTATTCGTAATTATACATTTTGCATCTATACACATAACATAAACTAGTCTTATGCCAAAATATTTAAACTTTAATATTTAAAAGTCTACTTTTATAAAATACAATCTTAGTTATATAGCAATTCATACGATTAATTTTTGTTTACAGCTGGCAAAACCTGAAATATATCATTTTTCATGGACAGAAATAAGTCTTTCTTCTTACATAAACATACGGAGAATTTCTTATATTCCTTTAAAAATATAAGTTGAGGAGTTTTTATTTGTAAAAACTGAAGTTAAATCAGCCAATTTTTCTTTCATTTTTTTTCAACCGTGTAGTAAGTTAAGTGACGCGATTGGGACATCTCG
Source organism: Pardosa pseudoannulata (assembly GCA_032207245.1). NCBI lineage: Eukaryota > Metazoa > Arthropoda > Arachnida > Araneae > Lycosidae > Pardosa > Pardosa pseudoannulata. The sequence goes on from CM063503.1 coordinate 100,976,048, forward strand.
TGTTACTAAATTTTAACTGAAATTTATTAAGTAAATCAAACTGGTATGTGTTTCATCCGTAAATAGTAAGTAAAAAAGTCTTATGTTAAAATATTTTATTCAGTAAGTTATCATTTAACCATGTGCACTTTTTTTAAAATGCTGCATCTTTATGTAACAGATTCTCCGATGAGTTTATTTTTACAGCTGATAAAATCCAAGAAATTATATTTTTCAGGTAGAGATATAGATTTAATACGAATATTGTTCCTAATATATCTTTTAAATTATTACTCCTTTATATATGTTAGTCATATTTTGAGATTAATCTAATTTTTTAAATATCTGTGCCAAAAGATGTAATCATTACTTAGAAGCATCTTAAATATATCAACATTAATTAAAATTGTTTAACTCTTTGAGAAAGAAAAGTTTATCATCTTTAAACAAATTTCATTAAAACTTTCAACAACTTTAAATTTAGTAAGTATGCTTATATATGCAAAAATTACTTTCAGATAACAGAAATGAAATTATAATTAAATTTAATTATTCAGCTTAATAATTTTTTCATAGAGATCATTACTTTTGGCAGCTAATTTCATGACTGTAAAACATTTATAATGCTTGTGTTAAGAGCTTCCAAAATTGGTATTTTATATTTTAAAATTTTTGAGGAATTTTTTACAGAATGTTTATATTATTTCAACTAATTTATAAAAAAATCCCGTGTTTAAAGATAACAGATATTGACAAATATTTTAAGATAATGTCAGACACTAATATAAAATTATATGCATATATATGTAGTAATGCATGTAAAGGTAGCTAGTGTTAGAAATATACCAGTTGGGCAAAATTTCATAAAAGCCAGTAAACGAGGTTTGAGGATTTATCATTGCTAAAATACGAATAATATTTAATGCAAATAAATTAATTCTAAATGTAATTAAAAGTTAATACTGGTTAGTTCAATTACAGTAGAAATATGTAAATGCATTATCATCCAAAGCAGCTGAAGAGATCTTTGGTTTTATTAAACGATTCTCAGTGAGATATTAATTCTATGTTTGTGGTATTTCTTGCATTGTAACCACGTAAACTTATGTTTATGCCCCTTGGACCAACTAGTCACACTGCTACTCCGGTTATAATAATCCTTGTGTATGATTAAATGGAGGACAAGAATTTGTTGGTAGACGTTGTAGATTATCATGATTTCATAATTTCTTCATTTTCAAGTTTAACACTGTCAAATCTCTGATTGTAGAGATATTTGAAATCCCACATTTATCAGTTCGGTTCATACAATCAATCAAAACTAATAAAAGGAAACTTTCGGGAAGTGTCATGTATACATTAGACCTACTACATTTTGTTGTTTCTGTATTTGTGATTTGCCTGCAATAAGCTAATACTCACGGTGGTGGCTACGTGGAACTAAAGCTACTGTAATTTATGGTTTACATCTATTCTGATTATTGTTTGTATGCCTTTCCTATGTCTTTTGAAAGTGAGCGATAATTACGGGGTAGTTCTACTGGCTTTTTTACATGTTTCAAGAAGCTTCATAAATTGATACTTAACCCAGTAAACCCTGTTATATATTGTTTCTTTTTCTAGGTATTTATGAATATTTGAAGGTTTTACAGGATTTTTAGTAAGAGCTTCTATTATTCTGCAAGGGATTGGGAATTTTCTGGTAGTTGGATATGTACAAATAAAATTTTGTTGTTGATTTACAAGATAACCTATTTATAATCACTACTTTAACATTATGCATAAGTATGTTTATCTTTAGTTTAACATAGTTCTAACTTGATGGGATAACTGAGTAGTAGGTAATAATTACTAGATTATTAAAATAACATCTTCAACGAACATATAGAATCTATTCTTTTCCGATGAACGAATACAGTACATTCCATAATCAGTAACACTATCATTGGATGTATCTCTCGTGTGATTGGTTCCTGTTTTGCAACAGAATCTTCCACTTATATAAGAATATAATGTGGAATCATACTCTAAACTAAAAAAAATTTTTTGGGTTGTTCAAAATTGTAAGGCATTAACGATTTCTCCCTCCAAAATAATGCAACAATCTATGCTATCATAGATGTCTTTGTTAAAACTCTCGAAGTCTATGTTAACCCACTGGAAATATATTAATCCTGATGGACGAATTTAAAATTCGTTGGTATTTTTGTATATATGTTTGTATTTTTGCGAACTGCTCTATACATATTTGACCAAACATATTTTTTAAAAGAGGAAAACACATAAGACTATATAAGTGTTTATTCAGCAATGTAGTACAGTTTGTTCGTGTAAATATTTCAATACAAAGAAGACATCCTTAAATAGAATCCAGTTAACATTGCTTTAAGATAATCCAAACGAGTTGTAACTAATACGCATTAAATTTGTCGATATTCGATTCGATAAACGTCAACTATACTAGTATTTGAAAAAAAACTTGTTCATAAGGTTTCTCTCACAAAAAATGTGCTATGTAAATACTTTCAAATATTAATATGGTATATTAGTATTAATATGGTAAGTTTTCTCCACCATTGGAATAAAAAAAGTTTAGTTGGTTAGCGGACTGCAGTTGATATTGTCATGTACATCAATAATATAGATAAAGAAAAAACAAAAATCCCAAACTGCGGCTTTACCAGTGGAATATATGTAATATTTTACTTTGAAGAAGTTGATATTCAAAATGATAAATTAAAACATAAAGATAACGTAAAATGTCAACTAGAAAATATTTTATTATTTAGTAATAATAAAAAATAATATTCGAAGTATTCATTGTACTTTATCATTATTACATCAAATGTTTCATAAAATCTTACTTAAAATAACCTAAATTAATTAAATTTTGAAATATTTAAATTAAATGAATATTTTGACAGAATTATTCTTCAAAAACTGTGGTCTAAATAAATGATCTTGTAATCGTAGGAAATCATGTTTAATATCATCGTGTTAATCAAAAGAATATATTTTGTACATTTAAAAAACTACTTATCCAATAATATCTGAATATTTTAAATATTCTTTTTCAATATCGTAAAATTGAGTATCTGTAAGAGAGGGCAAACCAACTTTAAAATCACATTACGCCGTTTGAGGATAGAAGCAAATTTATAGCCCAATATATTTTTTATGAGAAACCAACCGATACTACAACACTAAAATACCAGTTTCATTCCACTGAGCCGAGAGGAAAGATAGTTCAGGATTTATGAAATTTCAGAATTTCTACAGTTTTAAGTCAACTAAAATTTTCAAGCATCATAGCACAAAATAAACACTAAACACTAAAAAGAAGCACAAGTAGAGAACGGAAAAATATTTTAATGCATTTATTTGATTTATTCTGGAAGCAACAAATGTAAACAGCAGAAAGGAATTACCAGAAGAAATCTCTCTGTAAAACCTTATTCCATGCATGCACAAAGCATATTTTTTTCCGTATTTTCGTTATCCCTTTATAGCATTAGCTACATGCATTTCCAGGTGCACACATGAAATAAAAATTCCAGCTCATAGCTTCAGTATTGTGTTATATGTCATAAAAATTCTAGAAAAGCTAGATATGAAATGATGTTTTTTAGAAAAAAAAGGAGAAAACTACATTTTATATTCTCAACTTTAGTGGGATAAATTATAAAACGATTTCTTTCGAGACATTTTTCGTTCCGTTTTAATTTTAGGGGAAATAGCGTGTCTCTACTGATTTTACAAATTAAATGTTTTAATACTGTTTCAGAAATATTATGCTAGTTATTATATAATGTAACAAAATAAATCTGTGTAAAAAATATTTTGCGAGTTACATAAAAAATAATTGTTGTTCTTTAATGTAAGGTAGCGTCAGTCTCTGTCGTAGGTCGGGCGAACTTTTATTCTTTAGAACAATTGAAAACGGCAATATTGTACCAGTAATGGTCTTTTTGACACAAGGACGATTAAAGTGTCAAGTGTGCCGTTTTTTCAACGCACCGACAGAGAAAAGAATTTTTGGTTTGTGTGACCGCGTCGGCTGGGCGCCAAAGGGCGTTTCGGCTACTCCAAGGACAAAGGTCAAAGAGGGGGGGTTCGATCTCCCCTAAAACCGAGGTTTCCTGTTTGGAAAAGAAGAAACGGGAGAGGACTCCCGGCTGAACTTTGAGATGAGCAGGTTGTCTAGAGTAATCCCCTCTCTGGACGACTTTACATATATATTTCTTTAAATGTTTTTTTTGTTGTAATAAATCAACATTGTTAAGTTTAATCCTCTACGGCTGATTATTTCGTCACCATACCTGCTCCTTATACGAGACCCTTGCGAAATCATATCCACATGACCAGGGTATGACTTACAATCGGAAGCAGAAACATTCGCAAACCGCTCGGCGAGTTTACATTTAATATTCATTTATTGAAAATGTATTTCGATGCTTTTTAACCTGTTAAAGAACAGTGGTTTCGTAGTGAAATCACATATTCAAACACATTCTTTATCTTCTTTTTAAAGATATAATAATGATTTTTTCGGATGTTTTTGATACTTCAAACTATTAATGAATGGTAGCACTACACACAATCTATTTTTCTCTTTAAAAGATACTTGTTTAACCCATTGAACGGACGCGTCGACGGGGGTTCAACAGCGAATTCCTGTTCGAAAACGGACCTGTCGACCCCTTCTCGTTCGCACTCGTATAACTCGTATCGCTTACTTTTGAGGAAAAAAATATTGCAAAGCGATAATAAATGTAAGAAACTCATTTTGAGTAACGGAACTCCTTTACCTTGCAGGGAAAATAATTTAAAATTAGCCTGACAACTTTTAAACCGACAACTCTAGTATGGTACGGTAAGTTCTGTCTGGAATTTACGAAAAGGGTGACTGTTTTGAAAGGGAAAAAGGTGGGGAGGGTGGCCGGTGGATGGGTTAAACTGGGAAAAAAATCAGGTATTTGATTACTCTCCGTCATGACCTGAAATAAATATATCTACCCAAAACATTTTTTATAAATAGTTTAGCTTTTTATTTGTTACATCCCTTTAAGGATAATTCTTTAATGATAATTCTTTTTTCAGTGTTTTTTAAATATTTACATTTTAAGAGTATTATTTTCGAGCTGTACAAGGGGGTAGATAGTTTTACAGTTAAAACCCACCACCTTACTACGAATAAATTTTAATAATTTTCACACATTTCACATATGTAATGTTTATAAATAACATTTATAGCATAATTTTCTTAAAACCTAAAGAATTTTCAGTAGTGACCTTTAAAGGGTTAAGCTCTGTATTCTTTTACTTTATTAGTTTAAAACATTTTTCAACATAAATTAATATATCTAATCGGGAGTAAAAATATATAACTGAAGAGCTTTGAAGAAGAGCATTTCTTATTACAGTTGCATAGGTTTTTGCTTTAGTGAATAATGGATTATACCTTTAGTGCATTCTTGTTACTTTTGTGCTTAGTCTGATAACAATATTACAAAAAGATAATAGGATAAACAATATTAGAAGTATGATCTTATGACAATTAAGGGAAAGTGCAAGCCTTATATTTTGTACAAATGCCAGAGGGTTTCGAAGTTAGAAATTCTGTTTGGTCGCAACACATACCCATGATTTTTAGCATTTACAGGAAATGATAACAGAAAACATTAATATTTTATAATAAAAAAATTTCTACATTTTATTTAACATCAGAATATCACTATTTAAAAATAATCATTTTGTAGCACATTTTTATTGATGTTGCTATTTGCTTTTTTCTAACAGCTATATTCATCCTTAACTTTAACAGCAACCTAGAAAATAGACCATGATTTCATAGCCCTCTGGGAAAAGTATTGTCTGTAATTTAGCTCAAAGCGCAGATGAATAGTAGATAAGTCATATTTACACTCAAAACCTTCCCACTAATTTAATCATATTCGACGTTTGGGAAGCATGTTACAATTCTCTAATTACAAAGTTTGATATAATAATATTTTCCATCAGAAATGAATTATTTCTATGTATAAATTATTAACATACCATATGTTTTAAATTTTGTCACTGTTATTGCATATATTTTTATATAAGAACAACATAAAATAAAAATCAGTATCACATGGATATATTGCATAAAAAGATAGTTCCGAATTTGTAAAAAGCCTTCATGCATGCAAGAGTAAAACTTTTCTTTTCGCTTGAAGTAATTGAATATATTTGTCCATTCTAATGAAGAACAAAATTTTACTCATTTCACAACTAAGTTGACAAATCGGAAATCTATCGACCTTGCAACAAGACTACCAAATGTGTCTCTTGGTTATATTCATTACGTTTAGTATATTCTCCCCTCTTTCTAGTGTCCATAGGCTTTGTAAATGTGGAATTTTAAATTGGTATTATCACATAGAAATATAGGTTCTAGCCACAAATTCATATGACTTTTTTATGATATTAATCATGTATGCTAATCTATATTTTTGGTAGATTTCAAAATTATACTCTGATTTCCATACACTATTTTGACAAACTGAACTAAATATCTTTCTTAGTATCTTGCACTAAAAGGTCAGTTTTCCATAGATTATGTCATTGTCCATTACATTTAGGATTCTAGAGCTTCAAGTTTGATTTTAGCTGCTTAACCATTAATCAATTTTGTATACATATATTACATACTTATATAAAAATATTTGATATTGTTTAAACACAGTGTTCATAACAATATATTTTATTCATTTAAACTGCTATATACATACATAATTATTTTGTACAGACAAACACAAATGGTAAATCCTTTAAGTACATAATTTGGAAAATATATAACTTTTTCATGATAATTTCTTTGAAAAGAGAGCAGTTCTCTACGTACATATATTATATACAGAAATAAAGTTATTTAAATGTAAGTGGCAAGCGTTTTTTTCTCCTTAATCCTAAAGAACATAATAAGAATTATAGAAATCCAAGTGAAAATTTAGAGGTATATATGCTTTCTAAAATAAGTCTTTAGAACAGAACTAAATAACTTCTAATGATATATTTCATCTTGAAAATTTTAAGGTGAGGACATGTTTGTAGAATGGGACTTAATGAGTTACAGTATAACATAATAATTTATTGCATTTTTATATACTACAAATAAAGAATCCTCCCATATAATCTAGCGTATAAAGTATTCTGTTTAGACTTAGCAGGCACTGTTAAACATATTTCTCTAAATGATAAGTGCATGTCCGAAAGTCCTCGGATTGAACGTTTAGTTAAAGTGGGGCATGAATTGGGAAGAAAAATCCATCTTATTGTATAAGACAAAAAAATTGCGAAAAATGGTTAAAGTGCAGTTAGACTTATGTGGTACCCAGCCGAGTTTCTTTGATATTAACAGGAATCAATTAGCAATAACATCTAATACTAAAATATAAGCAAATTATAGTAATAAAATAAAGAAAGCATACAATTTTATTTGGGAATGTAATGAATATCACATTTATATTAATAATAGCTGATTCCTTATCATATTGATAGATATCGGTAAAAAATAGTGCGACTTCATTATATTATATAAATTCATTATATAAATTTTTCTGATAATGGAAGAACATTTATGAATATAAAGCGACTAAAAGTAAAAACCAGTTATCAATTTACTTATTACGTCCTCTGAGATAATCTATTGGATGAATCTATTGGCTTTAATAAAAATAAATTTCATGAATTATAAATATTTTATGGCCAAAAACTAACTTAAATATTGGATAGTTTCGAACAATAATTTCCAACATAAAGATCATTTAACAAGTTATATATTTCACCAAATATTTTGAAAGATATATTAAGAAGAAATGTAGCAAAATAGGAGAATTCTCATCATTAAAAATACCTAACAAATATATACGAATAAGAAATAAAATAAGTTTGAAGCACGTGAAAGAATATGAAATTTGGGCATATTTTATAAAACGTAAATAAAAATTGAAAACCTTTTACAAGATTATTCTCCTTTAATTTTTTTTTTATTTTGAATTCTTCCATTCTTTCATTGTCTTATAATTATAAATTATGAATATCAGAAATTAGACTTTAATCTGCGGTTTTTGCATAACACCGTTAAATTTCTACAGCCATAACCTAGAAATATAATTCATCATATATGCTATTTAATCTGCTTAAATTTCAGTAGCTGAAGTCTTAATAAATATATTTCTCAACTTTAATTGCCAGCATATAAAGACAAAAAAGACACACCATTTATCAAACTGGGAGGTGATACAATTATGTATTCATGTAACTTCTGTATTGTTTAAACAAATGCATTTAGTTTTAAATTCATGCAAAAATAATTGTTCTTGAAGAACCGTACTAAAAGGAAGATAGTTATGAATTGAATTATTATGTGTAAAGAAATCGCAAGAGAGTAAGAATTATCCAAATATATATAACTTCATATGTACTGAGAAATATACTTTATTTCCTCGACATTTACATTTAGGTTTTAATAAATAGGCATAAAATAGTCCAACTCAATGTACTACAGTTTAAAATTTTCACAGTAGACCATTCTTTCTTTTACCTCACTTGAACTTTCAACCCAAAAATGCTTTATCTGCCAACTGAAATATGTGAATGGTTATATATACCCTGATTGTACATATTTAATATGCAGATTCCTTTGATTAAAATCTGTTACTGCAATATAAGATCAGAGGTTCAAAATAATTGCACTAAATTATTGAGGCGAACATGTCAAATTTACTGCAACTATTCAGTAGGAGCGATAAGGAGAATAGTCGTTTAACTAACCTTAGGCGTATCGTCTGACGGTACAGGTAGATCCCTATTAGAATGCAATTTAAATTCATCAGAATATCTCTATATACGGGATACTAATCTCTTGATTACCTCAAAGTAACCGCTAGTACTTAATTTAATCGGCACAGTTGGTCACTGTGTGAATAGATTTCAGTTAATAGAGGCATGCCATAGAAATGACTCTTTTGCAGAAGAATGGGAAGCAAACATCTCTGAGATATAAAATAAATTTATGCAGTTAACTATATACGGCAAACTGTGTCAAATCCAGCAAACAATAGAAAACGATATATCTATTTCTGCTAAAAGTAAAATTTGATGCATTACTTATTCTTAATTACTAAATACAGGGATTATTTCGTACACATAAATATACTCAAATTCAGAATCAGGAATATTTTTATGTTGATGAAAAAATTGTCTTGACGTAATGAAAATAAACTAATCGTTATATATTTATGATAAATATGTTCCCAGTAAGAGATTTTGGTATCTTAGGAGAAGAGAGAGTTCGAAGAATTAAAACCCATATAGATGACGAAGAAAATGATTATTATTAGTTTAAAGGTAATGTAATTTTGTGAAAAATAACTAGGTTTTTTAAGGAAGGGGATAGGTCGTGAATTATTTTGATGAACCTTATCATGTGTTTGTAAGCTGACTTGGGTTAGTGTATGGATACACAGTCACACACACAAACACATAATTTCTATTTATGGGTTTTCTATCTAAACAGTACATTTAATTACGCAACATCACAATCACGTAATTTATGTGTCATTGACATCAAGACTTCAGACCAGAAAATACTTCACTTAGCTACCTCCTGTTTCCAAGTAGCAAAGTTTATGGATACAATTATTTGTCTGGACATTATAACAATCTCATTTATAAAAATCACCTGATAAAATCTATACTCGGATTATAAACTGACCATATCTAAAGATAAAACGTTGCATAGCATTATCTCTAACACTATGGATATGGAGTTGATTAGATTTCTTCTTTAGTAGTTTTAGGAGCAAAAACAAACTTATTTTAATTCCAGGTATTTTTGTTCTAACAAGGTATTTATTATTAACAAGGTAAATATTTATTTCCATTTAATGAATTAATATTTAAAAGCATGTATCATCAAACACGTTGAGACCTTATATAGAATGTTAACATACATTGTTAGTAATAAATAAATACAATTTTTTCAAAATGTTTTGGATATTTTTTAAATTACAAACTGCCCTATTTACAGAACAACGATCCACAGCTTTTCGAAAAAGTCCAACATTGATTTATGTTTTTCATTTAGTCGTTGGTAATTAGCACATTCTTTGATGACTTTCTGCATATCAAATTATTGCTGTACGAGCTCTTTATTACTTTGTAGCAAACCACGTTGTCTAATTTTGTTCCTGCCAACGATTTTACGAATATAACAAATAGCTATGAATCTCTGAAATATTATTCTCGTTCTTTAGACAGAACAACTTATACAAATTTCACAGGCTTAATTTTCATGATCATTTTACACCTGTTTTCTTTCTTCTTCCTAGGCACTACAGCCGGTTACCAGCCAGGGTTGTCTCAGTTAGCTTACACCATCTTGATCTACTCGGCAGTATATTTTCCATCTGTTAACTCCCAAATATGTTCAATACTTTTTCACTCTATCTTCCACTTCGTTTACGATTTCCTCTTTTCATCATTCCATCTGGAGTTTAGAAAGTTATTTTTTAACAGTATTTTCCTCACTGTATCGAAATACGTCTCCTAGACACCTTGTTTGGAAAGTTTCGATCACTTTTACTAAGTTAGGTTCTATGTATGTTTTTGCAAATTACCTTATTTTTCCCGATTTCGTTTTATTACGATTTTTTTCTCTCTAAAGCCATCAGCTTCTCTCCGCTATAGGAAATGTCCAGAATTAGCTGCCGTATGAAACAACTGGTCTTACTAGTTTCTTGTTTAACTGCATTTTTGTTTCGTTACTTATGCATTTATAATTAACCTGGTGTAGCATTTCTATAAATCGAAAGTAACTCAACTACAACTGTGTTTACAAATTCAGAATAATGCACCCGTTTTCATGGATTGTTGGATTCTTCTAAAAGCGTACCATAGAGATTCCAGTAAATGTACTTTTTTCTAGCATCTTTCAAATCTTGATTTGGTTTGGTTTGGAGCACTAAGGTCTACTATTTTTCAACAGGACGGCTAATTAGACTAGGACTTACTCCTTAAAGCCGATTCCAAACGTCTAAGAAAAATCATGCCAACAGGGGGAAATTTGTAGAAACTACCTTATTTCTTTATTTTAAAATTATAATTAATATTTGATATCACTATCTATTCCTTGAAATATTATTAATTAACTTTGGACCAGCATATGGCACATTTTTTTTTATATTTCTTATTTGGTAAGGTCAAATAGTTAAACATAATAAAGCGCAAAATTTTAAAAGACTTAAATATTTAATCTTATTTCTTTATGGGAACTTTTCGTTTGGTTTTTTAAAAAGAAAATGAAGAGTTTTGCGAAATGTAAATTGGCAGATAAACATTTAAAATTATTTTTAATAGAATGAATCTTGCATTTAATGCTATAAAGTTTTTCATTTTTTATGTATTAGTAAAAATTATAAATATATCTAAATTAAGTTGTTAAAGGAAATAGTTACCAAGTGTTTACAGGTTGTAAAATTTTAACCCCATTTTTATATTATAACTTTTAGCTTAGCTTTAAGATAAAAAATTAAAGACTATGACTTATAAATGAATACATACCATTTTAATTAAAATTCTTTCGCATGAGTCTGATTAAATCATGCATTTAAATATAAATCATTAATTCAAGTTTTCGGAATATCTCTACAAATAATTTAAATTATTGCCTACTAATTTTATAAAAGGACATTTAATGAAGCTTTAAGATTAATTCTGAAAAAGTTTATGACACACTTCCTAATATTTAATCAACTGCATGTTTTATATCATCCAGATTTTGAATATATTCGTAGTAACAAATTCTGAATATAGTTTATGAAGTAAATAGAAATTTCACATCAGTACTAAATATCGTTATTTGTTTGTTTATGTAACAGATTTTCAATACATAATCATGCTATAAGTTTTAATACAAACTTTTCAACATTTCGTCGAAGGCTCAGAAATTTTAAATTTTGTCATTGGTAACCATCTACAACACTTTTTAAACAATGTACAGTAGTTATTTCTCTTCATAAAAAATCACTTTTAATGGGAGATTTTAAAGGTTCTAGATCATTTATGCATCTAAAGGTTATTCATTTATCGAACAACTAAGAACTTTTCTGAGACCACCAACATTGTAAACTGTACTAGAAGTGATCGATCATGGCCGATGAGAACACCAGCTATCGTCAAATTTGTGGGAGTAGTAGTCGAAATTCTTGTCGAAAGATAAGGCTTTGCACAAGAGATACAAGTTTCTGAAAAAAAAAATGTGTCGCATGGTGAAAAGTTTTTAGATTTATAGGTTATCGAAAAATAACTCGCCCTTTGATCAAATATGACTGAAATCGCCAGAGACAGGAACCTTATAGCAAACTCCTTGTACCAGTTGTGGCATTTTAACAACGGAGTCCGTTCATTAACGAGAAAACCTAGTTGTTCAACAATCTTTTTGTCAGTGGACAGACCATATATTTGCAAGGAGTCCTCAACAAGGTAAAGAAGAAAATATGCGTATAGAAAGCTCATTCTCTGGTTCCTGTAATGAATTACTAGTGTTTAAGCAACGAAGTTTCATATTTGCAAAATACAAGTGACGCCTATGACTAGAGGACTTCAAAACAACACCTTAGAACCAATAATTTAGCAATTATACGTAGTGCGTGCCTCGATAATACGTAGGGGACTTACCAATGAGAATTAGATCATGTGTAAAGTTAAATGAGGATCGTTTTGAATAAAAGTTGCATTATATTACAGTTAAAGTAAAAACAAAACTGTAAGATGAATTTTTGAATTTAAATGGAAGGTATTTTATTTTAACACAGTTATATATATATATTATATATATATATATATATATATTATATATATATATATATATATATATATATATATATATATATATATATATATATATATATATATATATATATATATATATATATATATATATATATATATATATATATATATATATATATATATATATATATATATATATATATATATATATATATATATATATATATATATATATATATATATATATATATATATATATATATATATATATATATATATATATATATATATATATATATATATATATATATATATATATATATATATATATATATAGTGAGTGTAAAAAGAGTGTTAGAAATGTGTACGGAATTTACCTTTCCAACATAAAAAAAGGTTTGCATGTAGAGTACATTGAGAAATGAATAAAATAAATGCCTATCTTTAATCAACAATGACACAACGCTTACCATTTTTTCATATTTTTGATTAGCTTTTATAAATCAATTATCATAAGACGTTCAAAAATTTCTTTTACGGTGAAGTAATGTACCTTTTGCAGAAAAAAATATAGAAATGTATACTAAATGGTAAAATGAAATTTAATGATCTAATTAATGAGAAAAACGAGGTAGGTTTTGTAGAAAAAAATGCAATTCACCTCCTATTTGCAAAATACGTTAACTATCCTAAAAATTTTTACGTGCGAATGATTATCAGTCGTTGTTATCTTCTTTCAGGGTTTTTAAAAAATATATTTTTTATTGAGTCATATTATTTTTCCTATGTTTTTGCATTGTTCTTTTGATTTACATATTCCCGTATCATTTGATTTATTTCTTCCGGTTTTTTGTCGTAATGTTTAATTAGTTTTTTGTCGCATTCCACATTTTTTCAATTCCCAGCTCGGAGCTCTTAATTTTTATTTCAGGCCTCTCATTCATTGATTTTCTTTCATTAGTTTTTTTACCATAATTTCCTGTCTATTGTTCTTTTGATTTGACATGGTTTTTTTTTTTACACTTTTATTTTATTGCCGTCTGAATCTTTTTTATTGTTTCAAAGCATGTTTCTGTTATTTATTTTCAATTTCTCCGGAAAATCATTATTATTACTATTTTTGTTCAAAATATTCTCAGATTAATTTTCAACGCAGCGAAAACTAGCATATTCCGAGTTCTTTTTTTAAGCAAAAATACGTAAGAAGACAATAACAAAGGATTAATTACCATGAGTTTGGTTGAATTTGAGCATTTGATTTTGCTCTGAAACTTGAATAATTATTTAAAATTTTTGTGGAATATATATATTTTTGAAAAAACGTAGGTACAGAAGATTATTCCTGTGCCTATAATATATAGTGAGAAAGCTTGAGGTTAATTATTCAGGTTTTCATAAATTAGAAAAAGCCATGTTGTAGTATAAAAGACATTGTTGAGTTGGAAAATCTTCATTAAAAAAAAAGGGTTTTTTTTTTAAATTCATCGTGCATGTCGTATTTCTACTCGCTTTAGAATTAAACAATATAATTTGTAATAAAATATAACTGTAATAACATGATATTAAAAACATTTTTTATTTCAAGGAATATACTTTTAAAACTTTAAAATATTTACACCACTTAAGAAATATGAAACCCTTGAAATACACACACACACACACACAAAATAAATATCTATTTCTACCTAAGTAACTTTTGCTTTCTGAATATCTGTAACTTTAAAAGTATGTTTCGGTATGATTCTATAATTGTAAAAGTAGAGTTTAAATTTAAAAGTTTTTAAAAGTTACAAAAACAGAAAAGCTTTAATAATGTTAGTATTTAGGCAATAATTTAAAATATATTCCTCTTAAATAATTATTAAATTTTATATAATAATTTAGTTTCTGCATTTCACAATGCATCTTGTAGGTAATTAAATTTAAGGTATTTTCATTTAATACAAATTACTATATATTTTTTAAATATTACTAATAGAAATAGTGATAAATATTTTTTACGTTAAGGTTTTCTAAAAATTCAATTGAAAAATATAAAAATTTATAACAAAGAGAAAAATCTCTATGAAAATATACTGGAATCAAAGGTACTATGTCCTCTTCAATTTATAATATTAAATATCATTTCATTATGTTCATAATAATTTATAATTTCTTTAGTCTTTACTGATATGTAAAGTATACCAATCAATAAATTTTGTTACACAAAATAAATTCAAAAATAAATATTTAAATCTTTTCATATTAAACTAAGATTTTAACAATGCATTAAAAACATTTTTGTTTTGTTTTTGAAAATTCGAGTAAAATTCATTGACAGACTTCGTAATATTTCTGCAATTTAACGATTGTGTAATACCGAATGACAATTTAAGCATACAAAGAAATGTATTAACATAATTTACTTGAATTCAACAAATAGTAAGATAGTTCGACGGTAACTGAAATTTGTATCTACATAATAAAATACTAGTTAATACGTAAATTTAGCAAATTATTGTGAAATACTTAAAAAAATGAATATAAATCCTATGTAACTTCTTACTAGCTGACACATTTCATCAGGGATGATATATTTCAAATGCCAGAAAAGTCGATGTAATCAGTTCTTACTTAATTTTAGGCTTATTTTTTGCTTTTTGAATGTGTGATATCAAACTTCTAGCACAAGCGCTCAGTGTGATTCGTGGAAAATTTAAAATAACATTTTATCTGACAAAAATGCTAAAAACTTTATTTTACTAGTTTAAAATGGTAAAAAATTAAGTATACCGCCATTTTTTAAATAGCCTTCATTTGCCGTTGGCGATTAAAAGTTCTCCAAAGGAAAAAAAAATCTCCAAATCAGTCTTCAATCTTATTGATAGCTTTTAAAAATGGCTAAAAAAATCTGCGTTTTAAGGTGTATATATAGAAAAGGGAGAATAACTGATACACAGCACACGGGAAACGAAGCAAAAAAATAAAATCGTAGGAACACGTATAAGTGATAATAAAAATATTTTTTTGCAGTGTTTGTTTTTTCTTGGGAGAGACGCTTTTATTTGGCGGTATCAATACATATAAATTTTTGCATTTTCTCGTTATTCAGTTTCTTTTGAAGGATGCAAATTAACACAGCTAGTTCAGCACGCTAATATGAATTAAATAAATCTGAGTATCCGTTTATAATTTTGATTTTATGTATATTATTAAAATCCAATTTCAATTTTGAAATTCAGAATTTTTCAAGAAACTTCTTCGTGAGGATATTAAACTGTTTTCTATTCATTATGTTGACATAATAATACCCATGAATGAAAAAAGGTGTTTAAAATAATATAAAAAAAATTAAAAATTAGTCCTCGTGAAAATTTTTAAAAATTCACAACATATTTCAAAATTTGATTTTTTTTAATTCATTGGATTTTTTAAATATCTCTAAATGTTATTTCTTTAGTCAAATTGTAATGCATCTGTACAAAATTTTATAACTTTAAATTTCCAAAAATAAACATTCTAAGAACCAACATCCACAAAACACGTAAATGTCCATAACGTTCAAGTTCATTCAAATTAATTTATAAAGTTAACTAGCAAATATGCCCGTGCTTTGCTACGGTGAGCTTAATATATTACTTTTAAACAAAGATTTTTTTTCGTGCATAACTCTCTAAATTCGTCACAGTTCACTTCGAGTCATTGGCATGTTTATATATTTCTATCATAAGCGTATTATAACATTATTCAGTTTTTATAATCGAATTTGTCGTATATTAAATTTGCTCAAACTTTTTTTATTGTAAAATATAAGCTTAACCCTAAATTGCATTACTGTATTACTACTGTAAGTTGATTAGCAAAGTTAACAGATCTTGTCATATTACGTGATAGAATAGGAAGCACAGGTTTTGACAGCAACAGTGCTAATTTTGTTGGTAGTAATAAATGTTTTCCAAAATTAAGGAAATTTATGACAAACCACATAGTTTTGTATGAAACAGAAACACACATTCATATCGACAACCATATGAATATGAAGATAACTATATAAAATGATAGGTTTTATTTGGCCATGAGAGTCACTGAAATTTGTACTTTTTGTACTTAGAATATTGTTGATATGCATTTCATTGTAACATAAAAATGAACCAAGAATTAAATTTAAAATTAGTTCTCATATAAAAATGCTATAATTTGCGTCACATAGAAATGAAAGTGAATCACTTTATATCTCAAATTTCAGTTCAAATCGAATAGATACTAAGCAGACGATTTTAAATAATATAAAATAAGAAATGAATAATAAATGAAATATTTAAATGAATGACGTCATAATGATAGAAAAATATCATTTTCGCCTATTTATTATGTGATGAATTGAACATTTTAATCTCCTGCTTTTAACCGTGGAAAACTGCGTTTAAAACAATTACTTGGGATGACGTCACATTGCTAGAAACATTGCTTCTTTCCCTTAGATATGATGCGATAAATTAAAAACTTAATCGTTTGCGTTTAACCGGGGAAAATAATGCTTGGAATAATGACATGAAATGCTCGAAAAAGGGGGAAGGAATGAATTTCGAACGTTGAAAATTTACAAAAACCTTCCCAGGGATATACCTAAACATTTCCCAAATTTCCACGGCGATTGGATGGATAGTTTTTGAGTCTATTGAGTACAGACAGACAGACAGACACACACAAATTCATTTATATATATATAGATTTAATAATATGACCACAATATATGCAAAATTTACTATAACTGGATATCCATAATTGAATTCAAACAGCTTGCAGGTTATTTTTTTAGAAGAGTATAGTTTCTAGATTTTAGATCTGATTTTCTGATTTTTCTAGGCATTCAAAAATAAAAAAAGCTGATTATTAACAAAAACAATGATTAGATGGTTTTCGGTTTATTCCGTGATTGTATAAAAAATTGAATAATAAATAAATAATTTACTGTTAATAAATTTTAATGATTTTTTTTAAATTAACATATCTTTGATATAGTTTTTAATTTTATATATCATTCAAAGACTTTCAAAATGTAGATTTTCTTGGAATTGGGAAAAGAAATAAATATATTAAAAAAATTAAAATTAAATGTTTGCATATATATTGATTGAAATGCTTAGTAAATCCAACCATATTTTACATTTACAGCTATAGACTTTTTAAGCTAGTGGAATTTGCATAAAGGCAATCCTTTCCGATCTATAAGAAAAGCACAAAGCTCCAAAAATATCATTTTTCACTATATTTCAAGGCATATATAGTCTCCAGAAAATAGAGTCAAATAAGACATAAACAATGAATAAGAACTTTGACAAATATCCAAGATATCGAACATTCGTCATTTGTTCTTAAACAATATTTCAGTATTCCGAAATACAAAAAATTCTACTTTTGCATAGAAATGCAATTTTTAAAAATATGAATAAAATCAAAATGCATAAATTTCTACGTTTTACTGACTATTATTCCTAACATTTGTTTACAATAGAACATTTCCCCTTTATTTTTTGTTATTGTTGACAGTAAATGCCCTTTTAAGACACGATTTGTTAAAAGGAAGAGTGGTAGCGATTACAAATCAAAACCCTTTTTTTTATTCTTTGCCAGTGCTTTCAAATAAACCATTCGAGTACAACGGTATAAATTTAAAGTTTTTAAAAATGCACAAAAGCATGCTTTAAACAGCTATTCCAATTTACTGGAAACGTTCGATTTAAAGATTTCCTTGTATTCCAACATCGATCGATAACTAGATTTGATTTGATTTTGTTTTGCTTTTTTTAATATAACTCTACATTTTCTTTACTGCTGACATTTGTTAGGTTCGATTTTGCTGCCGTTATGCTTAAAATGGAAAAATTCCGTTCCTTTAAGAAAAGAAAATCATAGAGAATTTTTATTTTATTTTAATTCTGTTGGGTTCTTTCTTCTACATTTTCGCCAAAGCTATGAATTTTTCTGATATTAAAAAAAATGTAATCCACTTCAATGATTTTTTCCCTGTTGAAACCCAATTTAGAACGAACGAAATAGGAAAGAATGATGTAAGTTTACATAATCGAATATATCAGTAAATTTTGTTAAACGTTAAATTTGCTTAAATATTTCTCACTAAAGAAAATGTGATTCTTCGCTCGTATTTTCTGTTCCCAGTTAACAATTTTACGCCCTCAAAGAACATACATATAGTGTGCAAACTGTTTCTAAATCTTTCTGTTTTAATAAAATATTGCCCATATTAAATGTCATGCATGTTCTGGTATTATATATGTTAGATTTATGCATATCTAGTTTTTTATTACTTAAGTTACGTTACTATTTGAAATGATTTATAAAAGTTTTAGATCTCAAATCACTTTGTAACATGACTCAAAACTTTGTTTTAAATATTTGTCTTCATATATTGCATCACTTGCCTTGACTCAGTGTGTTCAAATTTAAATAAAGACTTTATTTTTATTGCTAAGTGATATCAATAAGTAATACACATTAAAAAATTTTTTGTGGCCCTAAATTATTTAGTAAAACTTTGAATAGTAAAAATATAGGAGTCAACTGAATTCAATGATAATGATCTTGGTGATTCTGTGGACTAACACCTTTCTCCCGTCACCCTTGAAATGGCGTTTGAGATTACATTATCCTGTAAGAGGAATTAGGATTGACACGACTGCGGATTGATAAGATTTATTTTCGTAAAAATGAATATTAGAAAAAAAACCACCTGGTAATGATGGACCTTAATTGAACAGATTGTATTCACCATAATACGATTTTAGGTTGTTTAAATGCAGGACGCCGTATGACACTGGCTGTTTACACTGCCGGAATATAAGACCGGAATTTTGACACTGATTTATAGCTGAGAAAAAGGGGACTATATTCATTGTCAAAAAGTAATAAACTTATATTACTTTCATATTCATTTGATATTTCCTTTAATACATTCTTTATAGTTCTATTCAGTATCATGCCTGTTAATTATCGATGTTCCCTCGTTTCTTGTTTCTATTGGAATGATCATTCTGCCAAAAGTATTTAATTCTTGAAAATCTAAACTCATTCAGTGAAATGTTTTTAGGATCTGAAGGATCTTTAGTACAGTCGCATAATAATGATTTTTGAATTTCTAAAATACCTTTTCTAATATAGTCCACATATCAAAGCATTGTTAGTTAATTAGTATTGTAAGAATTTTGTTGCTTACTTTATGAACGTACACAATATCGTAAAAATCATATTTTTTTCAT
This sequence comes from Pardosa pseudoannulata, assembly GCA_032207245.1. Taxonomy (NCBI): domain Eukaryota; kingdom Metazoa; phylum Arthropoda; class Arachnida; order Araneae; family Lycosidae; genus Pardosa; species Pardosa pseudoannulata. Next base: position 100,996,120 of record CM063503.1, read on the forward strand.
GTGAATATAAGGTATTTTATATTGACAAATGCGTTAGAAATAACGCTGAAAAAGTATGTACTTTTGACAGACTTTTAATTTAAAATATTCCAAAAAACTTACATTAGTACATCATTATTTTTTAAAAAAACTCAAAAAAAATCTCATGTTTTCCAAGAGCTTTCTTCGCGTCAACAAATAGTATAACCTTGTATATTATATATATAGATATATATATATATATATATATATATATATATATATATTATAATATATATATATATATATATATATATATATATATATATATATATATATATATATATATATATATATATAAAGAGAGAGAGATACATACATATACATAATATAGATAGATATACATACATATACATAAATATGTAATAATCTCAATTTCTATAAAAAAATGAAAATATATGGACATATGAAATATTTTTAAATTTTTTAACAATAACGCTCAACAAAACACATAACTTCAGAGGACCTTCAGAAGTCTAGACGCAAATCTACTTTCAAAACCGTTCACTTGAGAAACTAAATGAAATTTGAATCATTTTGAGAATGGGCAAATGATAATTCTAATGACACATTATACAATATAAATATCCTATACACTAGACATTACATAAATTCTTTGTATGCTTATTTAATTTGATAAATTAAGAACATTCAGTCATGTGTTTCATTTATCAAATTTAATAAGCATGTAAAGAATTTATGTAGTGTCCACTGTACATGATATTTTATTCCGACACGAGGACTAATTATACCGGAACTTAAAAAGGTTCATAAGAATGTATATAAATATCTCTTTATAAATAACGATTAAATAATAAACACATCTATTTATAAAGCATATATATTTAACCCTGCTGTGGAGATTTTAGGGTATTGGCTATTGTGCTCCCTCCTGCTTATGTTCGATTGATGAGTAATGCTTCACTATATTTGTTTTCATCTATTAGGGAGAACTATTGGCTGCCTGTGTGGTGCTTCTGTAGTAAAATGGTCAACAAAATTTTCGGTTTTTAGGAGGCCAATTTTAATTAAGGCAAGTATCCTCGTATTGGAAATCGATAAATATGCAACCGATTACTGCCTGGGGCATTTTTGTTGAATTTGTATTAATGGTTTTCAAGTTATTATAGACTGCTTAAAAGTAAAAAGGAAATTTTGACATTTAAAATAGTTTGAATAATTCAGTTTCTGTTCATTGTGGAACTCTTTTCAAGTTAAATATTATAAGATGTCATTTAATAAAAAGTGTTATGTCAGCATTATTATTAAAACAGATAAAAACCCTAAGAGAATAATGCGAAAGGAAGTATATAACTGTATCTAAATAATTGCTCTAGAAAGAGCCATGCTACGAATTGGGGAGGAGGTACGGAGTTTGAAGGGACACCCAGCTTTAGATAATCCTCTGAAATGCCTTTTGGATTTCGGTGTACAGACTATATAGAGATATTCGGAGAGAGAATTTAGCTATTGAGTTAATATGCTGTGAGGAGATTTTGTCTACCACTAGTGGTACTGTTAGAGGTTTAAGCCATCTCCGAAAAAAGAGAAAAGCTGTCTTACGGTGGGGGATATTGATTGCTTTGAGACTACCAGTTTCATATAAAGAAAACCATTTATATTAATTGATCTCATACGCCATCTTTCCTGTATCATTTTTATTGGTGAATCAGCCGTAATGTTAATAAACTTAGATTATGTGCGATATATCTTTATTAAGATAAGTTATTGCATTAACTTAGCATTAACTTTTTATCTATCATTCTACAGGAAATGTAAACGCTAACGCACATACACATAGACACACACCCACACGCATTTATATATAAATAAATAAATAAATATATATATATATATATGTGTGTGTGTGTGTGTGTGTGTGTGTGCATGTGTTTGTGTGTGTTTAATATTATATTTAAAATTTTTATTTCTTTACAAAAAGTTTCATTCACTGACTGATATAAATTGGTACATATTATGTTTTTTGATTTTTTCAAAGACAAACTATTATTACTGAACTGTTAATTACCAATTTGAATTGAAATGATTTAAACATTTTATCATCTTTATGCCTATCTTATTATTTAAATAAGAAGTCTTTAAATGTTCAGTATAACAGAATATTTAAGGGTATGGGTTTTTATGTTCTAAAACTTGTTCTCTAGGTTCATGTAAGTAATTGTAATAATTCCACTAAAAATATGAACATTTTCAGGTATTAATTTATTAATTTTACTATTAAATGGAGTTCATTACATACTATGGTTAAAATGATTTTTTTTATACTCTGCTATTAAAAAATCGCCATATCTATCTGCATGTCATAGTTTTATAAACTAAAAATGTCGTAGAATACTTTTTTATTCACTACGCGGTTAAATCATCAATATTAATCAATTTTCAACTAGTAATGTTCAACTAGGTGGAAATTTAAAGTTAACGATATTTTAAATATTCATATAGAAAAGTGTTTTCTGAATAACTTTTTGCATTTTTTTAGTATCTGTTGTAGTTTAAAAAAAAACTTATTAGATACTGTACCAGTGATGATATATTTGTAAAATTCTTTACAATTGTACACTTTGTTTTGGAATCTGTTCCTTCCATCGTAATTTTCCTAAATGTGTAAGCCATTTATATCTTCAAGTTTTGATGTTATACCGTCTTCCATATTTGTTATCCTACAAAATAATTTATGACCACTTGGCTACGACATATTTTACAATGATTACTGCATAGGTAAATACCTATTCTGTAACCTCTTGTGACACCATGAACCCTCTTTTAGTATTATGGATTTCATGTATCTTAATAAAAAATGTGTGTCATAGAGTTGATTCAACTGGCTGTGCTGTCAGTCTTGAGCAAAGTGCTAGAGGAATTTTTTTAAAACTGGTTAACGCTCGTCAATTCTAGCATCAAACTGTTGTCAGTTTCCTTTCGCTAGGCAAATCATTGAACTCTCTCCTATCGAACACTTATGGGTCATAACAGGATAAGAAATTCATCATTATCAATTATAGCTGTTGCTGGTTTGACAGACTACGGGAATGGAATACTATTAAAAAAATGACATTATACATGTACAACGAAATGCATGCCGGGTGACAAGATTTTTTCATTTCACATATGAAATCATTCTTCTCGCATATACTTTATTTGGAATCCTGCAATATTAATAAAAAAACATGGTACTTAAAGAAATGTTTTGCTTAAATTTCATCTCTCTAATATAAAGTTTTCACATTGATATTTCTCTCTTTTTGCTGGTAGCTTAAATGTTACCAGAGACACATTTAAGCTGTTATTGAATAAATCTGAAATTATTCATCATTGTAAATACCTTCATATATTTATACATATTTAAATACAAAATAACACAGCCAAATACAATGGCTGCCCATAAAACATGTAGAAGAGTAGATCAGATATATCCTTTAACGGCAGAGACCAATTGCAATAATCTGTTATCTTTTGGCTTACTTTACACAGATAAATGTTATTAGTCACCGAAATTCCTAATCATTTTATTATATAGAACTCCATTTGATGCCATCAATTGACGAACATCGACCACTACACGATTACACTTGGGTTTAGCCAATAGCTAATATAAATGAACGATGACGCTTTTAGTGAATTGCCAATAATTATTTTATGCACACATAAAATCCCATAGAAATCTTGTAAATTTAATAAGAGGACGTTTAGGAATTCTATTCCAATTTATGAATGACAGTATCTCAGAATGTGCGTAGAACTGATGTTTGAATTATAAATGTTTAACGGGAAAGTTTTAGGTCCATTAAAGGAGACAAAATCCGTGTAAAGTATACTTCTTGTATTTTATGACATAAAAAATGTTCTTTTAAAATAAATCGCAATGCAATAAAATAAATTAAATAACACATATTTAAGTAATATTTTCTGGACTCGGAACATAAATTATGAAAATTATGAGGCATGTTTTGCACTTCTAGTTTTATTAACAAATTGGAACAACATGAGTCATTAAATAAATATCAGTTTTGTATAAATAATTAGTATAGAGGTAGATTTAGCTTTCATAGTGATATTTAATGAATTACTTGATAAATTTTCATACTTTAAAATAAATTAATTCAATTCTTGTGTAATCATTTCACTTGTATTAGGCAAAATATATACATAATGATAAAGATATTAATTTAAAACTCAATTTAATATATTCTATCAAGTGTAATATTTTAGTATACAATATAAATTAGAGAAAGTTAAATAGTTTATTAAACTGAAAAATATTCTTATCATGAAATAATCATATTTTAAGAAGAAATATTTTATGACTATGTTGTAGATGACGTTCCAAGGTATGATTCATATGCATTTCACATCTCTAAACGTTTTTACAACAGTAGTTAGTGATGATTTGAATAGTGATTTTTTATGTAATATAATTATAAATGCATTTATCAAAACTTAATTTTGTTATGATTTTGTTAAGAGATTTTTGATGAAGTTAATGGAATATATATATATATATATATATATATATATATATATATATATATATATATATATATATATATATATATATATATATATATATATATATATATATATATATATATATATATATATATATATATATATATATATATATATATATATATATATATATATATATATATATATATATATATATATATATATATATATATATATATATATATATATATATATATATATATATATATATATATATATATATATATATATATATATATATATATATATATATATATATATATATATATATATATATATATATATATATATATATATATATATATATATGTATATATATATATATATATATATACATGTGTATATAATATATTAAGAATCATTAAAATGTAATAAAAATCATTTTTTCCAATTTGATTCTATATCGTTATGAAAATGTGATTATGAGTTCAGATTATGCAACTATTTTCTCTTGATCAAAATCATTATCTTGGAAATTATGTAGTCAATGTAGTTACTATGAGAAATTATTAAATGTTGTTGTTGTTTCTCATTCCACTTGGGCAAACCAAACACGATTGAGCCTGCAGTCTCTCATATTAAGGCCAAGGGGTGCGTATTTCGTTCTAATGAGCACCATTAAGGTTTAAGAACGACTTCGCTGAAGTAGGTCCCCGTAATTTTGAAGCAGGGACCAAACAGAAGACCAATAGTCTTGGACTTCCACCCCCAGAGGCATTGATTGAAAACTTGGAGGGCATTGTGTCCACCAAAATATTTTACATACCCCAGCCACCTTTAACGAACACGGATGAATCTTACGCCGGGTGGGTTTCCCAACCCACAAGCTTTCAGTTACGAGATTGTTGCCTTTGTCGACTGAGCTACCAAGGATCGAAATCATTAAATGTATAGAATTGTAACTCTGTTGGAATCATTATTTCTGACCATGTATTATCTTTTACCACCATGGAATATTGATCCAAGATAGTTTTCCTTGAGAAATGGTGTGTGTTTCACTCGTTTATGATAAAATGTTCTGCCTTATGAGCCATTGGTGGTGTAAAACGCATGTAGTATGCAGCCGAAGATTAGTGCATGATGGAATAAAATCCTTTTCGTTACGGACTTTTGATTATGATAAACCAATATTGAGTTCTTTTTTTGAGATTCACGATAGTGGGAAATTGGTGCAAATATCTGAGACTAATCTGAGATAACAAACAAAAAGGCATTTTTTCCTTAAATTACATGCGTATGTATGTAAGTGTTTCGTTTCGTTATCAGTAAACCAAATTATCTCGTTACATGTTTCTAAATTGATGAATGTTAATATAGCAATTAATGCTTGCAATCGCCTTTCTCAAACATTATGTATGATATTTCTTTTAGCTTATTGTTATTAGGAGAAGATGTTTGAAATCACTCAGTCGACAGAACTGACCTTTTGACTACGACTGTTTACTGTTGGGTTTTGCTTTTGAGTTTCCTGAAAACATAAAACTTGTTCAAATTACCTAGATTATTCTCAGATAAGCAAATAAAAGCAATTATTTTCTTAAATCGCATGCTTGTGTATGTACGTGAACTGTTTATCCACTAGTATATAGAATTATTTTCACGTTGCAATCGCTGTTTCTAAAATGATGAATTTTAAATTAGCAAATTTTTCCCATCACCATCCCATATATATATATATATATATATGTCTTTTAGCATAATAGTTATTAGAAGATGCTTAAAACCTCAGTGTCTATAACACTGATTTTATAGAAATCTATAAATATAATTTAAGTAGATAACAAAATATCTTTAAAAATTTATAATTAAATCAGTATTTTTAAATGTTGATGTTATGTTAATGTTGTACTGTCCGTATAGAGTTATTGATATATGATTTATAATATAATAGAATTAACTATTAAAGAACTATGATAGTATAAAAGAGGATGACAACTATATATATTCCCCAGAATAGTAAACTATCTTTTATTCTTTATTACTTAGACATATATAAAGCAACTTATTATTTACATAAAATAACTTTTTGCAATAAATATCACCTAGTTGTTTTACATATTTCAATGTAATAGATCAGTCATTTTCAAATATTCATGTATACTTATTTTTTTATTTTTTTATTTTTTAACATAATCTGTGTATTTATCTTCTTTAATTTCTATTGTAATATAAATCTTTCTTAGTAAAAAAAATGTTCAATCCATAATATTTTCCATATTTTAAAAAATTTAGGATCTTTATCCTTTAATCTAAAGTTTATTTTTATAAAATAGTTAGAGTTCAATTAATTTTCGAAAAATAATAATAACAATAATTGGGAATTGACATCAGTTAAAAAATTCAATATTTGTAACAATTCATCCGTTAACATGAAAAGCATAGATTATTCAATTGATTATAAAATAGATTATCAATAATATTCCTGTATTTAAGCACAATTTTGCGATTATAGAAACTTTTAAAAGTGATTTTCTATGAATGTATAACAATTGATCATAAATATAAATTAATTAATGATTGTATACAAACATTTTCTCTAAACTTGGTAAGACGTTTAAAGGTAAACAAATATACTTAAAATTTAGGCTTTCTGTTAATAGAATTCTAGAGAATTACACATATATACCTAAAAACTAATTTTTTAATGCATTACAATATTTCAAACTTATAAAAGGGAATAAAAATAATTATTATTACTTATACATCTTTAAATTATTCTCATTTATTTTTTCTACATCAACAACGATAATAAATTTTATATGCTATAACCAGTATTTTCCTACTTAGGTAATGATTAAATATTTACAATCTCATTTTCATTTATTTAACATTATTTTTAAAGAAATGATATTTCCAAGAATTTTAAAACCAATTATTATCAGAGTTCCTTTTCTCCAAGCTTATAATTTAAAAATGAATAAAATAGTTTGTTACGTTTATGAATAGTTATCAATTAATAATACTAAAATTTGATTAAGAAAGAAAATTTATAATGACATAGTATTTCAAATTACAACAAAAGAGGCATGTGTTTTATTCAATGCACTTTTGTTTTATTACCCCTAAATAAATATTTACGATTTATTTAATTATTTCCTTCGAATCTCATTCCATGAATGCATTAAAATAATCTGATATAGAATATAAAGCTGTTATACGCAATCTAATGACATTACTTATACAAATTCAAATTATTTTGAGAAACTTTCGCTAACTTTTGAAAAATGCAAATTTTGAACTCATATTATCATTCTGAATTAGATTTAGGGACTCTCGATAAGTTATCGATAGGACTGCTGCCTTTTTGAAAAAGCTACGAGATAAAGGAGTTTAAATAATGTGTTATCTCAAGAGATTTGCCATTGAGTGTATAGGGGAATTATATCCTCTAAGGGTTTTCTCAGCTTTAGATAACCTTCCACAATACCTTAAGAGTCTGATCGCAGAAACAGCTTTTTGATTTTCAAAATACTACTAAACCATTCCTTTTAAAGGTTGTAAAATACTACCGATGCTATTGGCATTTATTTGAAAATATGGCTTTATTTGAAGAAGAATTATGTTACGTCTCAAGAGTTAGAGTTCTCTTTCGGGCTAATGCAAAGAGAAAATAAGAACGAAATACTTTCCCAAAATAACTGAAGAAAGTTCATGTCACAGATAAAGAACCAAATAGGATTTTTAAACAAAATTAACTTTATATCCCTGAAATATCTCCTTTTTCAAAAATCATTTTGAATCAATGTGCTTAAAAATACACGAGTCGTATTTGTATTTTGTATTTATATTTATCATTAAAATAATTTAAAACATTTCATGTTTCAGTTACTCTCAGCACATGAAATTCCACTTTATTATTTTATTCTGAGTGTATAACGGAATTTCCACTGAATGTATAACGGAACACTTTTCTCTATGGGTTTTCGTAGCTTTTAATAACTTTACCCAATACCTTAAGTGTATGATAGCATGTTTGAGATTTTCAAAGTACTAATAAACCATTATTCCTTTTAAAGGATAAAATAGAGCTCCTATTGGCAGGTATTTGAAAATATGGCTACATTTGAATAAGAATTATGGGACGCTTTAAGGGTTTCAGATCTCTCTGGGACTAATTGAAAATAAAAAGAAAATAACTTCCCAAAATAAATGTAAAACATTTTTTCTTCCAAATAAAGAATTTTTAACATAATTACCAGATAATGACGATAATAATGTATTGAGATTATGTAAGGTACCAAGAATTACTGAAACTCACCTCTAAATCGCACTTTTAAAGCTTAGTGAGTTTTCCTTCAAGGTCTAAGAGTTTCCTGAATTGAAATTTACTTAATTAAGTGATGCTAATATTTTTTTCTACTAAACTACAATACTATTTCAAATATACTTATCATTTTTTCCCTATTATTTTTTATGTCAAGTGAGCAAAAGTATTAAAAACTACATAATTTGTTTTTGTATTACATAATTTGCTTGATATAGGCAGAATAAATGATATAATTGATTATTTTCAATGTTTATTCTTTTATGCATCTTCAGATTACATTCATAAGTAGGACATGAATAATTTAATTAATATATTATCTTGATTGTTTAATATTTTAAACATGTTTATAATATGTGTTGATAAACATTGTTTCTATATTTATATCAACTTTTAATTTCACATTTTAACTTGAGCTTACAGTTTCTCTTCTCGAAAAGAAAAATTATATAAATGTCTTTACCTAGTGTGTATGCATTCATATATATAACATCAAATGTTATACATGCAGTTATTGCTCAAATCATAACGTTATAGAAAGCTGATTTCCTGAAAAATAAATCATTGTTTACTTAACATTGCATTTATTAGATGATAAATAAAAGTGTTTTTCTTTAATAATGGTATTTTACTTTCATTATAGGATCTCTTATAATCTTCTTATCCAAAATAAATATACTTTAAATTTATGTCCTTAAATTATAGCCAAAATTAAAAGCTTTTCTATTTTAAATGCATTTTTGACATAATACTATTTGAAATTTTACTATTAATCCAAGTTATTTAATTAAAATAACTCATGGTATAGTATACTATTTCTTTGTGAAAATTATTCCTTATTTCAAACATAGATAATCCTTTATTTTCAGAGTATTTAATAAGAAGAATACTTAATGAAAACTTAAAAGTGGCATACGTGTACTTATTAAACCTAAAAATAAACCGAAAACCATCAGAAATTTTGCATAAAATATTATAAAACTTAAAATGCCTTGTACTAGTATAAAACAATGATAAATTAAATAAACAAAGATTAAAGTAAGTAGTATTTGTTGAGGAAAAAGTAATTCATTATAATAAAAAAACACGTTCAAATAAACATACTTCCACCCATCAATTCATGCATATATGTGAATCTTTATTTATTTACACAAATATATGCATATATATATGTAAATATATATTTGCATTTGTATGTATATATATATATATATATATATATATATATATATATATATATATATATATATATATATATATATATATATATATATATATAAAGAAGGCCAATGGGTATTTAAATATATAGTGGGGTATAAATTATTTTGTTATCCCAAGAGGGAGGAAATGAAACGAATAGGGGTTTCAAAGTCTGAAGGGGCAAACCCCGGGCTTTAGATAATCCTCTCAAATGTCTTTTGGAATTGTTCACTAAGACTACATCTAGATTTTACGGCAGGGAATTGAGCTATTTTTGAAAGTAGATTTTGACAGTAGTTGTTCAATAAAAAAACTAACAAGTATGAAGGTGCTAGAAAAATAAAGGTATCTATAACATGTGTGAGACTATATTTAAATAAGTTTTAAATTTAACAAAATGCTAGAAATTATTCCAGATGCGTTTTATCGTTTAATATTTGAACAGATTCATTGTAAGCATGCATTTAAAGAGTTGAAAACTTGTGCACTTAAATTTAGCATTAATATTTTTTCTTAAATAATTATTTATTATTTTTAGTAAGTTACAATACTATGGTTGAATTGTAATTTTCTTTCAATTTAATTCTGACTATTATTTTGACTTTTGATCATAGGAGTTTTATGGAAAATAATTTTGCATATTCAAAACGAATTCAAATACTATGTTATATACCATATTGCAGTTTGCAGGCGTAAAAAACCGTATAATGTGTTATGGTATAGAGAAATAACATTGAACTATATTTTCTGGAAACAATATTTGATATTGCTAACTCTAGATTAGTGTGCCGAAACGATTTTCAGTGAAAATAGCTTACTATATACTAGTGTACAGTTCAATATTAAAAAAAAGTTTTTTATGGATAAACAGTTTATTATTGTTCATACACTACTACGTTTATTTGTCAAGTTAGTTTTTATACTATATAGTAAGATTCTTATTAAAATTAGACTACATTAAAAAATTTTAATAATATAGTATAGAAAGAAGGCTGTAAAATTTAACTGCTTACAATTTCTGATTTTTAATAAAAATGTTTGATAGAAAGACTCGTCATTTCCTGTTAAATGAAGTAATTATAATTTAGCATTTAATAAATGAATTCTTTGAAAATATGTTTACAAACGAAATTCAATCCATTCTAAAATTTACAAGAGTTTCCTGATAAATATTGAATAATTTATTTCATATTTCCCTCTCCTAACTTATTCACTTATCTAGTCAATTGAAGCAGAAATCCTAGCTTAGTCGAAATATTTATTTGTTTCTTTATAACTGCTGCATAAATCTTAGCAGAGCTCAAATCAGGTCCAGAAAACTGATATTGGCTGTCGGTTTAGAGCCTTAATTAAATGAAGGTTTTCGGTTCTACAATCCGAATGTGCGCTTTAATCTAAAGCTGATTTAGCAGCTTTTGTCATTTATTCGTTCACCGTTCCGCCTTCCGATAACAGGAAATTGAAGTTCAGGCTCAAATTTACAGCAAGGGGGATATGCTATGTGTATACCATCTGGTTACAGATCATAGTCGTCGGGAATTTCTATAAGCCATTTCATTTGTCTGCTGCAATGAATGGAAATCAAAGCAACTGAGTGCGGAGACTTAGGAAGATCTCTGATATATTAGACAGTTACAAAGGAAATTAGAATATTCAGCAATTTAATGAGAGTTTAAAATTTTATGTTTCCGTCATAAAATATAAATTAACAACTTCTCCCGGATTAATAAAATAAAGAGTTATTTTAAAACTTGGAGTAAGTTAAATTATTATAAACCGTATTCAGTTCCATATTTCATAACTTTGATTGGCAGGACCTAATCGAATTTCTCTTATCCCATTTCTGGTATAAGCTTTTCTTGTTATTTGGAATCGGCTTTAGCAATACATTCCGTACTAATTGGCCCTCAACTAGCAAAACCTGTAGGGAAGATTTTTAATCACAAAATAACATGGACCGTATTTTGCCAATGATATATATTTGGCCTTAACATAAATCCCCCGAAGACGTAAACTGAAATGATGGATAATTGAGTCTAACGCTGTTTTTCAGTACTAGTCCCAATGCAACTACAGATATGCCGCAACCGTTCAGAATTTGTTTTAAGCAGTAGGTTCCAATCTCACTAACTTTTGTGTAACATAAACTAGAACCCTATCATTTCAACACAAACCAATACCTTAAAAAGTGAATAAAATGTAAATCCTTTGTTTTTTTCTTCGTTTAATTAAACCTTGATAAAGCAAAAGTTAATAAAAATTTGCTAAAATAGTCATATACTTCTATTCATATCTTACGATCAATTTTAAGTTCATGTTTTCAAAATTATCAAAGCATTTTAGCATTAAAAGTTGAAATAAAAGAATTTGTGATTATACATCTATCAAGTAATCTTTTATCACATATTACTTATTATTAATAGTAAAACAGTTTAGGAGAGTAAATAGTGTAAGTAATTTTCTGAATCAACAATAGTTTTTCTTTATCAATTACAGACCACTCTATAATGTCTTATAAAAATATGTATGCAAATCTAATTTTATCTCTGTTAAACTGTGATAAAATTTTAACCCTACAAAAATATTGCAAATGTGATTTTTTTCAATTCTAAGGTTTATGGATTATATAATATTAAAAGTATTATTTTATATTTTCATGCTGACACTGTCTAGATATTGATCCTAGTTGATCGTGGTATATTAAAATTTATTTAAACTTTTTCCTGTTCAGTTTTTCTTCAGTTAAAAAAAGCAATAAAACTACTGCTTTTCATTTAACGCGTTAATTTAGGATACAACTTAAACACATTGAATTTTAGAAAAATATTGATTCATTTATTACACATAGTTTCGTTTCGTTTATATTCGAATAAAATATCACATAAATGACTTCTTGTTGATTTCAGTACTATACTTTATCCAATTTCTCTCAAAAAATATAGTGAAATATATTGAAGATGTTAAAATATTTGCAATATTAGATTATTATTAATAGAAGATAATTTTTTACCATTTTATATAGTTTATTTCGGACATTCTAGACGTTACTATTTATAATTCTAGTATGACGTTAATTTTCACGTTAAAGAAAAATTTCCAAACTGTGTAACTTTTCATCGTAAAATTTAGCCTGGAACTATATAATGCTCATTGTTAAGTCATCTTATATATTTGCTATTAAATGTTGCAAAACAGATTTCATAAAATACTCATTTTATATGGTATACATTTTAGACAAAACATCAAAAAGCTTTTTCCATGTATACATTATAAAAAAATAAATTCATTGTCAACCCATAGACTAAACAAATATCAACAGCAATTAATTATTGAAGTACCGAACAAACATAGAACATCACTATTTAGTATTTTTAAACAACATAAAGGATTATCAGTATCAATGCTAGCTTTAGGAACTTTATAAAAAAGCTACAAAAACATATTTTTTCCAAAAATTAGCAAACTTTAAATATGTAAGCATATTTGATATGAATAAATGAAAAGTATAAGATCAAATGTTGTACTGAAAAATTAACAAGAGATGTGTAACAAGAAAAATTCATAACATCAGAAATAAAATTTAATATAAAATATAAACTATTACAATAGAATAAAGAATCAATCTATATAGTATTATTTTGAGCAATAGTAAATATCACATGCATGTTTTCAAATGTGACTGTAAAAATCATTATGCATCTAGTAAAAAATTGTTATGCATTTAATGGAGATTATTATTGTGCACCAATTGCCTGTAGTTTAATTTTTTTCTGCATACGCTTTGATTGATGGTACTGTTAATAATGAAAACATAATTCATCTAATTCATGCATGTTCTAATAATTTGGTCTCTCGTTTCTGGTTTTAGGATAAATATATTTTTTATTACTGTTTGTGACTTGTGTATTGCTAATTGTATTTTTGTTCTCTAAAGACAACTTTTCTTTTCGATGTAAACATGAACATCGTCTTCAATACTTTCCCATGGATAGAATGTTCATCACTTTTTATACTAGTCTTTCAGGACATTTAGGACAAACTTAATTTAGTCTTTCAAGCCTATGATCTTCCTTTCAGTCTTCTGTTTTAGCTCCTTGCTTGGGACATCCTAACTCAGTTCGCGAAACGCAAATGCGTTAATATTGGAATGGCAGACCTCAGCTAGGGCAAGAGATAAAACGGTATGTCAATTTCATGAAGCCAGAAATCAGTTCGTCCAATGCATAATATTTAAATTGCCAGTTTCCGAAGAAATAAAGGTACTTTCCCTCGAAACGTTTGGCATTTTCAGGCCATTTGTCGCTATTTCTCGGATTGTGTTCAAAGGAATCTGAGGGACATGGAATTCATGATAGTACCTATAGATAATATCATTGTTGTATTAGTTTATTATATTTATCCAGAAAATTATGTCATTTGATATATTTTGCTGTAACTTGAGCAAAATTTACTCTTATCTATTAATATTTTGCATATATATGAAAATATTGAAAATAGTAGTTATTTCGTTTAATTTTTTTAAAAATAATCAATTTCTAACATTTTTCTGATAATAGAGCACAAGATTAAACATAATTTTTTTTTCGTTTTTGGAACGTTTTTCTTAAATATATTCCACAATCAAACAGTTAATATCGTTATAATTATGTAAATTACATAAAATATTTTCTAGACAATTTCTCTATGTGAATTTTCAATGAAATGTATAATTCCTCAGACAGTGTTATGTCCCGATATTTAAATAATTGCAACACAAAATGTACTCTTGTATTCAATTTTAATAAGATAGAATCCTTCCGACATAATACTACCACACAGAAGGGATGCAGTTTTAGGTATTAAATTCCCTATCAACAAATTCCTTTAGAAATTTATAGAAATTAATGAATTCTAAATCGGATTTATAATCCTAAATTTTATTTAGTCATTAAAAGCACACTGTTCTAGCATGTTTTATGATATTACATCAGAATATTTTTTTCCATTTCAGTAAATACATATTTTTATAAAAAAAGCATTTGTAGTAGAGATGCATTTGAATATCTTAATAAGTTTCTAATATCTCCAATAAATAGAATTAAAAACTATAATAAATGGCATCATTTAATACACATACAATAATTTCAGTATTAATTGCTAATACGAAAAATACTGATATTGTACCTTAGAAAAATTTCACAAAATCACTATCTGCTACATTCTGTAAAATATTTTCAGTATTAAGAAGCAGAATTTGGTATTAAAAATAAATTAATTAAACTGTTCTACAAATATTATTTTTACACGATTTTATTTTATTTAGCTCTGTCTTCTTGTCTGTCTGTCTTGGTCTAAATATTGTAATAGACTATTCTAAAATTTTTCAATTACCAATTAAACTGAAATTGTGTATTCTATTGTAACTTCTAAGACAGTACATGAATTATAAAATTATAAGATAAAATTTAATATAATAAACATACAGTTTCTATCACTGCAGTTTATTATATTAAAGTATGCAATTGCACTTTACTTCATGCAGTCTCTCTTTAAATAAACATGCAGTTTTTATCTCTGTTATCATCTTTAATTACATTTTGTAAATTGTTTTAGCTTTCAATGGCAAAAACTTTGGCTATTACTGGCGGCCTGGGCTTGAAATCAGGTTGGAGGTGTTTTCTCTGATTATACATAAATGTGGCTTCATATTTTCAAAAAGTAGTTTCGAAATTGTTTACATGCACTACAACAACACCTTTGTACTCATATATAATTTAACTGTATATTCATAAATAGGATTAACAATAGATTAAACAAAGAGATAGAACAAACAGAACTTCCCTAATCTTCCTCTGTTGATGCTGTGCCTATTAGTCCCCATTTAAATTTAAAATGTCTGTTCCGTGGTAACAATATATACCTTAATGTTATCAGTACATTTTGGGAAGAAAGTTTACAAATGCTTGAAATTATCACAATTTTAATCTATATTTTCTTTTGATTCTTAGATCAAAGTTCCTTCGGGAACTAAATGACACCATGCCACTGATACGTCTTTTTCCTATGTCAAGATTTTAAGGAATAAATTATTTTGGGAATAAATTATTTTGACCAATATTTTGAAGAAATTCCTGGATTAGCCGATTTATTTAAGGTCAAGATAATCAACTTTTATAACAATAGCTAGCATACTACTCATTAATGCTATGAAAATTTATTCAAATTACAATAGTAATCAGATCAGAGTCTCTAAAAATAACTAAGAGAAAATGGTAAACAAGAAATCAAGCTAAATGTGCTGAAATATAGCTTTAAAAATTAAGATATAAAATATTCTTAGTGTAGAAGATAAAAAAGTAAATTTCAAAGGATTGAAATGTTTACTAAAGTTCATTTTGCTCAAAATGTCGCAGTGTTATTTTAAGTTTCTCACCTCATTTAAACTTTAATTTTACTTTCGTAAAAATATGGTAATAAACTTTTGCATTTATACATTTATATATTTTAATATTAAAATATTTTAATGCATAATTTTTGTTTCCTTCCTACATTAATTGTATTTAAAAATTAAACTATCCATTAAAAATATAGATGAATGTCTTGCATTTTCCAATTTATTTATATTTAAAAATGGTCATTTGAAGAAAGGATAAATTACATAAGCAATTTACGCTCTAACTTTGATCAATAGAACAATCTAATCCTTTTGTGGTGTCATGTATGTTACAAAAGTATTTTGGTACAAAATAACACGCAAATGACGTTTATACAAGGAAATTTCACATTGCAGTAAAAGAGATAATTGCTTACTTAGTTTTGTCAAAGCGTTATCATCTTACTCATCTCTTTATCTCAACCAGAAACCACGATTTGACACCACCCAAAGTGGTGTTCCTCTAAATGTATCTGACTGAAAACAATTTGATAATAGTTGTTAAAAATGTATCAATTGTATTTTTATTAAACAAATAATTAGGACTTTTTAATAGTTGAATAACAATCTATTTGGTATAATCCTCAAAACTTTAATTTCAGCATTTAGAAAAGCATATATTTTAGTGAAAGAGAGGATATGTTATCCACATAAAACAAGCTATAAGCATATAATTGAATAAATAGTATTCTATATTAATTAATACAAAAGACATTTTCATATAGATTAGCTGCATAAAAACATAGTCAAAGATTCTTCAGGATTTTTAACATAAAAATTGTGTTTTTATATCTATGATTAACACTTTTTCAAATCTGGTCTAGATGTTTACACTGATTATGATTATGATGAATGCATCTGAAAATACCATGCTGCATTTTAGTAATTAAAATAAGATGTATGTTAAATTAAAAATTTATAACTTTCCCAAATTTCAGCTTCCTGCGGACTTACACTATGTATCAACTTTAGAGATGTTTAAAAGAATTTATTGACATTTTTAGATTAGTATTTTTGTTACAAAAAAAATATAAATTTTATACAATGTAAAACTCTTTGAAAAGTTATTTGCTTTTTATGAAATAGGACAGTAAAAATATTGTATGGCTATAGACTGGTTTCGTTAACTTTGTGTGTTCTTAATTGGACATTACAAGCGGCAAAATAAAAGATTAAATCACTATACGTGTATGTAAGTAATAAGCATACCAGTACAATTTTTTGTTCCTTTGTGACATACTTTTGTAAGAAGAGTCATATAGCAAAGTTATTTATATTCGAGATATATTGATAACATTTATATATGAGTAATAAAGCTCGTTATTAGATATAATGTATACCTATACGTCAGGATACGTCTAGGAAAATATTTTTACTGATAAACTGCAGTCATTGAAATATTTCCTTAAACAGACTTGAAAAAGTTACAGCACAAGCTACTATCTAATATAGTGTAATTTACATTTTTTTTAAATTATGTAAATAAAACTTGCAGACTTTCCTTTAAAATAGAAATACCATTTTTTTTAAATGTTCCGGTATGTCTTATTTGATATTTTAATCAAGTAAATTATATAACTCTATGGAATTTTCCATTATAGTCCCTGTTAAAATAATTGTGGCAGAATGTTCATGGGGTGCCTTTCTTCTGTACCGGAATTTGTTGGCTGAAATCAGTGCTGGAAAATATATTTATAATTGCTCTAAAATAGCTTTAAGCAGTAGATCTCGATCTCGTTAGCCGTTATGCAGCACAAACGTTAATTGTACTAATGAAACAGAACAAAACCGCGAGAAACAAAATTTTTTAAGCAAATTCTGTCATGGTTAATAAATTTTCCAATACATTAAAAATGAGAAAATGTATTCAATGCGTTTGGTACACAGCCTCTTGAATATTAGAGAAATTAGAGCAATAAGAATTTATTTTTTGCCACAAACATAATAATGTAAGTGGTTTAACCCTTAACCCCTTCCTGTAAAATGACGAGTCTAGCTCGTCATTAGTTTTTCATTCCATACCGCACAATGACGAGCTACACTCGTCATGTGATTAAAGTTACTGTTAAATATGAAAATTAATTTAGTTTAAAATTTCTAGTGTACTGAATTTGGCAACACTTTTATCACTTGTGAAAATCACAAGTCACTATTGCATATTGTTTACTTAGAATTTCTTGGTACAAGTCATTGCCAAATTAATGAGTCAGAATAAAAGAAAACCTACTAAGAAATGCCGTGTGTGTTACAAGAATCAAATTAAAAGTGAGACTACTTGGCGGTGTAAACAATTAAGAATTCCTTTGCACTTTGTTTTGAAGAGTACCACTAGCTTGAAGACTATTATCTGTATACCTTATTAATGTTTTGCTTTGATATTTTCTTAATTTTACTGTTTCTGATATTATTTAACACTATGTAAAAAGTGGATTTTAATTAAGAATATGTAAGAATTGTAAAATGAAACTTAATTTTAACATTTAATTTTTATTTAAAAAATTCTAAAATTTTTTAAATAAAAATTAAATGGTTATTTCATGCACAGTTTTTCATTATTAAATCATACCGGAAGGGGTTAATTTGGCTAAGTCTGGCCGCTACACTGGACATGTATATTTATAACTACTATATAACATAACAGTCAGTGTTCGCCACAGCGGATATTAATTATCTCAAAAATGGAAAATGATATATATTTTGTGTATTTTATATAGATCCTAATGTCTATACAGCTATGGGAAAATAACAGAAATTAAAAAATATTTGAAAAAACATCTTGTCAAATTAAGGGTTAAATCTTAGTAATCAAGCGTACCCAAAATTGTGCTACTATATCGGTACAGAAAATTTCAAACTTGCATGATTAAAGTAAAAGCACTATTACATGTCAACATATAGGTTGAAAGAGCAATAGTTTCCCTTTACAACTATTTCTTTTGATTCAGAAGTCGACAATTTTTGGTGTAAAAGTGAAAAGTTTTCTATCGGTTTATTTTGGTTCAGATTAATTGTAATAAGGCCTTTAATCAATTGAAAAAAAGCACTAGAAATCCGTGTATTTTTCATTGGGAAAACGAACTGAATTAACTGAAGGTATTGCCTTTTTAATATAAATAGACTGGTATGCGAATCTTAACGCATTTTATTGAATAAATATTGCCAAACTGCAATGAAAAATGTAGTAAATAACAAATGCCTAAAAAAGTTCTGGTTCATAAAATTGTATTTCTTGAATGGAATTTCTCGAAATCTCATATTAATAAGTCTGAACTAGTACTAGTCTCTGAGAGTTTTCTTCATTATCTTGTGAGAGAAGGATATAATTGAAGATTTTATACCTAAATAAAATGCAGGATAAGATTACACACACATAAGATTTTATTTAATTTTTTTCAAACAATTTTCTTTCAATAATGTCAATTAGTTTATTCTTAATTAGTTTTGAGGTATATTTTGTTTATAGTTTTGCTACATAATTGTAATTACACAGCTTCAATAAGATGTTTTCTTTCAAAACTACAGCAGTGAAGAAAATAATAATTTAACTAAAGAAATATTACAAGAGAAACTGAAATTCAAGAACTTATTTATTACCGAGTTTCTGTTTCAAAGCAAATAAACACGTTTGTTTTCGCCCATGAAAACAGTTTAT
>CM063503.1:101023692-101046192 GCA_032207245.1 Pardosa pseudoannulata
AAAATTATGTCTGGCCCTTCCCTAACATCCATTATATTGAAATTTTTAGTTATTTAGTTATCATTACTATTTAAAGGGGGTTAACAACTAGCTGCTTCTAGTGTTGTTCTAAATATAAAATTATCATATTCAACGACACATCATTTTAGAACTATATATACATATATATATATATACATATATATATATACATATATATATACATATATATATATATATATATATATATATATATATATATATATATATATATATATATATATATATATATATATATATATATATATATATATATATATATATACATATATATATATATATATATACATATATATATATATATATATACATATATATATATATATATATATATATATATACATATATATATATACATATATATATATATATATATATATATATATATATATATATATATATATATATATATATATATATATATATATATATATATATATATATATATATATATATATATATATATATATATATATATATATATATATATATATATATATATATATATATACTTCGAAGCTAATCAAAATTTATTAAGGGTCAGTAATATTTTGATATTTAACGTTTCAATGTTTTAGATTACTAATACGTACGTGCAGGTGTAACACCAAATCAAGTGAAAGATTTTTTAGATATGATCAAAAAAGGGTAACACTCTTGAAAACTGTTGATATTTCGCAATTAATTATTCCATTTATTTCACAATGAAATTACAACCATATAATCCTTTTCTCTCACTAAAAATATATAATTAGTAGGTTTAAGTATGTCTTAAGTCAGATAATTAAAAACATTAAAAAATAAAATTAAAAAAACATTGAATATGATTTATTATTTTTATTGTTTATGATTTTCAATATGATTTTATAGTTAACATAGATTTAAAGTTCGAATTATTTAAAGTTCGAAAACTAATAAAATAAATTCTCAGGCGTATTATAACCTAAATATCTTTTATATTTAACGCTTTAATATAATCTTTGACACAAACAATGAATATGATGACTTTTATGAAAATTTAGATAAAAATCTGAATTTCTGAAACATTTAGGAAAAATAGTATTCTTTCTTAACAATGATATTAAAGACTTGGGATCAATTTCAGTGCAAAATGTGTAAATAATCTAGCATCATTCAAAGTACAATATTATGTATGCTGGTTCCGAATTCACGTGCATCAGGCATCCTTTCAAAATTTTGGTATTAAAACATCTTGAAGTGTCACCGGGAAATTTCTTCACGTATGATAAAACGGCTTCATAAATAAAACGTCAGAGTTTCATCGGACTTGAAAGCATTTTCAGTTAAAGAATCAAATGTATTTTGCCTAAGCCTTTTCGATTCGGCTGATACTAATTCTGTTTGATCTGAAAGAAAATTTTTCAAAACATATTTTAATGATATTTATTTTGAAAACTCAATTTAAATACATTAAGTACCAACATTGTTGAAATAAAAATCAATATCTAAGGAATATACTAAATTTTCCTTCCAAAACAAACTTATCATAATGTATTTAGTGACTACATTATCATAGGCTAGTTTGTGTAAATTTTCAGGTATATATTTTCTCTAAAAAAAGAAATCTTATTTTAAACATAAAGAATTTTAAATTTGAAAAACAAAGCAGACATAAAAATTGATTTAATTGTGTATTAAAAATTTTAAATATCATTTTGAAATATGTTTATATTGCATAATAATTTTTATATAACAGCATTTTCCTACATAAAGTACGAAAAGATAAAGTTAAAATACAAGAAATTATGTACAAGAGAATTCCCTTTAACTAAGCAAAATTTTGTACTCACTGAATAATAAAATTTTATGAATAGTAAATTCACAGGAAATATGATAATTTTCTAGCAAAGGATTCAACAATTTTAAATATATAGAATTTTAAATTTATTTATTTAAAAAATTGCAGTATGCGGACTATAAACACAGAAAATATATAAAAGTAGAAACATAAAATTATTAAAATGTTTGTCAATTTACGAATTTGTGTTGATCTGTTGTTTACTAGTGTTGATCGTGAAAAAATAAATCATTCTCAATGTTGTATTATCAAGTGAGAAAAGAAAAATATAGCTTTAATTTAAATTATACTTTTTTTTACAATAAAGGTTTTGCTAATCGTTTAGTATGCTGATTTCATACATTCAGTTTATAAATTTTAATCTAGTTATAATAAATATTTTGGTAAAAGAAGCTTTACTAATATGTTCTGACCGATATTCAAAATTAGTTTGTATTTCTCATATATATTTTATTGGTGGCGAAATCCCCTAATCTAAACCGAAAAAACGTTTCTAAATAAATTTTAGTATGAGAAATAATCTTGTTATTAAATACAAAATAATGTAATTATTTTGCTAATAGGAACCAACCCTTGTTATTTTACAAATGTTTGTGTTTCGCAGGCAAATCCTGTTTATTATCCTTGGAAATTTTCTTAAGAAGCGATAATATTATAAAAGTGTTCCTTTCTTGGAAAGAACATAGTTAAAAGACTTTTAGTAAGTTAATCTGTCAACGTTTAGAATGGAAACATGGGATTAATAGCATGAAAGCGTTAATTTCTAACACTATTTGCGATAGCTAAGAGCATCTCACGCATTAACGTCTTCCTTATTAGATAGTAGATTAATATAAACATTTAGCTTCGGGGTCGCATGTTGACATACTTGCTAGAGTGTTTAAATAGAATACCTCAGACAATTATAGTCTTCTACGTCTATATCCTTAGTCAATAATAGTGGTTTCATGACAGACTAGTGAGTGAATGCATTGTATGTACCAATAGTATATATAAATATAATATCATACAGTGCTATTTTATCATTTTTTATTTTAGAAGGTCTCCTTACGCACTAAAGAAAATTTGTATATGCAGACTCTATCTATTTTAAACTACCATATATTTATAAATATTTAAAAATATAATTCAAAAATTTTTCCAATGGTCAAGTCATATTTATCTTTTTATAAAATTACGATTTTTTTTATCTCTTACTAGATTGCAATATAAATAAAGAGCAGTTAATATAGAAGAAGGAAAGTATGAAATATATCACTACCGATAGAATTAAATAATTATACTCAATAGTAAAACATACATTTTTTCTTTGTGTATATATTTATATTATCTCTATACTGAATTCCATTTTAGATAATTAAATAGCTTGTTTAATTATAATAACTAATAACTTATACATTTATTCTACTATATTTTTCTCAATTTTGAAGACATTTTCAACATTTCTTATAATAAATGTTTATGTATTTATATTTTATTCTATAAGATAGAGATTTTTGATTACTGTAGTTTTAGTTGTAGGTATCAATATATTACTAGTTAGCATGTGTACCGAATTTCAATTTTAAAAAGCTACATT
This sequence comes from Pardosa pseudoannulata, assembly GCA_032207245.1. NCBI lineage: Eukaryota > Metazoa > Arthropoda > Arachnida > Araneae > Lycosidae > Pardosa > Pardosa pseudoannulata. The sequence goes on from CM063503.1 coordinate 101,027,130, forward strand.
ACAGTCTACACGATAACTTAATTAAAATAATGATGTCTACAACTAAAACTACAGTTATCAAAAAATCCATGCTATTAAATAAAATACGAATATATAAATCTTTATTATATAAAACGATCAAAAGCTCGTAAGATTTAGAAAAAATATAGATTAGTAACTACAAGTAATTAGTAACTAAAAGTAATTAGTAAATAAAAGTTGCTTTTCTAGTTCTTCAAAATTCTAATTCATTATTATTTCCACACTTCTTACTAAAATAAACGAAGATGAATCATTTCAACTATTTTTTAGCTATTGAATAGATTTTAACACAACTATATTTTCAATTAAGAATTTAAAATCTCATGGTCTATGAAAGCGGATACACATTCAACATTCACTAAATCTTTAATAGGTATGTGAACCCTTTAATATGTTTTATAAATATCATGTTTACTGAAGCAAAGTATTACTTTAAAATATATGAATACTTTCAAATTTATGAATATTAAATATGAGAGACTTACACTATAATTGGAGTATATATATATATATATATATATATATATATATATATATATATATATATATATATATATATATATATATATATATATATATATATATATATATATATATATATATATATATATATATATATATATATATATATATATATATATATATATATATATATATATATATATATATATATATATATATATATATATATATATATATATATATATATATATATATATATATATATATATATATATATATATATGTATATATATATGTATATATATATATATATATATATATATGTATATATATATATGTATATATATGTATATATATATATGTATATATATGTATATATATATATATATATATATATGTATATATATATATATATATATATATGTATATATATATATATATATATATATATATATATATATATGTATATATATATATATATATATATATATATATATTATATATATATATATATATATATATATATATATATATATATATATATATATATATATATATATATATATATATATATATATATATATATATATTTCTGTCTGTATATATGCTAGATTACACTGAACCAATTATAGCTGAATTATTTAAAATAATACAAGTATGTTTATTTGCAGATTAAATCATTGAACCCATATTAAGATGTGAGGTTTTCTACAATTTACAAGCATATTGCTTTCAAATAGAAAATAAAAACCTTGCAATGATTTAGAAACTCGAAGGGAAAACAAAGCTCAAAAATTAAGGGTATGCTTTTAAGCCTAGTTCATTAATCAAAGAATGGACTTTCTGTTTTTCTACCAAATGCCGGATGTTGAAACAAACGTTCTTTATTCATCTCTAAAGCAATTTATTTCCATATTTCCATTTCCATGATTAAAACAGTTCCTTCTTTGTTCCCTATTTCAGATGTTCTATTAATCTCTACAGATGAGACGCCACAAACATACAAATTTCTGATTTCAGTCCAGTCGCAGTGCTGCGTAATTGTTTGTGAAAGACTTGTCTCGGAAAGTCTTTTATCGATTCAAAAGAGAGTCTCGATGACATAATATATGAATACAATAACATTTTTAATTATTATTCTATTACAGGAATTCTTACAATACACTATATTGCCAATGGATGACCGGTCACTTGCGATTTCAGACATTTTGTTGAATATCTAGAAAAATACAAGAGGAATTATCCTGAAACCTCAGGCATGTAAAAATGATGGTAGACGTCATATATTTCAGGTATGAATTTCTCCGAAATCCCATAGAGGACCGTCAACAAATTCAAGAAAAATGATTATGTTTTGAATAACCCTGTAAAAAGTAATGTATGAAAAGCTTTGAAACTTGAAAAGCGATGAAATTGATTATTAAATTCTTTGGTTTTGTTTGAGAAATATAAATTACAGTACAGAAGCTTTCAAAATTATTAGTATTAAAGAGTTAAGAAAGAGTTCAAACAGTGTTTTATTTCGTAAAATAAAATGTTAGATAATCGCTCCTTAAAATATAATCTTTTTTGAAAATGCCTCAAAATTTCTAAAAATTATGGGATAAGTTTTATATGTTTGCAAATGATTTTGTGGTAATTAAATAGATAGCTTCTGATTGTAAAGTCTTATCCAAAAATATGGACACAATTTTTCATACTTTCCTAATTATATATATCTATAAATATGGTATATATATATATAGCACAAGATTAGGATGCTACTTGTAATAATCTGTGCTCATTGTTATGATGATAGCACGTATATTCGGGGAGAAATTAATGTTAATATAAAAATATTCCCAAATTTACTTATAATTAGCAGAGTTCTCAATATAAAACAATGCTATTTTCAGAATTCATGTCAAATAACATTTTACACAATACCCTGCAATTCAAAATAAAATATAATAAATACTGAGTGAAAGATAAGCAAGTTTACTAAATAATGTTTACTGAACATGCGTAAACAGACTCGAAATATGATGTGCATAATACATTAACTAAATGTATAGACAAACTTTTGTGAAATTACCAAAAATCAGAACTTAAAAATTCTGAAAATGATGGTCAATAGAATAAGCTCGAAATCCTTTGTTTCTAAAGAGAAGCAAAAAAATGAAGGGATGTATTATTAGTTGCAACTCAAAACATGATAACCAAGCTTCATTTTTCTTACTAAATTAGAAATGTAAATGTTTTTCTAAAAAAAACCAATATTCAATTATAAAAGAAGACATATTTATGAAATTCAAATATAAATTTAATATTTCTTTTTACTTATTTATTGGGAAATTTTTTAATTGAAAAAAATTTATTATTTTCATTTCTTACATTTATGACTGAAATAAGAATATTTTTAATACGAAATTAAACATAGTGTTACATTTCATTTGTTTAAAGTATTATTCAACAAAAGGGGTTTAGAAATGACAACGAAAATTGTACTATGCTCTCTAGATCGCACCATTTATAGCATAGATATATTTCAAGGGTCTTTTCTGTGTTTTAGCTTGATAGAATTTTTTAAAATAAGAAATATCTTACTAGAAAGATATTTTATTTTGAACACTCCTTTCCTTTTTATAAAAATCACTGTTTGGTATTCAAAAATCTTGGAATTCAGGTATATCCCAATAAATCGAATCTCTTTTACCAAAGCCAGGGGAGTTTTGTCAAAATAGATGCCATATTTTTGAAACTGAATGAGTAGTACAAGTTTTGCTTTAGTTTTGAAATCCAAGAGATTGTTTTCAGTTGAAAAATGTAAGCTATCACAAAAACACACTTTTTTCTTGCTCTAGTGCCGTTCAGTGTAGTATAAAGAAAAAATATAATATATGATTTACACGATGTTATAAATTGATTTTTAAATTCTTTGGTTTGGTTTGAGAAATATAAATTACATTACTGAAGTTTTCAAAATTATTAGTATTAAAGAGTTAAGAAAGAGTTCAAACAGTGTTTCTATTTCGTCAAATAAATTGTTAGATAATCGCTCCTTAGAATCTAATTTTTCTTTCTAAAATACCTCAAAATTTCAAAAATTATGGGATAAGTTTTATATGTTTGCGAATGATTTTGTGGTAATTAAATACGTAGCAACTGAGTGTAAATAAAATTATCAAAAAATACGGACGCAATTTTTCATACTTTTTTAATTATTATTTATATATATTTATATATATATCTATATTATATATATATATATATATATATATATATATATATATATATATATATATATATATATATATATATATATATATATATATATATATATATATATATATATATATATAAGAAGCCTAGTGGCGTTGGGGTAGCACTTCGAACTCCCACGGCACAGGTCCGAAGTTCAATGCCCGGGCTGGGCAAGGCTGACTCATCTTTTCATTCCTTCAGTGGGTAGAAGAACCGAGGACCAAGTGTTCTTGGGAACTAAACACTGGGGATTCCCAGTAAGATAGACCACCTAATCGGAACATATGCTTCGCACCGCAGTGCCCTTGTTCACGTAAAGGGGGATTGGCCTAGTAAACCCTGCCAGCCTGTTGTATGTTGAGTCGAGTTATTTAGTTTATATATGTATATATATATATATATATATATATATATATATATATATATATCCCTCAGGCATATGACTGATGGATGAAGAGTCAGAGAAGTATTCGTCTTAGGACATTATTTATTCACATCTTTGTAAAACATCGCGTCGTTCAGCTGGATCCCGAATCATCGAGGGTTCATGCAGCAATCCTTTCTCATGACGCTCGCTTCCAATACTTACGCTTGAAGTGCTTTTATAGTGGGCTATTAAAGATTCATGAGCCTGCATTAAAATAATGTTCTGATTTTTTTTTTTACTCTCAAACCTTCAAAATATTAATTTTGCTTCTTCCCACCTGACATATATATATATATATATATATATATATATATATATATATATATATATATATATATATATATATATATATATATATATATATATATATATATATATATATATATATATATATATATATATATAAATTACTTGACTTTAATATTTATTTAAAACTAATCTCTTCAATTCTAATTCCTTAAAATCTTTTTTCCCAGCCTTTCAAAGTCTTTATCAAAGGAGTGTCCTCGACTTAAAATTCTTTTGATACGTTTCCCAAAGCTCTCTGTGATACACCTATCCTACAGATGTTAGTTTTCTGTCTATTCAACACGTTTTTCATTTGTCGCCGGCAAATGGCTCCGTGTTTTCGATGATCTCAACATTTTATTTTGCTGAATGAGTTTCTTGTCCCTTGGGAAATTACTCTCTGTCTTCGCTCTTGGGTGCACCTCTGTTCGAGCAGAGTGATTTTTGTGTCTTTCTTTTGTCTATCATTGATTAGTAAAGATGTCCGTTTTAGCAGCTCTAAAATAAAGTTTTAATTGAAATTGTGCTCTTATTATAAATTATTGTTTTAATTAGACTTTTCAATGCGACCCGACAGTATTTTCATTACTGGTATGCTGGTTAGGCTTCTTCTTGCCGAGTAGCCCGGGGCAAGTAAAACAATAGTGGCTACATAATTATTGTGACTATTGGATATAATTATATATATATATATATATATAATATATATATATATATATATATATATATATATATATATATATATATATATATATATATATATATATATATATATATATATATATATATATATATATATATATATATATATATATATATATATATATATATATATATATATATATATATATATATATATATATATATATATATATATATATATATATATATATATATATATATATATATATATATACATATATATATATATATATATATATATATATATATATATATATACATATATATATATATATATATATATATATATATATATATACATATATATATATATATATATATATATATATATATATATATATATATATATATATATATTATATATATATATATATATATATATATATATATATATATATATATATATATATATATATATATATATAAATCTATAAATCATTGCAAAATTTGTTGTTGAGACTTCCAGAAATTATATACTTTTTATTGAATAATGATACATCAAATAATGAATTTTTTTTGCATTTTTAAATATTTTTTATAGAATTCCTTACTCCATAATTTTTAGAAGAAAATAACGTCAATATCGAACAGTTGAAATTATTATTATTATATCATTACAGTTTTGTAAGAAATTATATAATTTTTATTAAATGTTACATAGTGATAAGCAAAATTGTTTCATACTTTTTAAGATTGCATAAACATGTATATATAAAGAATATCTGTAGCATATTATAAATTAAGTACTTAATAAGTTTAAGTAGAAAATCAACCTTAAATGACAGACTACTCCATTAAGTCTTCCAGAGATTATATTCTTATAGCGTTTCTGTGTAACTATTTAAGACCTTAAATGCAATTTTTCCTATAATGTGCAACATCTTTAACACAATGATTGTGTATCAGATAGTAATTATTGTAAGTATTTATTTGCAAACTCCTGAAAATGGATTACTTGATGAGACAGTTCTTTTAATAGCATTTACAAGTAAAAGGCGGCCCTTGCAGTTACATGAGAAGTTCCTTAGGAGAAAATGACAGAATTATCGAATCAGAAATGAGATCATTTTGAAACACAAGTGTTGTTAAAATTTTTTACTTCGGATCTTAATGTTTCCTTTGGAGTTAATTCTTAAAGAAAACAGTTTTATAAAATTCAGCAATAAATTTTTCTTAACATAAGATAGCTTCGATTATTTAATCACAAAACTTTGCATTAATTAATAGAAAACAAATAATGTAGATCTTTAATATTGTATTTTTTATAGGGTACTGTACAATATTTTATCGTAACATCCGCTTTTATTTAGGGATACACACACACATACATATATATATATATATATATATATATATATATATATATATATATATATATATATATATATATATATATATATATATATATATATATATATATATATAATATATATATATATATATATATATATATATATATATATATATATATATATATATATATATATATATATATATATATATTATATATACATATATATATATATATATATATGTATATATATATATATATATATATATATATATATATATATATATATATATATATATATATATATATATATATATATATATATATATATATATATATATATATATATATATATATATATATATACATATATATATACATATATACATATATACATAAATATATATATATATATATATACATATATGTATATACATGTATATATATATGTATATATATATATATGTGTGTGTGTGTGTGTATGCGTGCGTTTGTGTGTCTTTGTGTATCAGATATATTTGTTGTGTTTGTGTCTTAGTGTCTTTTTTATTTAAAGTTCTAATATACGTAGTGTTATGTATAATGCCAAAATGAATAATTATTTAAAGCTTTTTTATTGGTATCACACCCGATAAAGTACAGCATTTTTTAACAAATATATTTTTAAGAGATTTAAACAGATATATCTAAAAATAGAGCTCTAAAGGATATAGTATTCTATTAAGTTAACCCAAAATAATACTGGAATCTACTGTGATATTATAGTACTCTTTGGTATTTGTTTTTGAAAGTAGTTGCAAGCATCCTTTATTTACAACTGCAATTTTTTTCAGTTTGAATTCTTAAAAAAACTTTTAGTATTCAATTATTTTTATTATAGCATAGAATGTAGCATATAACGATACAATAGAAGTATATTTCATTAAAAATATACGTAAAATTATGATTACTGCTTTATGAAATTATATGGTAAATATCATCTCTTTTTTATATGTGAACTATAAAATTATGTCCTAATATTTCAGCTTTCTTTTTTTCCTAGAAATTGTTTTCAATAATTCAAATTACTTTTTTTTATTTCTCATCAATCATACTAAGAATAAATTCACTAAAATATTTATTTTATATATCTATGACAATTTTATTGTCTATGAGAATTTAACAATATACTTTAACGTCATTCTATCCCGTAATTTAAAGTAAAATTAACTATATTTCAGAAACAATTTTCAGGGCAAAATGTTTCCGTATTATCTTAGATCAAACTAATTTTAACAAAATTTTGTAATTTATTAGTTATTCAAGTATTAGTGCGATATAATATAAGTATATTTTAATAAAAATATAAGTAAACTGATGATTACTGATTTATAAAATTATACTTTAAATGTTAAGTCGTCTTTTATCTGTGAACTATAAAATGCTGTCATAATATTTCAACTTTCTTCTTTTTCTAAGAATTTTTTTTCAATATTTTAAAGTGCTTTTATTTATTTTCTATCAATTAGACTAACAGTAAATTCATTAATATATTTATTTTATGTGTCCATTACAATTTTATAGTCTACGAGAATTTAACAATATATTTTAACATTACTATTTATCCTTTATTTTAAAATAAAATTAAGTATATTTCAGAAACACTTTTCAAAGCAAAAAGTTTCTGTATTATCTTATAACAAAGTAAGTTTGAATAAATGATTAATACTTGAATAAATGATAAATACTTGAATAAATGATAAATACTTGAATAAATGATAAATTACAGAACGTAGTTATACAAACGTAGATTATTCAAGTATTAAAGCTAAGAATATATATATATATATATATATATATATATATATATATATATATATATATATATATATATATATATATATATATATATATATATATATATATATATATATATATATATATATATATATATATATATATATATATATATATATATATATATATATATATATATATATATACATATATATATATACATATATATATATATATATACATATATATATATATATATATATATATATATATATATATATATATATATATATATATATATATATATATATATATATATATATATATATATATATATATATATATATATATATATATATATACATATACATATACATATATATTACCTTCTGATTTTTTTATTTAAACATTTCTTCTACGTAAACAATTATTTTACATATCTGCTACAATACCAGTGTTAACTTTAAAATTAATTTTAAATAGAAAAATCGTTTTTGGATTATTTTAAATGGGTGGACCCGTCGAGATATTCAGAATTTGTTTTGGGAGACTGCATACATATATATCCATAGATTTTCATGACATAAATATTTTAGTATTGGTTTATATTCACTTTGACTTCACATTCAACACCTCAAAATCTTAAAACTATTTTTCAATTAAATTTTCTAGCACAATCATGTGCACAAATTATTATTGCAAAACTCTGATATAATTAATTTGTTAACTATATTGGATTCTTATACTTACTTATAAAGAAGCCCTGCATCTGCAGTAAAATCTTTAGTTCCTATGTATTTCTTAAAAACACTTTATACTCCAAATTCATACAGTAGAGAACTAAAAGATTCTTAATCTTAGAAATCTCTTTTACTGAAATATATTTATATACACGACTTGAAAAATTGATTTTTTTCTAAAAAGTTTGGGACACTGCCAAAATTAAAAGTAAAGCTTGATATATCTCTTGATGCTAAAGAAGTTTATAACAGCTTTCTCTCCGTTTTATTATTTCAAAATTTTACTTTTTATCTACTTTTGAAATGAATTCAGTTTCATATTTTACATTGAAGTAAACTTGATTTCAAGTTTGTTGACATTATCTGAAAGTTATTTTTCTTTAGCTTTAAAGAAATATCTTAGAAATATACTATGAAGAAATCTTTTTTCAGCATTAAAGTATTAGTTGCTACTCATGCGGGAGAAATTTCAGGATTTTAAATGCATTGCTTGATGCTTTATTAAAGTTTAAAATAAAAGAAAGGTAAAAGAAAGTATAAATTTTAAACCTAAATTAATCCCAAAGACAATTCAAAATCGAGATTTAAAATTCAATATTTTGCACTTATTATTTTAGAGAGTAAGAAAGTTATTCATGAAGAAGTAATATACTTATATATAATAGTTTTTTTGTACTGAATCATAATTAAATTGAAATCTCATAAACATATATAGTGGGTGGCCATAATTAAACTGACAGTGCTGACAGGGTTCTGATCTATTTGCGAGAATTAAGCCACATTTTGTAGGAAGATTAAACAAGACGGGGGACGAACGATTCCGCAAAAAAACAAATTAGTTCCAAAAGTCCCCGCTAGGGGAATAAATTGGAGCTGTGTTATAGAAAATAGAGTGTTAACAAATGCAAATTAATCCGGAATAAAATTACCTTTTATTATGCACATTTTCTGATTTAGTTCAACTGCAATATGGCAATACTTTTAAAAAAGCGTAAAATATACATAAACACCGATAAAGTCTCGTGATCTGCAATATCACGTACGCTGAGCAGAAGAAGTTCTTTACTCAAATTTCACGTTACATTCATTGGCACAGTTAATATATTAATTTACGTATTAATTTGCATTTGTTAACACTCTATTTTCTATTACACAGCTCCAAATATTCCCCTAGCGGTAACTTTTGGAACTAATTTGTTTTTTCGCGGAATCCTTCGTCAACCGTCTTGTTTAATCTTCCTACAAAATGTGGCATCATTCTCGCAAATAGATCGCGTTACAGAACACTGTGAGCTCTGTCAGTTTAATTATGGCCACCCAGTATTTTAAAATAATTTTTTTGTATACTACTTTTGAAATTTGATAAACATGGGGCAATTTATTAAAATATACAGTCAATGCATAGTTAATAGACTTCTTCTATTAGACACGTGTAATTATTTATAGGCATTTACATATACATTCAATAAGGATTGATCCACAGCGGAAATCAGTCCACCGGTCAATAAATACTTATGTGTAGCCCTTAATATTTTTAGTTGGCAGGGCTATTGTTGAAGGAGAATTTTTGATTGAAGATATTGCAGCCGTGGTACATTGAAGAGAAGCACAAGTTGGAGTAGAACTTAATAATTAAGAGAACTTCATGTGTTTTACACTCACAGGCATTAGATAGAATGAATATTAAATGACTTTCTGGAACAGGGTTAAACCCAAGAGTGAGACTCTGAGACGAGTTCCCTCAAGAGAGTAGCATAGTCGGAGTTATTGACAATACAGGGGAATTTCGATGAGATGGAAAAAACTGAACCATTTGCCAGCGAAACCTGGAAAATGAGGTGAGTGGGAAGAAAATTTGCTATTGTTGCAGAGAAAGCTTTTTGAAAAGTGTTGGAAGAATTTTAAGTCGAAGACACTTCTTTACGATATGTTGTTGCTTGGAAAATAGATATTAAGGAATTAGAATGGGAGAGAGGAGGATTTTTATGATATATTAAAGTGTAATAAATTTGATATATTATATATATATATATATATATATATATATATATATATATATATATATATATATATATAACGTTGTGAAGTAGAACAGAGACATTTATTCATGTATTAAATGGTATTCATAGTTTCAGGATAAAATTTCCGTTAGTTTGAGGCAGATGTTGAAAGGATGCTACTTAAAATGAGTGATATTTCTACACAGTACAAAAAAAGCTAAATTCGTCCCACGTCCTGATCATTCCACCAAAACCTTCATATTTTTAACACTTCATGAATTTTTAATAAAGTTATTGTAATTTTATCCAAAATTTGTTTTCCGTGAATTTCAGACATGGTTTAGTATGATTCGATACATAACATCCTAATTTACTAATTTTTGAATGTTCACTTCAGTTGTAAGATATGTATTTAGATTTGTGTATTTCTCATACCACTATAACCGAAATCTGTGTATCTCGCAGAAATTGGAGATTCCTCAATACTATGCGAATCTATATTCTATCATAGAAAATTTGCCACACATTGTCGTCATGATTATTCGTTAAGATTTTTACATTATTTAAATATTGCAAATAGTTTTTTTATTTCAACGCATGGACAAATGTATTTCATTATTATTAACAATAACACTTATTTACAGATTCAAACCACTAAAAATTTAACTGCATTAATAAAAGCCGTGGGGATAAATTTAGCTGAATCATCTAACTAAATTCGACACAACAACATGTATTAATCATATGAATTAAAAAAAATGATTGTTACGTATATTTATGTATCTTCAAAGTGAATATTTAGAAGTATTATAGCTTTATGTACATAAATTTCATGTATATTTAATAAGTTTCTATTTTGATATATAAATTGATGTTATTTTACACAAAATGATCCGTCATAAAGCTCCAAGTTAGTTCTGTATGTTACACACCCTTTCTTCATTTGAATTTTTAATATCATGCTTTTTAGGATTTAAAACTAAAATTAATTTTAATTTAAATTTAAAAGAAAACATCTTTACGCTGAGCAAGAAACATCCTATGTGATATATAATATTTCTCCTGGATATTTTCTCGTGGTTTGAATCCATTCATGTTTTACACACAATGATTGTATTAGCAATAATTATAAATATTACATTACGGATTGCATTTAAAAGAAATTGTAAGCAAAAAAATATAACAAGTAGAAGACACTTGTTTTACTAAAGCATCAAGTTGTTTGCATTACTCTTATATAGTTCTTGTAAGATTCCTCTGCATTAGGAAGCAAGATGTAGTTCTCAAACCATGGAACTCTTTGTAAAGCATTTAACTATTATTAAATCTAAACAAAATAGTGTAAAATTTATCTGATGAAGTTATTTTAGTTGCATCGTTCCTGATCGTACAGCTTTTAAAACCCTATGTGTCGAGTAAAAGACTTCCAAAAACGGAATCGATGTTGCATAGTCTTTGTATTTTACAATGTCTGCTTCAGGAATTATTATTTATTTTCCATGGTAATTAAAGCAGGTAGTTTTTAAAACTATGCAAGTCATTAAGGAATTCGTAAATAGAATTATTTTTGTTGGCAACGTTTCTACATTTAAGACAAACACTCTTAGAATATGTTTACAGATTAACAGTAGAAAACAACACCCGCAATTCATTAAACACTTCGGACACTTTACCTTTTGAGAACTGAGTGAATTTCTCTTTTCTGGTAATTGTGGATTCTCTCGAAACGGCTTCTAAAATAAAAGGATTTCAAACAAAGTCTTTTTCTTTCTAAATTGTTTTGTATTTCTTTTAGAAAGTTTACCCGCAAATATACTAATTGTTTTGTTGAGATCACGTACACCATCTTAACTGTGCAATTATTTTGGTTGACATATACAATTTTACTTATATTCTCCCAAAAACTATCAAGTATTTAATTCCATCTCCCTAAAAAATTAGAATATTTATTTCTTATCTGTGACTTTAGAAATGATTGAGATTTTTAAGAGTGTATAAAGCATTTGAATAAATGCTTTCAGATTTACATAATACATTATGCTCACATATTACATAATCCAAAGAAATGTTGTTAATTAAAGATTTATTCTGTATATGTTAGCTTATATTGTCCTTCTCTTTAGATTCGCCATTAAAGATATTCATCGTTATTATAATTAGTAAGTTACCATCTATCTATAAATTACATAAATATATTTTGATTGACATATACAATTTTACTTATATCCTCACAAAAACTATCAAGTATTTAATTCCATCGCCCTAAAAAATGAAAATATTTATTTCTTATCAGTGACTTTAGAAGAGATTGAGATTTTTAAGAGTGTATAAATCATTTAAATGAATGCTTTCAGTTCTGCATAACACATTATGTTCGCATATTACAGAATCTAAAGAAATGTTTTTAATTAGAGATTTATGCTGTATATGTTAGCTTACGTGGCCATTCTCATTAGATTCGTAATATAAAGAAATCATTCATCGTTGTTATAATTGGTAAGTTACCATCTATCTATAAATTACAAAAATATATTTTGGTTGACATATACAATTTTACTTATATTCCCACAAAGAATATTAAGTATTTAATTCAATCTATATAAAAAAATTAAAATATTTATTTCTTATCTGCTACTTTAGAAATGATTAGATTTTTAATAGTGTATAAATCATTTAAATAAAGGCTTTGAGTTTTGCATAATACATTATGTTCACATATTACATAATCTCAAGAAATGCTTTTAATTAGAGATTTATTCTGTATATGTTAGCTTACATTGCCATTCTCATTAGATTCGTAATATAAAAAAAATCATTCATCGTTATTATAATAGGTAAGTTTCAATCTATCTATATATTACATAAGTATATTTTAGCAAAGAATAGAGATCAAAATTTTCTTTCTTTACATCTCTCATATGCATTCCCATAAAAGCATAAGCTCCAAAAGAAGGAAGGAAATACCAGTTCGAAGTGTTCTTATAATTACAAAATATTCCGACTAATACTTCCGTTAAAAGGATAAAAATATTATAGATATCCGTAAGCCGCATGCCAAAGGGACTAGTTACGAGATACATCTTGTCATTCTATTTTTGCGAAATATCTCAAGCTAAGCAATGATTGTCAAAACATGTCACATGATATATCTTATTTTTCTGTAACCCATAGATCCACTGAATAAATGTCGAGAAGTACTTTAGAAAAACATAGTTGTGCATATGTGTACATAAGTTGATATTTCAAGCTCAAGAAATCAAATTTTAGCAGAATGTTAACAAAGGTTTCCTGTTTATACAGTGAGTAGTATCCACTTGCGTAACATGGTCTTCATTTTGTTGATTTATAGAAACTGAAATAATCGATAGAAATTTAGCTGGAATGTCAAAATTACATAAAAAGTAAAAAGGAATATGTAAATTTTAATAATCATATGAGGTCAATTTTAGTATCCATACATGAATATATTATGTCACTGCATTGAAAAAAAACCCCATATTTTTCATTAAAAAAATTTTATTCACATTTTATTTGTAAAATATTCTAAATCCCATATTTAACATGTTTCAACATTTGAAAAAAAATTCTATATATTTTGAGGTTAATCGTTCTTTATCGTTATATTTAAATAAATTACAGTAATATTAACACCAAATAGAGAAATGTATTTAGAAATTAATGCTGGAAAATTATTAGGAATATAAAAAATAATAAATAAAATAAAAATATTAATCATATACTGATTTATTAAATTATTTTTATTCAAAATATTATGCCTCATAAATTAAAATGCAAAAGCATTGTGATACAATGTGTAAAAAAAAAAGAAATTAGAAATATTGTTTTGTGTAAAGTTTTCGGATTTAAGTAAATATTTTTGACAGACAATGCAAAAAAATTATATTATGTTCGAATAGGATTTATATTTACAAACAGAAAAAACGAGTATGGATAAAAAAGGAATATTTTATTTACAATAAATTTACAATTCCAACTACTTTTTATATTCATAAATCCATTTGATTTTATTAGTATTTTAGATATGGAAGTTGTGGTAAACTAAAAATTATGTATTATTCTTTATTATATTTAACAGAACCTGTTAAATAAATAGCTTAATATCTTAAATATTATAAAAATAATTTATAAAAGAAGCGTTAGGTGGTGGGCATATGCTCACATCTCGACACGTTTTATGCATAATCTGATCGCTTGTTTGAGCTGATTGAACTTTTAGGCATGTGATATAATCTAGTCATTGAGACTCATGTTTGGAGAGAGTTACACAGGCAGGGGGACTAAATTAATTAAAGTTTATTGAATTAAAAAAATTCCAAAATGTTGGGAAGGAAAAAATATTTCCTCGGAAAAATTAATTCTTGTTCAATCTTACATAAACAATTTCTTTTAAATAAACGTGTTGAGTTACAGTTGTGGGAAATAGACGGATGAAATACGACTAAAACTTAGGTTGCAGTTTTGAGGGTTTTTGACACATTTGCGTGCTGAGCTTTAAAATAAAATTCCAGAAAGTATTATGGGAATAAAATTACAGACATGCTATTTTTATCATTAGTCTCCGCCATATGTAAAGAAAGATTTTTGACACGAGAAACTAAGAACTAATTAAAAGGAACCTGAATCCTATTTTTACCACTTTAGTTCTTTCCGAAATTTTACATTTTTTTTTTGCCATGAAAATGTAAAACATATTCTGATTTTCCCGAAAGTGTTCCATTAATTCTTTTCGTTGTCATCTGTATGTTTCGGTAAAATTTTGCATAATAAATTTTAAACGCTAAGTTTGTTTTTTCACTTTCTGTCAGTTAGATAATATAGGGATTTTTAACACGAACTGAGATGAAAATTAAATTATGCATTTCATGTATCATGAAATGAAAAGAAAAGGATTGCTTAGTGTTGTGCTATTTTCTAAAATTTTAGAAGAAATCAATGATAAAATGATAACTATGATACTTTTATCATGTACTGGTATTGGAGAAGAGAAATTAAAAGGGAAAGTAGATTACTAACAAAAGAAATTATATTAAAATAGAAAATAGAATCTGGACAACGAGAATCAAAATGTAGAGAGAAAACTAGACATGGAAATTCTCAAAACTTGTAGATACGAAACTCAAAGAAAAAATTAGTAATTAAGCAATTAAAATAATTTAAAGATTTATAGAATAAACCGAAGTATAAGTTTCAGATTATTGAAAGATAGATGATTTGAAGAGACGTACTGGAAGCAACCAGAACTGTTTTTTTTAATTCTCTGAATCATACACGTTGTTCAGTTAAAGGAGGGATATTTCTTGAAGTTTAATTACTTACCAAGAAAATGCAGAATGAAATGCTGCAGACATTTTACGAATATTGACTGAATAAGAAACATCATATTTTAAAACATGTATTGTCAAATGCTATCGACATGACTATTAGCAAGAAATGCTTCAAGTAATGAAGTCCCCTGTAACTGAGAAAAACAATAATACAACATTACTGAAAGTTTTCAAGCAATGGTGATGGTTATCAAAATATAGTCACACCAAATTTATGTCGACTGCTGTTGTATGAGAATATATTCTACTGAAACGGATGATATTCAAAGAAACGGATGATATTGCTTAGGAGACAATGTGAAATAACACACAATTAATAAAACACGCGAGGGTCGAAATCACATGATTTTTGGCGTAAACATATTAAAAGAAGTATTTGGAAGTAGAATTGTCAGAATAAACAAGAAATACTCACCAAGTACAAACAAGAAATAACATAAAAAGAAAACCTCGAAAGTCTTAAAATGCATAAAATAAAAGAATGCATAAAAGCAACATGAGGGTTTCCTTTTTTCTTCCAGCAGACTCAATGGATGGCTCGGTGCAAATTTCAGATACTTAAGAAATCTTATCCTCCGTATGGCGACTTTGGAAACAAAAGTATTATATGCCACAAAGCATTCGAGAAGTATGTCGAACCAGTATTTTTCAGGATATATTATTCTTACCTTAGAATTTATGTAAGGGATCGATTTTCAGTTGAACACATTAGCAGTGAAGCTAGGAGATAAAGCAAACCTAACTGCAACTCATAACATTCCTAATTTTTTATTGTTTACTTAGCATAGCATGAAGGCTGTAATTTTTGAGCTATAACCCAAATATTTTGGGTTATTATTTGTAGTTTGGACTCTTCTTTTTACATTTTAGTATCTTCTACGCGATGTTAAAAATGTGTTAGAATAAGTAAGAAAATAAAATCTGGTACAAATTAGTCTTGATTACTCCAAAGCAAAATCCGTATTAAGAAAAATCAACTAATGACAGAATAAATTTTATTACAAATCCTGAATTTTTCATGCATATAAATCAATTATAGCTCAAGACATTTTCTGTGTTGATTTTGTTTTTGAATTTAAGATTTTAACTTTAAAAATTTTTCATGTTGCAAATAAATAACCTTGAAACAAAATTGACCTTTTTTAGTATATTAACAATGCTATTAAACATTTCCTTATCAATTATATAATACTTTAATATGATCTCTTTACAAGAAGAAACATCATGACGTATAATGTAGTTTCACGTAATGAAATCTTTTCATAAGTACTACAATTTATTTTAATGAAATACTGATGAAATCTGTTACATCTACACAGGCTACGTAACCCCTGTTTTTAAGCATAGGTTTTTTAAAAATAAGTTCCTTATCTGTTTATAAATATTAAAAGCTTAATAAATTAGTAACTGTATGTTTGGCAGTATATCATGGAAATACATCGTGTTTCCTTGTTGAATTAGTACCTTCAACTTTATTCTATCAAACTATCAGGCTGCTTTGTTTTTGATTTTTACAAATGTATTTAGCATCTTCTTCCCTGCAATTTGATGTTTACAAATGAAGTAGATTTTGAGGTATTTTTGTTACCTCAATAAGAAGAAACAAGTTCAGTCTTAAATACTTTATCAAATTATAATTATACTTATATTTGACACTATAACTGCGGTATGTCTATTTTGTTTGTGACTCGAATAAATGAATCTTCGTCAATTGTGAGTAGATCATTTTTTAAATTTATATTGGGGTAGGATCTGCTTCACAATGGTAATGTGAAGAATCATACTAATCATTATCTCACATACTACTTTCGACGGAAAAATAAGCATCCCAAGGCGTTAATCTCTTACACCGCAAAATAAAGTATTATGAAAAAAAAATAAAACTAAAAGTAAATTTTTGTTTCGGGTATTTTAAAAAGCCTCTAGCTTTAAATTAATTCTGAGTTTTATCATTTGAAAGAAATTTATAAAATATAAACCATACAGAACAAGGGAAGAATGTAATTTATTGACGATTTGAATTTTTAAATATATGTACTAAAGTATTCCACTACACACTGAATCTATATTTTTTTTTAATTAGCAAAATTTAGAGGTATATAAGATTTTAAATTATAAGTTTTAAAGCATTAAAATCTGATAAATTTCAATTGAAAATACAGCTTGTATCAAGTTGCACAATGACATATGAAAATTATCCTATGCATGATTAATAGATTAATTGTAATAGATTATTTATAGATATATTCATAGATTAGTTCTAAATACATTTTAAATTAATACTCAAACGTTGAAATTGCATCTAAAATTTTCAAATTTTTTAAAACTTGTTTATTTATTTATTATTTTCCTAAATTTTCTAAATTCAAAAAGTGATTGTTAAACTATATAAAAATGTTTTAATCATTTCTCTTTAAGTCTATCATTTTGACATTTCATTAGATTTAATTTTATAATATAGTTTATTAGTTGTTTATACATAATGACTTTTTCTCTAACTTTGCATTTCGTAAATCTATTTGAAACCTGAAATTCTTTTGTAAAATGCTATCTCTGATTATGTTTGCCTTATTTTTGTTCTTTTTGGACGTCAAATATAATAACAAGTTTGACCTTATCAACTACGCTTCACCTGCGCTATTCCAGCTACAGAACTTTACTGTCTTATCTTCTTATAATTCTAAGTCTCTAATAGCGTTTATACCTAATTATATCATTTATATGACATTATTCTGAGAGTATAGTATTTGTAATTAAATTTGTCTCCT